>OY728155.1:1033784600-1034228600 GCA_963277665.1 Viscum album
GGAAATGTTATGTTTCCTTTACGCATGTTTTATGTGATACGATTATGTTATGGTTCTTGGGCATTTTTATGAAGACGGGTGGTTCCGTGATAAACTAAGGGCGGGTGAGCCCGATATAGCTCTCCAATGCATTGGGTAACGCGAATGAGTGAAACGTTAAGGTTTCTCTGAAGAGATTTAGGGAATATACTGTGATGGGTATTCCAAACGTAACCAAGAGGGTTACTCCCTACGTAAGAATGTTATGAATGCCTCAATTTACCTTTATGTATTATGATTTCTATGATTTATTCATGATTTGATGAGGTATGTTAAAGTGCTTATGTTTTATGGGTAAAGTATGATCTCATCCTTATGTATATATTTACCCATGTTTCCTTACCATATTTTTATATCCCTTACTGAGATTTTTATGCTCATCCCAAGTTTTTTTGAAATGTTTTTCACAGGTCAAGGGAAAGGTACATGATATGATGATAGTGTCAAGGAAGTGTCAAGAATGAATCCATGTTTTATTTTAAATATGCTTCCATTGATGGGAATGAAGAATACTATCTTTATGTAACCACTTTGTTTATATGTGGAATGTAATGCAAGTTTTATGATCTAATTCTCTAAAACTCTAAAACCGAAAAGATCCTCAATGTGTAATCTTGTAATAACTCAAGATTAAGTAAGGTTTAAGGCTGGGGCCTTATAGTTGGTATCAAAGGTCGGTTTAGATAACTTTAGGAGTTAGAATTCTATTAAATGATTATCCAAAAAAAATTTAAATGATATAGCATTTGAAGATTACCATGTTGCTTCATCTAAGACATGTTTGTTCAGAATGGTTTTCCGCAGAGGAAACAGGGAAGCAGTGCTAGGAAGGCATACAGAAGGAAATAACCTTCCGAATCAGCATCCTGAGATGGTCGGAATTGGAACTAAACAGTTTGTTGCAGTAATGGCGTAGTTGACTCAAGCGATAAATGGTGGTGGTATCCATGCACGAGATCATCCAGATCAACCGCAGAGGAACATGTCAGTGGTGGAACATTTCCTGAGGCAACATCCCCCATCATTCAGAGGATCATCTGACCCAGTTCTAGCTGAAGGGTGGATTAAAGCACTGGAGAAGATTTTTGATGTCATGGGGTGTTCAGACAATCAAAAGGTTCGTCTTTCTATTTACCGTTTGGAGGGTGAAGCAGATCAGTGGTGGTCTATGGTTAAAAATATCAGGGACGCCGATGAGATTGATGCTCTTGACTGGGATGAATTCAAAGGTATGTTTCTTGAGAAGTATTTTCCTAAGGCTGTTCGACTTAGGATGGAAAAAAAATTCTTGGAATTGAGGAAAGAGGAAGAATCAGTGGCTGCCTATGAAGAAAGGTTCACTCGATTGGCAAGGTATGCTCCAAATTTTATCTGAGACCTTGATAGTAAAATCAATCGTTTTTACTCAGGATTAAATCCAAAATATCGAAGGGAATTAGCTTCTCGTGAGTTTAAAAGTTATGAAAAGCTTGTTCGATGTGCTGAGAAGGTGGAAATGGAGTTTTCTGATGACCAAGTGTTCTATAACAACCAGTAGAAGAAGAGACCGAGGTGGCAGGAGAAAGGTAATAATTCTTCAAAAAAGTCTGATGGTAAGAGAACTAAGTTTCCAGTTTGTGATAAATGTGGCAAAAGGCATGCTGGGGAATGTCTTCTAAATTCTGGAAATTGCTACCGATGTGGTAAGATGGGACATAAGGCTCATGATTGCACTGAAAAGGATCAAGGTGAAGGTAAGAACAAATTTGATTTACAGTTAGTTAAATGTTATAAGTGCAATGAGATGGGTCACTATGAAAATGAGTGTCCGACAAAGAGCTTGAGTGATGGGAAGCAGTTAGAATACAAGAAGAAAGGGGTGGTGAAATCCTTTGCAACAACTTCAGCAGATGTCGGGCCATCAAATGAAGTTGTATCAGGTACTTTGTTTGTTTTTTCAGATTATTCCAATGTGTTGTTTGATTCGGGGTCTACACATTCTTTCATCTCTGAAACCTTTTCTAGTAAAATGGGAATACCATCTCAAGAAATGACTCCTGAACTTTTGGTAAAAACACCTGGGGGAAATGTTGAGGAAAAAAGAATTTATAAGAATCTTCTTATCCTTATCTGTGGAAAGAACCTACTTGCAAACCTTATTTTTCTACCTCTAGTAGAGTTTGATGTTATCCTGGGTATGGATTGGCTCTCTATTTACCATGCTAAGATTGACTGTAGAGCTAAAGAAGTTTCTTTTCAGAAAGACTTTCAGTTTTTTTACAAGAATGAACCCTTACTTTTGATAACATATCAAGAGGCCGAGAAACTTGTAAAATATGGAAATGAATGTTACCTTGTACACGTCATTGAAAATAAAGGAACTGTTCAGATTAATGATGTTCCAGTGGTAAATGAGTATCCTGATGTTTTTCCTGATGAGTTGCCTGGAATAATACCAGATCGGGAAGTTGAGTTTACTGTTGACTTAGTTCCTGATGCTAAGCCAATTTCAAAACCCCCTTATCGAATGGTACAAATTGAACTTTTAGAGTTGAAGGAGCAATTGCAAGATTTATTAGAGAAAGGTTTCATTTGACCAATCACATCACCATGGGGTGCACCTGTTTTATTTGTTAAAAAGAAAGATGGTTCTATGAGACTTTGCATTGATTATAGAGCCTTGAATAATATCACTATTAAGAACAAATATCCTTTGCCTCATATCGATGATTTGTTTGATCAGCTCCAGGGAGCTCAGTTTTTTTCAAAGATTGACCTAAGATCGGGGTACCATCAGCTGAAGGTAAAGGAGGCAGATATTCCGAAGACCGCGTTCCGTACGAGATATGGCCATTATGAATTTTTAGTAATTCCTTTTGGGCTAACCAATGCACCTACTGTATTCATGGACTTAATGAATAGAATTTTCCATGAGTTCTTGGATAAGTTTGTGGTGGTTTTCATTGATGATATTTTGGTGTTTTCTAGAAGTAAAGAGGAGCATGAAAGACATTTAAGGGTTATCTTGCAAACCTTAAAAGAAAAGAAATTGTATGGTAAATTCAGCAAGTGTGAGTTTTGGTTGCAACAAATTTCTTTCCTTGGTCACATTGTTTCTAAAGATGGAATAACTGTTGATCCTGCAAAAACAAAAGTTGTGGAAGAATGGCCAAGACCCACAAATGTAACCGAGATTCGTAGCTTCCTTGGTTTGGCGGGCTATTACCGAAGGTTTGTTAAAAAAAATTCATGGTTATCTAGTCCAATGACTAAGCTAACTCGGAAGGGTGTTAAGTTTATCTGGACAAAAGAATGTGATGATTTTTTTCAGGAATTGAAAAGAAGATTGGTGAATGCTCCAGTTTTGGCACTACCTTCCAGGAATGATGAGTTTGTTATATACAGTGATGCTTCGTTGAAGGGACTTGGTTGTGTCCTTATGCAGAATGATCAGGTAATTGCTTATGCTTCACGACAGTTGAAAACTCATGAGGTAAATTACCCTACACATGATTTGGAATTAGCTGCTGTTGTTTTTGCTTTAAAAATTTGGAGGCATCATTTATATGGAGTAAAGTGTGAAATATATACCGATCACAAAAGTTTAAAGTATATATTCACTCAGAAAGAGTTAAACATGAGACAAAGGAGATGGATGGAATTAATCAAGGATTATGATTGTACAATTCATTACCATCCAGGAAAATCAAATAAAGTGGCTGAGGCTTTGAGTCGAAAAAGTAATGCTTCAATAACAATGTTGCATTTGGAACGTGATCCTTTGGTTAAGGATTTAATGAACTTTGGCATAGAAGTTTTTGGTGCAGGAAGTCCTTCTGTTTTGTTTCTTGTGTCAGTGAGATCTTCTCTATCAGATAGAATCAAGCAAGCACAGAAGCAAGAGAGTGAGTTGCAGAAAAAGGTAGAGCTGGTTCAGAAAGGTAAGTTGCATGAATTCAACATTGATAATGATTGTGTTTTGAGATTTGGTAAGAGATTGTGTGTGCCTTGTGATTCACAGTTGAAGAGAGAGTTGTTATGTGAAGCTCATAGTTCTCCGTTTTCAGTTCATCCGGGCAGTACTAAGATGTATAGAGATCTGCGGGAGTATTACTGGTGGGATGGAATGAAAAGAGATATTGCTGATTTTACTGTGAAGTGTTTGACTTGTCAGCAGGTTAAAGCAGAGTAGCAGTTACCGAAAGGGATGCTTCAGCCTTTACCAGTGCTAGAGTGGAAATGGGAGAATATATCCATGGACTTTGTTGTTGGATTACCGAAGACATCTCGAGGTAATAATGCAATCTGGGTTATTGTTGATTGCTTGACCAAATCTGCTCATTTCCTTGCTATACGAATTACTTTCTATCTTGATCAAATTTCCCGTTTGTATCTTAAAGAGATAGTCAGGTTACATAGAGTTCCTCTCTCCATTGTATCGGATCGTGATCCGAGGTTTACTTATAACTTTTGGAAAGGCCTTCAGAAGTCGTTGGGTACTGAATTAAATTTTAGTACAGGTTTTCATCCTCAATCAGATGGGAAGACGGAACAAACAATTCAGACATTGGAGGATATGCTACGAGCTTATTCTATGGATTATCAGGGAAGTTGGGACCAATATCTTTCTTTGGTTGAATTTTCATATAATAACTATTTTCATTCCAGTATACAGATGGCACCATTTCAGTCATTATATCAGAAGCGGTGTCGAACTCCAGCTTTCTGGGATGAAGTGGGTGAAAGGAAGTTGATGGGACCAGAATTGGTAGAAGAGATGGCAGAAAAAGTTCAGCTGATTCAGAAACACATGAGAACAGCTCAGAGCAGGCAGAAGAGTTATGCGGAAAACCGGAGGAAGGATCTATCTTTCAAGGTAGGTGATCATGTTTTTCTCAAGGTTTCTCCTTGGAAAAGGGTGATGAGATTTGGTAAGAAAGGAAAGTTGAGTCCAAGGTTCATTGGACCATATGAAATTCTGGAGAGAGTTGTATCAGTTGCATACCGAGTGGCTTTACCTCCGAGTTTATCTTAGGTACACAATGTTTTTCACGTTTCGATGTTGAGAAAGTATATGCCAGATCCATCTCATGTTTTGAGTCTAGAGGTAGTTCAGCTGGAAGGGAACCTATCTTATGAGGAACAACCGGTCCAGATTCTTGACCACAGGGAGAAAGTGTTACGGAATAAGGTGATTCACTAGGTAAAGGTTTTGTGGAAAAACCACATGATGTAAGAGGCAACATGGGAATCTGAAAATGCAATGAGGGATAAGTACCCCCATTTATTCGATAAGTAAATAAATTGCAGGGACGCAATTTTCTAAAGGGGGGAAGGATGTAACATCCCTAGTAAGTAATGAATAATAGATATTTTTATCTATGTCTATTAATGATTAAGATAGTGTTTTAGAGTCTTAAAATGAAAATAAATCAAATCTTAAGCATGGAATACACTAATATTCTAAAAAGATTGTTTTACTACCTTATGATGGAAAACCTTTTTTAAATCTATATTTTGAAAATTTTATAAGCTATGTTTGTCAAAATAAACTTATTCTTTATGATTGGGACATCAAAATTTACTTTGTGTGAATTTTTGGTATTTTTCTGACAATGTTCATTTTTTTAATGAATAGTGAAAAATACTGAATTTTACATCAAAACTGTTTTTTATCTAATTTATTTATATTATTAGATTATCTTTTGAATTGATTTGAAGTGTAATTATAATATATTTTTACCATTTAATCCAATGGTGGTCATTGGAATCAATTTCACTTTGAAATTGGACTTAAACTGGTGTCAATCTTTTGATACTTATTGTTTCATAAAAACACGATATTTGCCATGATAGCGGGAATTAATTATTAAATTAATTAATGTGACTTATATGTTTTGAATTTTGTAAAATGGACTTCATTTTTGAATTAGGAATATCAAATATAGCTTAGGGTGAATTTTTGGTAATTTTCTGAAAAACTTCAATTTTTGATGAATAGTGAAACCACTAAGTGGTACTTATAAAAACTGATTTTCCGTTTAAATGAAATTTTTCCATCATTGTGTTTTGAATTTCAAAAATACAACATACATGGTTGTCATTAAGAAGTAAAATTTGGTTCAATGAGATTAAAATAATTTTTTGGTGAATAGTAACTTATTAAGTTTTAATCGCGATTAGTGGTAATTAGTGTAGTTTAAGGTAAAAATAATGCTTTAATAAAATAAGATGAGCTTGACACATGTCCTACCCTCATTGGTTGTGTCATTTCCGACCATGACAAGCCATGGGTCAACTTGGGGACCCCATGGATCCACTTTGGTTGGAAAATGACATAAATAACTTTTAATTTAATGTAAAAGTAAAAATGACACAAACATAATATGTTTTACGAAAACAATTTTTACATGGGGTTATAAAGATCCGATTTTTGATTATAAATAGTCATTGGAAATATAAATATATTTCCTACATCATAGTAGTTTTTTTATAATTTTTAGACTTTAAATAAATTAAATTATTTATGAAATCGTGATGATGCATCGATGACCTCATTATTTAATGATTTAAATAAAATGGAAAGATAATGAAAAATCTAAAACCTACACATGGACAAAACCAATTGGATGAGTGGATTTCGAGGGCTTATCACCTTATCCTCTAACTATAGAAATGTGGGACCTTTTTAATCTGAAACTCTTTTTAAAATAAAGTAACTTATCTTTACTTTCCAAAAGTGCCCCTCCTCTCCTCTTATAAAAGGCCCCCACCTCTACCTCATTTCACACACTCCTAAAGCCTTTGGCTCAGCCAACCCCTGCCCATTTACTCTCTCCACATCCCTCTTCTCATCCTAGAGGATTCCCTTTGGGAAGAATCCTTTCAAAGGAAGCCTTTAGGCTCAAATCAAAAGGAGTTACACTTTTAAAGGTGATTCATTCTCTCATGTTCATTTGTTTTATTTTGCTTCTCCAACCCCCAAAACTCTTTTTATTTACTTCTTTTGTAACAACACCAATATCTTAAATATACTAGGATGTTTTTATAATATTTATCTGAGCTACACTCTCACACAACTACATCAAATGGTTAAAGAACATACAGCTTCCGTGGATGGCGAAATTCTGCCTCCCGAAATAATGATTGTTCAATACTCATTTAACACCTTCAAAGGTGGCCATTATGATGTCACTATTTTTATATATGATATATAATATGTTTATGTTTTCCTTAAAATTCTGTTTTTTTTCATTTTGGGCATACCTTTATGGTTTCCATTATGGGTAAACACGATATCTTCATTTTAGGAAGTGCGGACTACCGCCCCCTGAAAGTGATTTGATTCGTTAATACCATATGTGGGATGTGTAAAGGATAAAGTTAATGATATTATATATGTTATTATACTGGAATTATAATATACTCTTATATAATTATGATTCCATTCCAAAAAATACGAAATAGAAATGGAAGTAGCGTTCATGCGTACGTACGGCTTACCGTCTCCATGAACGGTGCATTTCATTTCTTACCTCTAAATGTGATGTGATATTATAAATACATGTATATGATGAATATATATGATATATATGTTTTCCAAATCATTTATATCATTCTGGATATAACGAACCTTTGACCAAATTAACAACATGTAAGTATAAGAAGTCTATTTTTGACTTAAGAACCAAATACCGAAAAAATGAACACTATTAACTTAAATGATTACATGATGTTCATAACATGGTATAAAAGGAATAATGAACTTGAAAAAGGTTCATAATCAAGTAGATATTAACTCAAGTTTATTATTTAGGAGATTAAAGAACGGTCGGGTCAAGTCGGATACGAGGTATGGGACTTCATCTCAATCTCCTTTCATTGAGGCATATTTTGTTTTATACACAACTTTCTTTTATACGGTGTATAAACCCCTTTGACTTTTACGTTTATTCAAAAGGAATCTTTTTTATACGAAGCGTTTACTAAACAAAAAAAGGGAATGTTTTTGTCGTACGTATGCGGCGACAACGACTTCTCCGTCGTCGTGACCATTATTTGAGTTTCGGCTTCCTCTACAAGCCATACCTTCTTTTTAAAAGAAAAATAAATACCATGTTTTACTTTTCTTTTATTTTGGTATTGAAAATGGTTTTCACAATGTTTTTTTTTTGTTGTATTGATATCTTGTGATTGAAATGTGGAAACTTTATGTTTCCTTTACGCATGTTTTATGTGATACGATTATGTTATGGTTCTTGGGAATTATTATGAAGATAGGTGGTTCTGTGATAAACTAAGGGCGGGTGAGCCCGATATAGCTCTCCAATGCATTGGGTAACGTGAAGGATTGAAACGTTAAGGTTTCTCCGAAGATATTTAGGGAATATACTGTTATGGATATTCCAAACGTAACCAAGAGGGTTACTCCCTACGTAAGAATGTTATGAATGCCTCAAGTTACCTTTATGTCTTATGATTTCTATGATTTATTCATGATTTGATGAGGTATGTTAAAGTGCTTATGTTTTATGGGTAAAGTATGATCTCATCCTTATGTATATATGTACCCATGTTTCCTTACCATATTTTTATATCCCTTAGTGTGCTTTTTATGCTCATCCCAAGTTTTTTTGAAATGTTTTTCACAGGTCAAGGGAAAGGTACATGATGTGATGATAGTGTCAAGGAAGTGTCAAAAATGAATCCATGTTTTATTTTAAATATTCTTTCATTGATGGGAATGAAGAATACTATCTTTATGTAACCACTTTGTTTATATGTGGAATGTAATGCAAGTTTTAAGATCTAATTATCTAAAACTCTAAACCTGAAAAGATCCTCAATGTGTAATCTTGTAATAACTCAAGATTAAGTAAGGTTTAAGGCTGAGGCCTTATAGAAGACGTCCATTACACCAAATGTTTCATCTCATGAGAACCTATCAATGCATCCAAGAGCTATATAATGTCTGGTCTCCGCACATCATTTCCATTATAAAGTATTTCTCATATTGAATAACCAAATAAATAATATGTCTTATCAAAAAACTATATTGAATAAGTAATATGGATCTATCATTTATTCCAATAAAGTAAATAATATAATATCATAAAAATAATTAGATTCCTGATAACAAGTCATAAGGAAGAATATACACCGTATAAAAAAACTAGGTGCATATGATTATAATATGCCTTAATGAAATGAAATTGAGAGGAAATCCCTTACCATGAGTGTGACTCATCATGTATGTTACTTTTTGTTCCTGAATAATAAACTCAAGTTAATTTATACTTGATTTAGAACATTTTTCAAGTTTATTATTCATTTTATATCACTTATTATCATGTTATAACAATCAGTTAATTATTTAAGTTCATATCGGACATTTTTTTTATGTTCAGTACATGAGTCAAAAATGAACTTGTTTTTATGTAAATTGTCCACGTGGTCTTATGTCCATTACCTCAAAAATATTATTCAATATTTAAATATAATATATATCCATTATATATGTACTTATAATAGTCCATAACATTTTGATATAAGAAATTAAATGCACCGTTCATGGAGACGGTAGGTCGTACGTATGCATGAACGCTACATTCATTTTTTTGTCATATTAGAGGATTAAAAACTAATTGATACATAAGTATTTTATAATTACAGTATAGTATATATGTTATATATGTTACATTATTTCATTAAGTCCATATTTTATACGTTCCATTTATGGCATGAACGAGTCATATCACTTTGATGGGGTAGTAGTCCACACTTGCTCAAATGAAATTATCGTATTTACACATTATGGAAAGAATAAAGGTATGTTGTAAATAAAAATTACATATTAATAGAGATAATATTAATATAATATATATCATATATAAATATATTTATATCATAATTTACACCATGAGAGGTGTTAGGAAAGAATTGAACAATCATCATTTTGTGAGGTAGTAGATTTCCCTACACAGAAACAATATGTTTGTATCCATTAGATGGATGTGTGTGTAATTTTTGTTCAAATACATATCATAAAAACATCCTTTTATATTTAGGATAATTTTTTTGTGGTGTATTCATGGAATTAAAGGAGCATAGGGAGTAGAGAAGGAAAATAAAGGGAAAAACTTGAGAGAAGATGTTACCTCTAAATCGGGAAACGTCTTTTTGTTTGAGCTACAATTCCTTATTTAATATCCTTATTACCAAATTTAGGATTCTTGGAGGATTTTAGGGATGTTAGGATAGTATTTAAGAAAACAATTTATGATCCTAGGGGCATTAGAGGTGTGAGTAAGTGGGTAGAGGTGGTGGCCTTTTATAAGTGGGAGGAGGGGCACTTTTGGAAAGTCTGGAAATATTATTTTATTCTAAAATTATTTTCGAATTATAATAGTTCAAAAGTGATATATTTATAAGATAATATGTTTATCGGTCTAAATAATCTCAGACAATATGTTTTATACTAGTTTATTTCACAAAATTAACCTTATCTTTTAGTGTTAACCCTTAGTTAAAAACAATAACTCTTACCATGTCTTCTCGTATTTTCATAATATAAGGTTACTATAGTTACTATAAAATTACAATAGAACAAAAAAATGATAGTTAATGTCATTTTTAATATTTTATAAGTCATTTATCTGGATATTAGAGTTTTATTACTATTATATTATTTAATAAAATAGTATTTGTTTTAAAAACTCAATTATGTCAATTTTGACAATATTTATTAATGGATTTTTTTAAGGTCATAGAAAATTTATTCCTTCAAAAAAAAGAATTAAATAAAATATAATATGTCAATATAAAACAAAAATAATAATTTATGGTGTAAAATGTTTCAAATTTCATTTATTTGAATATTTATAAAATCATTTATTTGAATCTTTCATTAATATGTTAATCACAACATCATCATTGTGCCATAAATAAATTTATTTATTTAATTTATAAAAATTAAAAACAAGATACCATTATGTATGAAATTTTTTTATATTTATAATGACTATTTATAGTCAAAGAGATCAGTTATATAGCCCTATATTAAAAAAAATTAGTAAAATATAACTGTTTATTTTATATTCCTCTTTACTTTAAATTAATTCTTATAACATGTCATTACCACACCCAAGTGGATCCATGGGGTCCCCAAATCGACCCAAATATGACCATGGTTGCAAATATATCATCCAATTGGATTATAACATGTTTTAGGGTAGTTTAATATTATTATAATATTTTTTTTACCCTTATTTACTATATTTAGCCTTTAATCGTGGTAAAAAATAATAATTACTGAAGTTACAATTCATAGTGTACAAAAATAGAAAGTAACTATTTGCACAATTTTTCCTTATGATTCAAAATATGGAATCCATTTTTCCAAATTCAAAACACAGATGTTTCATTAATTAATTTAAAATTAATTCTAGTTGTCCAAACAAGAAAATGGGTTTCTAAGAAGTAAAAACTATCAAAATATTGACATGTGTTTCTATACAATTTAAATGTGAAAATACTTCAAATGACCATAATTTGATTAAATGATAAAATCTTAATCCAATTAAACTATAAAAGTAGTTAAATATATCATATAAATATATAAATATATTAGATGAAAATATTGTTTGGAATTAAAATGCAGTATTTTTAACTATTCATCAAAAATTGAAACTTTTTAGAAAATTACTAAAATTTCACCCGAAGATAATTTTGATATTGAGAATTCAAAAATAAATATATGTTGGAAAATAAAGTTCATAAATTTTCAAAATGTGGTTAATATTGTTCATAACTTCTTTTTAAATGGCTACTTTGATAGGTCGTGGTGTGCTTGAACTCAGGGTTGCGTATAACTCAAGCCACTAATTTATTTAAAAATAAGTGTATCATGGAAGCTTGGGGGGTTATATTACTCCCACATTAAAATAATTTCATCCTATAAATTTTCATAATATCACCACATAAAAAGATTTTGGTAATTCTTTATCACATGTTCTTTAGGTTCCCACGTCGCCTCTTCCATTTTATAGTTTCTCTAAAGATCTTTTACTATACGAGTTGTCTGATTTCTCAACACTTGTTATTTGGTATCAAGAATATTTATAGGCACTTCACAATAAGAAAAATCAGGTTCTAGTTCTGTTTCTTCATATGTTTTTACATGTGTTGGTTATGGCATGTATTTCCTTAATAATGATATGTGCAACACATCATGAACTTTCAAGATACATGGAGGAATTTCCAAATGGTAGGGTACAAATCCTATTGGATTTAGAATTTGAAAAGGTCTGATGTAATTTGGAGTTAATTTACTCTTCTTACTGAATCGTATAACACCCTTCCATGGAGATACCTTCAAGAAAACATGGTCTCCAATATGAAATTCCAAATCCTTCCTTCGGCTATCGACATATCTCTTTTTCCTTTTTTGAACTCTTTTGATATGGTTTTGGATAATATTCACCTTCTCTATTGTTTCTTCAACAATTATCGGTCCTATATGTTTTCTTTCACCAACATCATCCAAACAAGTTGGTGTATGACATCTCGTTCCATATAATCCTTCATACGGTGCCATATGAATACTTGAATGGAATCTATTGTTATAAGAAAATTATACATGAGGTAAATATTGATGCATCATTCCTCGAAATTATAGTGAGTAGGATCTTAGTATGTCTTCTAAAGTTTGAGTAGTCCATTTTTTTCGTCAGTTTGAGGGTGGTATATAGTGCTCAAACAATGTTCGTTATCTAGGGCCTTCTGAAGACTTTTCCAGAATCCTTATGTGAAACAGGGATCATGATAAAAAAATCAATAGGGGTACACCATTAAGTCTTAAAAAATCATTAACATATAGTAATACTAAATGTTCATGTGGTAAATCTTATAGTATAGTTGGAAAATGTTCTAACTTGGTAAGATGATCAACAATAACCCATATCGCATCATTCCTTTTTGGAGTCTTGGTATCCCCCTGACAAAGTCCATCATAATTACATCCCATTTCCACATAGGTATATGAAGAGGTTTCATGACTCCTATAGGATGTTGTCTTATACCCTTAACTTATTAAAAAACAAAACATTTTGACACATAATCAGCAATCTCCCCCTTCATTTTTTCCACAAAAAATGTTCCTTCAAATCCTTATATATCTTAGTGCCCCTAGGGTGTATAAAGAAATTGGAGAGACAAGAATCATCCATTAATTTTCTTTTTATATTAGGTATAGAAGGAACACAAATCCTCTTCCCAAATTTCAAAATTCCATCTTCAAATACAAAATCAATCAATATCCCATAATTTGTAACTTTAATTTTCTTCTGAAACTCGTCGTCATCAGTCTGAGAACATATTATCAATTCTAGTAAAGATGGTTTGGAAACCATTTGAAAAATTAGTGATGTTTCACCCTATATGATAACTCCCATATCCATATTTACTAGATCCATAAACATAGGATTCCTTTCAAATCTCATCTTATTCATAGCTCAGTGGTCCATTCTTCTCAAGGCATCTGTCACCTTATTTTCCTTCCCTGGGTGGTGGTATATTTTTCAGTCATAATCCTTGATTAGCTCAAGACATATCTTTTGTATAATGATTATTTCATTCTATGATAACATATATTTGAAACTATTGTGATCAGTATATATCTCACATTTTTTACCTTAGATATAGTGCCTTCATATCTTCAGAGAAAATATTATTGCAGCTCACTCAATATCATGATTTGGATAGTTTTTTCATGTGTTTTTTAATTTCCTTGATGCATATGCAATAACCTTATCATTCTGTATAAGGACACAACCAAGTCCTTTCCTTGATGCATCACGATAAATAATAAACTCATCATTCCCAAATGGTAAATTCAAGATAAAAGAGTTTACTAATATTCTCTTAAATTCATCAAAACATTCTTTACACACTTTTGTCCAAATTAATTTAACCCCTTTACATGTGATCTTGGTTAATGGGTTATCCAATCAGGTGAAATTCTCTAGGAAACGCTGATAGTAACCTACTAAACTAATAAAACTGTGTGCCTCAATTATGCATGTCGGTGCTGGACATTCTTTAATTTCCTTTGCCTTTGAAGGATCAATAGAGAATCCATCATTGGAGACTATATTTCCAAGGGAAGAAATTTACTAAATCCAAAATTCACACTTGAGAAATTTACCATATAATTATTCTCTCCTGAGAGTCTCAAGAATGTTTCCCAAGTGATGCTCATGGTCTTCGGAGATTTTAGAATATTTCAGAATATAATTAATGAATACCAAATAAAATCATTAAGATATTCCCTGAATACTCTATTCATGAGATCTATAATAATTGAGGGTGAATTAGTCAATCATAAAGGAATTAATTTAAATTCATAATGACCATACCATGCCCAAAAAATATTTCATCATAAGGTCTTCCTACTTCACTCGTAATTGATGATATCTAGAATGAAGAGAAATCTTCGAAAAGAATTGATCTTCTCAAAGTTAATAAAATTAATCATCAATATGAGGTAGAGGATACTTATTCTTTATTTTAATCACATTGATTTACCAATATTCAATACACAGTCTCGTAGATCCATCTTTCTTCTTGACAAAGAGAATAGGGGATCCCAATGGAGAAACACTAGGCCAGATAAATCCCTTTTGACCCAACTCTTAATGTTGTTTTTTAGCTATACTAATTCCTCAGTGGCCATTCTATAGGGAGTTTTTTATATTGGCCTAGCATTAGGGATTAAATCTATACAAAACACAACTTCATGCTCTAGGTAGGGGGTATCTACGTAAATCTTTTATAAAAATGTCAATTTATTACTTTACAATAGGTATGTCCCCAATTTAAAGATTACCTCATTCATCCCAAGATGTTCATTTCTCTTCCTCCTCAATAATCTCATTCAGTAAAGCTACTGGGGGTGGATTTTGATAAGAATCAGGAAATGAAGTTTCTTCTCTAAAGATAAAAAATTTTACATCTTCCTCACTAATCACAACTTCCTTATTCTTGAAATAGTTTTTTCTATAATAAGGCATTAAATTTTGTTACATTGGGTGAGTTATCATAAATTAATTCCTGAATTCTAACTTACGGTATGTTTCCTAATATATATTCTATAAATCTAGTTTCTATGGATTTTTCGAAACTTCATTTGACCCCAAATGTAACGCCCCAACCCTAGATAACCTAAAGTGGGTTCATTATTACATTTTATTGGCATTATTACAAGGAAGAAAATCTCGAATGACCGTATAGTTTATTAGTCTTTGAAGAACATATTACATACACGATACCCATAATATTTTGGGAAAACAAAATAAAACCTGCTACAAAGTAACTAAAATGAACTACATCCTTGAATTCTTAATCAATGTTCTCTTATTCATAGCCTGGGGAGAGAAACATAACAAGGGTGAGCTCAAATGCTCAGTAAGGGTATATGAAATGGAGTAAATAATCAATCTATATGTAAAGGTAAATATATGAGAACACTTTCCATTTAAAAAACTAGATAAGGCACAAATAATATAGAAAGTAAGAAACTGAAACATATTCCATAAACAAATAAACATATAATGAACTAATTCCATAGATATTTTGATGAAAAATCTCACGGATAAAAAATAACTGAAATTATATAAGAGAAATACTTTTTTAAGGATGCCATTTATTAGGAACATGAAACTTTGTTACTGTTAAGACCTTTCACAAGAAAGTTTAAAACTAAAGGTAGAAACCCATTTGGACAACTTATTCATCTCATGATAACATGTGGATTCATCGAGGAGCTATATAATTTCTGGGATCCACCCTCATTTCCAATCCAAAGTATTATTCATATTGAATAAACAAATAAATAATATGCATTATCAAATAACTATATTGAATGTGTAATATAGATATATTATTTATTCCTATGAAGGAAATAATATAATATCATTAAAATAATTATATTAATGATAACAAGACAAAAGTTATAATATAAACTATATAAAAATAACTAGATGCATACCATTACAATATGCCTGAGTGAAATGAAATTGAGATGAAATCACTTACATTGAGTCTGAATCATCGCGTATGTTCCTTCTTCTTCATGAATAATAAACGTAAGTTAATTTATAATTATTTTAGAACCTTTTTCAAGTTTATTATTCCTTTTATACCACTTATTACCATGTTATAAAAACCACATTATTATTTAAGATCATATCATACATTTTGTTGACGTTCAGTACTTGAGTCAAGAATGAATTTGTTTTGATGTGAATTTTACATGTGGCATAAATTCAATTACCTCTAGAATATTATTAATTATTTAAATATGATATATATCTAGTATATATATATTTATAATTTTCCATAACATTTGGAAATAATAAATAAAATTCACCATTCTTGGAGACAGTAGGTCGTACGTACGTATGAACGCAACTTTCATTTTTTATTCTATTAAATGAATGAAAACTAAATGATACATTGGTATGTTATAATAAAAGTATATTATATATGTTATGTATGTTAGATAATTTCATTAAATCCATCTTTTATAAGTTCCATGAATGGAATGAAAGAGTCATATCACTTTGAGGGGGCAGTTGTCTGCACTTCTTCAAATGAAATTATCGTATTAACACATTATGGATAGCATAAATGTATGTTTTGAATATAAATTACAGAATAATAAGGACAATGTAAATATAATATATGTCATATATAAATTTAGTTCTATCATAATGTCCACCATGAGAGGTGGTATGAGAAAATTAAAAAATCATCATTTCGTGAGGTAGTAGATCGCCATACATTGAAACTGTATGTTCGTATCCATTAGATGAAGGTGTGTGTAAGTGTAGTTAAAATACTTCCCATAAAAAATCCTATTGTATTTAGGATACTGGTTTTTTTATATATTCTTAGAATAATAATATCATAGGTATTGGATAAATAAAATAAAGGAAAGGAACTTGAGAGAAGATGTTACCTCTAAATCGGGTAACTTCGTTTGATTTGAGACAAAACGCTTTATTGAATTTCCTTATGCCCAAGGTAATTCTTATAAAAGTAAGTGAGACATATTGGGAGAGTATGGTATCATATTTTGGACGATCCAAAGGTTTTTAGAGGTGTGGGTAAGTGGGTAGTGGTGACGGCCTTTTACAGGAAGGAGGAGGGGCGCTTTAGGAAAGTCTTGAATTATTATTTTCTTGTAAAATGATTTTTCAAATTATAATAGTTAAAAAGTGATATATTTAGAGGATAAGATGATAGTGGGTAGAAAGATTCTCAACCAATAGGTTTTAGGAAAGTTTAGGTCAAAAAATTGACCTTATATTTTAGATTTATCCCTTAGTTAAAAACATTAACACTTACCATGTCTTCTTGTATTTTCATAATATATAGTTACTATAGTTACTATAAATGACAATAGAACCAATAGTGGACCATTAATGACATTTGTAACATTATATAAGTAATATTTCTGAATCATATATTTTTAGGACTATTATATCTTTTAATAAAATAGTAATTTTTAAAAAACTCATTTATGTCAATTTTGACACTATTTAGTAGTTGATTTTTGTTAATAACAAATTGATTCCTTCAATACAAAGAAATTAACACAAAACTAATATGTAAATATCTTCCCTAAAATTATTTTATGTCATAAAAATGTTAAAATTACATTTGTTTTAATATTTATAATATCATTTATTTAAATCTTTCATTAATAAGGTAATCACTACATCATCATTGTGTCATAAATAAATTTATTTATTTAAAGTCTAAAAAATATAAATAAAATAACATTATGTAGGAAATATTATTATATTTATAATTAAAATTTATACTCTAAGATATCAGTTATATTACCCAATATTAAAATTGTTTTAGTAAAAGATATATGTTTATGTTGTATTTCACTTTGCATTAAATTAATTCTAATAACATGTCATTATCATACCCAAGTGGCTCAATAGGGTCCCAAAATCGACCCAAATATGCCCAGGTTCGGAAATATATCAACCAATAGGATTAGAACTTGTGTTAAGGTAGTTTTATATTATTATAATATTATTTTGTACACTTATTTACCTGATTTACCCTTTAACCATGGTAATAATAATAATTACTCAAGTTACTATTCATAATATCCAAAAATAAAACGTACTCATTCACACAATTTGGACCCTTTGATTCAAAATATGGAATAAATTTTTCCAAATTCAAAACAAAAAAGTTACAAAAATTAATTTAAAATTAATTTTTATCATCCAAACCAGAAAGCCGTTTTTTAAGAAGTAAAAACTATCAAAAGATCGGCTTGTGTTTATATACAGTTTAAATGTGAACTTACTTAAAATGACCATTATTGGATTAAATGACAAAATAATAATCCAATAACACTTTAAAACCATTTTTAAAATACAATATATCTATATAAATAAATTATATGAAAAGAATGTTTTGAATTAAAATGCAGTATTTTTTACTATTCATCAAAAAATGTAACTTTTCAGAAAATTACCAAAATTTCCCCATAGGATAATTTTGATATTTTAATTAAAATTTGAATTATAGTTTTAAAGATATAGTTTATAAAATTTCAAAATATGGTTAATACTATTCATATCTTCTTTTTAAAAAGCTACTTTGATAGGTCGTGGTGTGCTTAAACTCAGAGTTGCGTACAATGCAAGCCATTGAACTATTTTAAAAAATGTGTATCATGGAAGTTTGGGTTGTTACAAATTGAATATAGTGAAATAGAAGAGACTCCTTGGGTGGTATATGATAAGAGAATATAGAATTGGGAGTGGTATAATGGTAATTTGGGGTGGGTATTTAAACATGAGGAGGGTTGGTGTTAAGGGTTTAAAGAATGACTATTTTTCCGTTAAGGACAACCAATTTTGGGAGGTTTTAATTCCAATGTTTTTGTTGAATTTTATTTTCAAGGATTGTTAAGTATTTCCAATAAATGAATCATCCAATTAATTTTTTGTTATTTATTAAATATTTTTTGATCAAGAATAAGTATTAATAAATATTAAAATTTGTTTTGAAATCTAGATTTTCCTTTCTAATAAAAATTTATAATTTCACATATAAAATTTCATTTCAGAAAAAATTTAATTTATGTCCTGATTATTTATAAATAAATATATAGTTTTCATTGAGATAATGAAATATTGATCAACATTTTTAGGGGTGATAAGTTCTCATAATGTCAATGGTGCTGTGGATTTGACTGGACGGGTCCCACTGTAGTAATTCAGTCATAACTTTTTTTTATGATTATTCAATTTCCTTTAAATTTAGGAAGATATTAAATCATTTTTTATGGGTCATTTCTCCCAAATTTATTATAAAATATTTCTAAAATTTTCATATTCAAAAGAACATGTGAATTCAATTCATTTAGATTCAATTAATATTTTGCGGTGAAAATATTTTCATCCATTATTCGACAATTACCCTTACAAAATACATCTTAAGAGACGGAAAGTTTGATATTACATGCTCAAGAAATAGTGGATCATGTAAAAAGAATATAGAACTCCAAATTTCATCCATTGAGGTATCCAAAAATTCATTTACATTTGGTAATTTGAATCTCGACAGTCTATATGGAAATAATTATTTCCAATAATTATTTTTTTCATGACTTCTTCAATACAAGGAAAAATAAGTAGATATTTAGAGGAATATAATAGAATATGATGAGGAAATAAAATAATCCATTAAATTATAACCAAATCTTTTTTCCCATTTTTGAGGATCAAAGACGTAGTAAAATATATAAATTTATTTTTACTTCATTTTAACCTTTCAATTTCATATATTTTATAACTAAAGCCTCCCATCCACATAATAAATAATCACCAATATGATTTTAAAGAAAATATTAAAAGATTTGGGAGTTCTTGGATAATGAAGTATTAGGTTCTGCTATATTTTTTAATTGTTTCTCCCATAATATAATTTTGATGTATCATGTTTTAATAAAAACTATAAGTTCATAATTATTTTTCTCTGTCTCTCTCTACCTCTCTCTCTACATCATAAAATCATACATTCATGATGGTAGGTTAGTGAATCAAGGATTGGAATTCTAGGTGGGTTTCATAATGTTCATGAATCCATTCTTTTCAGTTTTTTATATTCTTATTTTAATAAATTTTTAGGGATAGAGAAGTGGTATGGGTTGGTGTGTTGATCAATCGCCACTCCATGGAATAACTCTCAAAATCAATCAAATCTCTACGAACCAACCATTTCTACCATTCCCTCATGAATACTTTTGATCAGATAAAGTTTAGTTTCTTCATGAGTTAAGACAACATATGATATATTCAAGTAATGGAATGTTTCACACTCTCAATTAAGGTGTTTTCAATATTCATGGCTATTTGAGGAGGAGAGGTTTAGTGATCCAAAGAGAACTCCTAAGAATTCTAAATTTCACACTAAAATTATGGACTAGTAGTCCTCGTATAATTGTATAGACTATCATATAGAATTTAGATAATAATAATGAATAATAAAGGAACCTGAGTAGCCATTATAAGGAAAAATTCATTTCTTATGACATTATTTT
The DNA here is from genome assembly GCA_963277665.1 of Viscum album. Classification (NCBI taxonomy): domain Eukaryota; kingdom Viridiplantae; phylum Streptophyta; class Magnoliopsida; order Santalales; family Viscaceae; genus Viscum; species Viscum album. The sequence goes on from OY728155.1 coordinate 1,033,805,254, forward strand.
CTTATATTTTTAAACAATACGATTTTTATAGGGGTTTTGTACCACATTAAATACATAAAGGTTTCATTTACCATAAAATATGAAAATATGAAATACAATAAGTGTTTATATGAAGTGAATTATTGACTATAAAATATTCTCAATAGATAAGACCATGGTTAGACATCATTTTACACTAGATAAAACAAACATAATATTTTTTATTCCCAACATTATGTGTGTGAGAGGGATATAAATCACACATTCATCACATAATGATAATACATATATGCATGGGCCACAGGTAGTTGAAAACATTCATAATTCCATCACATATTAATTAACCCATGAAAAGGAAACAAGTCTCATGAAAACATCTATAAGATAATATCATAAGATATACAAAGAAAATATTTTTGTGGTTTCATTAGAGAATATTCCTAGTGAATCATAATAAAAAATAAATGATATTGACGCAGATGAAAAGTTATTTTATAAGAGTAGTAAAATTTATGTGGACAAAGAAGAGAAAAGTCCTCTATATTTTTTTATTTATGTTTAGAAAATATATTTCAAAAAAACTAAAAAGAAATTTATTTGGAAACCCATATAAACCTGGAAAGGAAGTTTCATAAATTAATATATAATATATAGAATTATAATTTGTTTAATGGAAAACATTTCAAAATAATATTCCTTTAACATATTATAAATAATGTCAACGTTGGTAGAAAATGATCTGAAATTGTGTTTTGCAAAATATTCCTTTCATAAATAAAGTCAAGTCCATTGAAAAATAACAAAATTAATCCTATAAATAAATATGAAGACATATCTAGAAAAAATAATTAATATGGATACATAAGATAAATATTCTCAACTCAAAATAATAAGGTTTGTCAGTCTCACTTACAAGCATCACTTTTGATAAATTATTCATCAAAGGGGAAGTGAAATGGAAAGATGCCATGTAAATATAAAAAAACTAGAGGATAATAAAATATATATGGTTATATATATAAATATCATATTGTTTCCCATGATATAAAGGTATTTATGTCAATATTGAATTCATGGTGAGATTGGATGTAAAACCATTACCTTTACTCCCGATATCTACCGATGTGTTTTAATGTCCTATGTAATAAACATAACTGTGTTGGTCACCTATTTCATAACATTATTCACATCTATTGACATTTAAACTCTTTATATATAATATTTCATTACTCATATAATAGTTATTATTGTTTATTTTCATCATCACATGTTAGTGAATTAAGATGGTTTCATACAAGTATAATAATGAAAATTTTAATCATCATTTGTTGACACCATGTTAATCAGTTCAATAGTATCCATAATACCAAAATAAATTTTTTGATGATTTTTTCAACCCTATTTTAATTTGATTGAAATTATGGGTTTGGTTTGTGAGAATGGAATCCATGATGAACATGTTCTGGTAAATGTACCGATGACCATTAGCTTCATTATAATTATCGTTCATTTCATCTTTAGAAAACCATATTCCAGATATATATTAATCGTTAATAAATTATATTTTCAATAAAATTTTGTGATACTTATTCATAGAGTAACGTGTGATGATGGTATAACATTGTTTATGTTTGTGGTTAGAGTGGCCCAAACAAGAACATGTTATAATAATGTATGATTATGAATTTAGATTTATATATTAGTAATATACTTTTATTATAATCATAATGAATTTAATATAAAATAATTTTAATTTGGGATGAGGTTTACAAAGAGTGGAGACGATGATAAATTTAATAAAGTAAAAAAAATAACTTAGATACACACTTGATGAATTTGTCCAGTCTAAACATAGGGTCCATTATAATGAATGATTTAGTCATCCTTTTTTGGAATCAGAAGCTACCAAATGTTTTATAAGGATTTAGGAGATGTAAAATAGGATATCATTCATGAGAAATAATCATGTGGTTTGGAATGTGGGAGGATGGATACTTTTATATCTGAAATTGAGGAACATTTCTATGGAAAGTTATGTTGGGTTAAGGTTAAAGATGGAATTACATGGGAGATAGGTAGGTTGGGTGAGAAATTTTTTTTGAGGAACTTTAGTTTTAATACAACTGCTAAAAGAATAATTATATAGTTATTAATTGTTAAATTAGTTAAACAATTTTCAGTCCTGATAATTTGCGTATTTACCCCCTTTTTTCCTTATTTAATTTTGTATCACGCTATTTATTTTTCTACTAATAATAAAAGATGAACCCTTTAACCCAAATTTTAGTATTATGAATACTAATTTTCTTACATTTAATATAATTAAATTTCTTAATATGATAAATTTACTATTTAAATAAAAATAAAAATGTATATGAAATAATATTTTTGTAGAAAAATTATTTTATATACATTAAATGTTCTTAATATTACTTCTTTTGATTTATAAATAAATATATTTTTAAATATATTTTTTATAAACTGAAAGATATAATAAGATTAAATTTTTTTAAATGGTTGATTTAATTTATTATGTTAAAAATAAAAAACCTTTTAAATCGTATCTATGAAAAATGTCATTTTTTAATTTTAAATATTTTTAACCATATACCATTAAAATTAAATATTTATAATCTAACAATTTAAATTTTATCAATCATTGGTATAAGAAATTTTCATTTAATTTTTTAAATGCATCAAACAATTCTTTAGTAATAATAGTAATAACAATAATAATAATAATAATAATAATAATATGTATCTCATAAAAATATATATTTTTTATAATAAATTATATTATGTAAATGTTATCATTTTATTTCATAATATAATTATATTATTTTTAAATACACAAAAAACCCATTGGATATACCAATAACCATATATCTAAAGAACTTATTTATTACAGTTATATTTCATTCATATATATATACTTACAAATATTACTAAAATTAAACATCCTACTAATTTACTTATCTATTAACACATCTACTGTATTTTTAATGTTAAACATTTTTTAAATAGTTCCAATTAGAGTAATTAACTTGATGGAAAAGAATAAGGATACATATTTTTTGGTTTGTGGTATTTTTATATACATGTTGTATTATTCCTATTGTTATTTTCATAATGTTGTTTCATAATTTATTCTCATTATGTATTAATATTTATCTTGTATTTTAATATTTTGTTTAAATAAAAGGTATTGTGGTTTGTTTTAGTTTTTCATTATGTGTGAAGATGTTATTAAACTCTATATTTATTTTAAAAATACATACTAAAATCATGATGTGTTACATTATACCCCTCTAAAATAATTTCACCCAAAAAAATTAACTTATCTAATGAAAAATAATGATTTTAATTTTACCCCATCACATATTCAATCTCCCATGTTTCTTCCTAAATCATATGATTACTCTATAGAACTTTTACCATGTGTCTAATCTTGTATTGTATTACATTATCTCTATGATCCAATTTTTTTTAAATTGTTCAACATAAGAGAAATCATGTTCTATCTATACAACTTATGACTATAGTACATGTGAAGGGTCGAGTTAGTACTTCCTTAGAAGTGATACATGGAAGACATTTTTCTTATCATATATGATTAGTGGAAGTGTAAGTTGATATTCTACCAATCCCACATAACCATAGATTTCAAAGGGGGAAATGTTTCTTGAGATCAACCTTCCCCTTTTCCTAAATCTCATATTTCTCTTCCATTTTGTGATTCAAAGGAATACCTTCTCTTCAAATAAAAAATCTAGATCTCTTCAATGAATATTAGCTGAGCTCTTTTGTCATGTTTTCATTTCTAATGTGAAGATTATCATTTTGAATCTTCTCTAACATTTTTCTAAGAAATTTCTATTTATAATATCTTAGGTTCTCCAACTTCATCCCAACATGTTGGAATTATTAAACTCTTCCAATAAAATGCCTCACATGGTGCCAATTGATTTATAGTGTAAAGACCAAAAAAATCATTAATGAAAATTACTCTTGGTATATTTTAATGTCTTGTTATTTTTATGTAAAACGTATGCACTTATTTGGTTCTATGTTTTTTATTTTAAAATACCATTAATAATTGTGATCGTTGCTAATATAGTCGTTGAACAGTGATCACATTATTAGTATAGATATAGGGCTTTAACAAATCCAATTTACTCAGCCAAAGGAAGTGATGGCCTCATCTAGTAGACTTGCCATGTATGAAGCCCATTTATCAGAGCTCAGAAAGGAGGTGGATCCATTGAGATTTTCTCTTGACCAATCCCAATCTGAGCTTGAATATGTTAAGCTTGAGCAGAACTGCCTATGGGAGAAGTGGAAGTTGATAGAGATTACCACCCGGGGGATGTTATCTGATCCACCCCAATAGTCTGTCACCATCGTGCACCTTAACCTTCAGTCTTATGTGGTTGTTATAAGGGGTTATGTAAAAATAACATATTACTATGATTATTTACATTATTCTTGTATATAGAATATACATTCATTTTGTTATTGTTACTTTGTAAATAGTTTTTAAAGTACAAATAGTATTTCTAGTTAATATTCAACTAAGAAATATATTTTTATAAATTAATGGATTTTTTAATCAAATAATATTTTAATAAAATATTATTATTAATAAATTAATTTTTATTAAGTATAAATTATTGTATAATTTTTTTGAATACAATTGTAATTTTTATTAAGGTTTGAAAGCTATTTTTCTCAAAACCCATGAATTTTCGATAAATATAAGTTTTTATTTTAAAAGTGACAATTCACATATTTAGAAAAATATTTAGATAAAATTTATATTATTTTTGGAATAAGGATTTCAAAATTATCCAATGGTGAATTTTTCATAATTTTCTGAGACAATCGAATTTTTGGGTAAAAATTAAATACTCTTTAAATATATAATGTGTTTTATGACATCATAATGACACAATAGTGATGAAATAAAATACTATAAACATTATTTTTGGCCAATATATTTTTTACCATTAAAATAATGTGATTTTGGGTTTTTTTATTTATTTTACAAAGCTTTAGTGGACCCTTCAAGACTTAAAAACCATTTTGTCTTTTTAAATTGTTTTCCTTGAGAGTGTAACTCACCTCCACATAAGCAACCCTATTATTTTAATAAGATCATCCATTTTACTTATAAAATATTGTTTTCTAATCCCTTTTGGAAAAAACTATTCGCTATAACCATGGGCTGGTTTTCGGTTTTGATTAGTTTATTATGTGGTGTCCCAAACTTAAAAAATAAAGAATTCCCTCTCCTTTCCTATATAAACCCAACCAAGATCCCATTTCCTCATCACTAAAATCCTTTTTAGTTCGACCAACCTTTTCCCTCTTCTAAATATAATCCTCCCAAGGTTCTTAGATCTCCCAAGAATCCTCTCTCAAGCCTCTCCCATGATTTTTGGATCACACTTCCAAGTAATGGATTCTTACCTTTATCTTTTTATCCAAGTTTCAAAATATTGTTATGCCCTTTTATTTTAAATTATAAATGTTGGGGTATGATTTCTCATCTCCCAAATAATTCCCTATTTATGCTTGAATGATGATATACCCCTTTATATCTCATTAAATTTCTCCAATGTACACCTATTACTATGCTGAAATTCCAAAAGGAATTTCTCTCTCCTCATTTACATTCAAGCAATTATTTTGTGTCCTGAATCTAAATTCCATTAAAATTGTTGGTAAATGTATCTATATGACCCCATTTACTCTCCATTTCATGTACATATTATGAGACACCCATTTCTCTCTCATCAACCTTTTTTTCTGAATTCTTATGTCATGTCATTACGTTGTCGAAATTACACCACGTTTTTTCAAGACAAAGTCATTGTGTAGTGAATACCTTGCCCATTTCTATAAAACTTTTATTCACCTTTATGCACATTTACTTATTTATTATAGAGTTTAATTTATTAATTCCACATTCCTTTATCATGAAATAATTTATGATGTTTAATGAATCCATGTTTTATGATCCATGTGGCACACTTATACATGAAATGAAATGTTTAAGAAAGGGTGTTCCCTGAAAGTGCTCCAATGCATTGGGTAAAGTATAGTATCCTGATACATCATGTAAAATGGGTGTTTAGTCATGATAATTCAAGTTAAATGAGGTTCTAGTCGTGCTTCATGTGCAATTAGGGTTTACTCAGGCTCCATGTGCAATGAGCATCGGCTCATGCTAATTCCATGTTAAGTGTTGTTGCCACATTTCCATGTAATGATTATCATGCATTATCATGCCTTTATGTTTATATTTATCTTGTGATCCATATATATTCCTATTGAATAACATGTATTTTATTCCTCATGTTACTCAATTTTTATTCCCTTACTGGGCTTTATAGCTCACCATTTTTTATGCATGTCCTTAGGTTATCCCATGTAATGCTAAGTACGCGGGAATTTAGTGGTCATGTAAGGGATTTTTTAAATAAAGATGTTATGTATTGTATGTTTTATTCTATTATGTAATGTTCCTAATCCCCAAATACACTCAACCTCTTGATCTTCCATGTTGTATCAAGTGAGGAGTTTATGTAATAAACCTTGTTTAAGTGTGTAATAAAGAACAGGGTTGTTATAGTTAGTATCAGAGGATGGGTTTAGTTATTTTTGGGATTAGGATTAGAAATCCCTAGTGAAGCCTTAGAGACTAGAGTAATTGTAATAAAAAACATCCCTATGTTTTGGTGAGTATTGAGTAAGTGGTTTATTAAGAAAATGCATCCATGTCTTGATACGAGCGGGTAGAGGCGGCTCTGGTACAGATGTACCTAGGAGTAAAAACTCTGACAAGGAGTTTCAGGCTTGACCTGAGGTATCCTGTACACGACAACGGGCCTTGCTGCTCTCTTAGTTACGACACTCCCAGGGGATATGAATTTGTAAATTTATAAGCTTAGTATGAACCATTATTAAGGGAATAAAAAAACCCCTAAGAATATATGTTAGAAAGTATATCATGAATAGAATAGATTAAAGCCTATAGATTCATAAGTTAAGGAAATAAAAGTTATTTATAAGTCATCTGTTTTGTACTTTGTTTACCCTTTATGTGTTACCCATAACTTTCCTTTCATTAAGGAATAGTAAATCGTTAGACTGCAAGTAGTTTAATATCAAAATTTTATCATGTCTAGAGGGTAACTCAAAATTTGAAATGTTTCATCACCAGGATAATAAATAGTTTCAAGATGGAAGGAAAAGAACCTAATAAAACACTTGTGTCCCTTCCTGAGGACATACTAGATGTAATTATTGTGAAGTCATGCTCGCATAGTATTGAAACCTTTTATAATGTCAAACTTTCTTGCAATATGTTCTACGACATGTAAAACACCTCCTCCATACCATGGAATCATAAAGGATCATGGATCACTTGTGATCAAATCTTAAGCTCCCAAATCTCTCACCTTTCTCAGAAAGGGAGGTTCTATTAGGGTATTTTTGAATAATCCACCCTGGCCAAAGATTATGATGCACTATTTGATTTTAGGATAGCTACGGAAGAGGGAGACCTATGAGCAGCCTATATGTATAAAGTCTTGGCTTCTGATATTTTTGTAAACATAGGCTATATATTAGAAGAACCATATTTTGAAAATTTCCAAGATAACTCTATTAGACTATTTTACAAAAACCTAGTACATGGTGATGTTTTGAAACTGTATGTTAGAAACAATTATTTTCAAAAAGGTCATCATATTTTTCCATCGGTATAATCCAAGTTGCATGGACTGTGTCTGGACTAAGGAAGTGGAAGACATTGAATGTGAATTGAGGTATTGTTGCACTAGGTGGACCCTCGTTCCCCGTGATCAACATGATAATGAGGGTTGGGGAATTCTTAATGGTGGTGGGTAAGCAACCCTGAATTCATGTTTAAATTTAAGAGTTCTGTTTGTATATAATCAAATTTCGAGGACACATTTTTTTAAGGGGGGAAGGTTGTAACGACCCAAAAAATCATTAAAAAAAATTCCTCTCAATCTATTTAAATTTATTCTTATGGTTATGTCAAATGTATGCACTTATTTGGTTCTATGTTTTGGATTTTAAAATACCGTTACGAATTTTTACTATTCCTAATATAGTCGGTGTACAGGGATCAAATGATTTGTATAAATATAGGGCTTTAAAAAATCCAATTTACTCAGCCAAAGGAAGCGATGGCCTCATCCAGTACACTTGACCCATAAAAATACCATTCGTCAGATCTCGTAAAGGAGGTGGAATCACTGGGATTAACTCTTGACCAAGCCCAAGTCGAGCTTGAATACATTAAGCTTGAGCGGAATCGCCTATGGGATAAGTGGAAGCTCATAGAGATTACCACCTGAGCGATGTTATCCGAGCCACCCCAAGAGTCTGTTACCATCGTGCACCTTACCCTTTGGTCTTTTGTGGGTGTTATAAGAGGTTATGTAATATGAAACTAGTACTACTATTATGTACATTATTCTTGTATAGAGAATATACATTCATTTTATTATTGTTACTTTGTAAATAGTTTTTAAAGCACAAATAGTATTTTTAGATAATATTAAACTAAGAAATCTATTTTTATGAATTAATGGATTTTTCAATTAAATATTATTTTAATAAAATATTATTATTATTAAGTTACTTTTTATTAAGTATAAATGATCTTATAATATTTATGAATACAATTGTAATTTTTATTAAGGTTTGAAGGTTATTTTTATCAAAACCCATGAATTTTCGATAAATGACAGTTTTTATTTTGAAAGTGAAAATTCATATATTTAGAAAATTATTTAGATAAAATAAATATTATTTTTTGAATCAGGTTGTCGAAATTATCCAATGGTGAATTTTTCATAATTTTCTAAGACAGACAAATATTTGGGTAAAATTAAATAATGTTTAAATATATAATGTGTAATATGACATCATAATGACCCAATAGTGATGTAATAAAATATTATAGACATTATGTTCAGTGAATATATGTTTTAAAATTAATATAATGAGATTTTGGGTTTGTTTTATTTATTTTACAAAGCTTTAGTGGACCCTTCAAGACTTATAAAACATTTTGTCTTTTTAAATTGTTTTCCTTGAGAGGGTGACTCTCCTCCACATAAGCAACCCTATTATTTTAAGAATTTATTCCATTTGACTTATATAATATTATTTTACACTCCTATTTAGCTAAAACCATATTCAAAAATCATGGGTTGGTTTTTGGTTTTGATTAATTTAATTTGTGGTTTCCCAAACCTAAATAATAATGAATTCCCTCTCCTTTCCTATATAAACCCACCAAATCTCCCACTTACTCCTCACTCAAAGACTTTTTAGTTTGACCCAAACCTTCCCTCCTCTCTAGAAGCACCCCAAGTCACCCCAATCTCCCAATAATCCTCTCTCAAGCCTCTCCCAAGATTTTTGGATCACACATCTAAGTAAGGGATTCCTACCTTTCTCTTTGATCCGAGTTTATTAATATTGTTATTACCTTTTATTTTCAATTATAAATATTGGGTTTTGATTTCAAACCTCCCCCATAATTTCCTATTTATGTTTTAATTATCATAGATCCATTTCTCTCCCATTAAATTCCTTCCATTTACACCCATCACTATGCCAAAATTCTGAAAGGAAATTATCTCTCCTCATTTACATTCTAGCAATTATTTTGTGTCATGAATCTAAATTTAATTACAATTATTGGGACATATATCTATATGACACCCCTTAAATATCCATTTCATGTACATATGATGATACACCCCTTTCTCTCTCATCAACCATTTTTTTATAAATTCTTATTTCATGTCGTTATGCTGCCGAAATTGCACCATGTTTTTCCAAGCCAAAGACATTGTGTTGTGAATACCAAGCCCATTTCTCTATCATGGGTATTCACATTTATGAACATTTACTTATTGATTATATATTTTCATATATTAATTACACATTCATTTATCATGTAATAAATTATGATATCTAATGAATACAAGTTTTTTGATCCATGTGGCACACTTATGCATGAAATGAAATGTTTAAGAAAGGGTATTCCCTAATAGAGCTCTAATGCATTGGGTAAAGTATAGTATCATGATACATCATGTGAAATGGGTGTTGACTCATGCTAATTCAAGTTCAATGAGGTTTTACTCGTGCCTTATGTGCAATTAGGGTTTACTCATGATTCATGTGTAATGAGTTATAGCACATGATAATTCCATGTTAAGTGTTGTTGCCACATTTCCATGTTATGATTATCATGCGTTATCATGCCTTTATGTTCATATTTCACATGTGCTCCATTGATATGCCTATTTACTAACATGTATTGTATTCCTCATGTTATTCCATGTTTATTCCCTTACTGGGATTTATATATCACCCTTTTCTTATGCATGTCCTCAGGTTGTCCCATACCATGTTAAGTACAAGGGAATGTTGTGGTCATGGAAAGGAAGTTTTCAATAAATATGTTGTGTATTTTATGTTTTAAGTTGTTATGTAATGTTTCTATGCCCCAAAGACACTAGACCACTCGATCTTCCATGTTGTCTCAAGTGAACATTTTATGTAATAAATCATGTTTAAGTGTGTAATAAAGAGCAGGGTTGTTATATATAGTGAAATCTATTGTTATATGAGAAATATACTAGTGAGAGGCATTGATCACAACATCATTTGAATGATATTGATGAGGATATTTTCATATTTTCATGATATGGAATGGTCCATTCCAATTGAATATTAGTCTAAGAATGATATGAAGTGTTAATTCTTAGCTTTGTAACTAATTATTAATAGAAAACTCTCCAAATCATCAAGGGAAACCTCAAATATCGGTTAGATAGAACTGATAGTGGTTCTCCATGTGTCCTTACAACTTCCTTTATGTATATCCGTTCAATTTTATCAAGTTAGAAATCGTCTTGAATATAAATGAATTGTATCGAATTCAATAGTAAAGTAGTGGTAATACAAAATTAGTTAAATCCTTTAAAGGTATAAGGAAGAACTACAAAAAAATCAATAGTCATGTTATCCAATATAAATAAAGGTTTGGGTAATGGTTCCATCATCCAATTATATTTTTTAAGTTCAACCATTACTTGTTAGCATTCCGAGCATCGAGATATACACTCTAAAGTCTCCCAAATCATGTTGTCATACTGGATATTATTCTTGAGATCTCTATGCATATTTATTGTTTCAATATGGATAAGTAATGGTGAGCTATGTTCATCATCCAACATCTCTTTCTTTAAATATTATATTTATGGAGCACATATTCATTTGTAGAATATTTTAATTCAATAGTTGTAAAATTTAATCTTTGGAATATTTCATGCTATATTTTTTTCTTTATATCATCCTCTTATACCTCTTTGATATTTATAGGGGTGGATGTTTGAGAAGTCATTTGGGAAAGGTAGGATTTCACTGTATACATTATGATTTGATGGTATATCCTTTTAAAATCTTTGAGAATTGGGTATCATTAATTTCCCATCATGGATAAGCTAGCATGATCCTTCCTAATCTGATAAATAACCACTTTTTACCTTTCTAGAGAGGTAGTGTATTGTGAATTCAAAGTCCTTGATCAACTCCTACTACCATAATTAAGGTGCGTTCTTTAGAAACCCTAACCCCAGCAGCCCATGTTCAGTACCTAATACCATTACATAGTCATAATATTTATAGGAATCTCATCCCAAAGGAACAATCATTTTAGTGGTCTTGGTAAACTTGATACATACATTAGTATTACATTAAATTCAATCATAAAAATTATAACATAATTTTTTCATTTATTTTTCAACAAAAACATTATTGAATCTTGCATAACATTGAATATTAGTTATATTATATTTTATGGAATCTTGGATAATGGGAAACAAAATAATAGTGATATCAAATACTAATTAAGGTTTATGTACAGGTGAAGAAAAAATGATTCATCTAAATTAATTTTTTCAATTAAAGAAAATCCATTTTAAGGGAAAATGGTAAACCATTGTTCTACAAAAGGAATGAACTAGGTGCTAAAGGAACTAACAAAATGATTAAACACCAGGCTAATATTACTTGACTCAGCTACTCGATAAAGATCCCAGTGCAGCATGCTAACCTGGGTTTCTAGATCCTCTCTGATTAGCTCTTCAAGGTGAGTGATCATCCTTTCCATTGTCGGAATAAAATCCTCTATGTTGATTTTACTCTGATTGAATCCTCGAGCCAGTATGTGATCTTGTTTATCAATCCACACTTCTTGGTCCTCATTAGCATCAACTTGAAACTGACGTTCATAAATTATTTTAATCTCTTCTTTAGAGACATTGGGCGGATGACTTTTTTTTTAGAATTTCTTCCTTGGAGTGCAAGATAAGTTTCAAGCACTCCCCAACTTCCTCTTTCGTGTCTCTTGTATTTCTGCTCGATTATTCATTTTCCCCCTTCTGTGTATATTTACCTTCATTTTTCCTGTCGTTCTTGGCCAACTGAGTCTCCATTGGTTTTGGAAAGTATGAGTAGTCCTTGCGTCCCTTTGATTTTTCCCCTGAACCACAATTCATTTCCCCAAGTCGTGCATGCCTTTTTTCCCCTTCTTCCATCTAGGACTATGGGGTCCTTTCCCTTTGATTCAGTCCATGATATCCACTGAGGGAGGTCTATAACTATCATCGTCTGAAGACTCCTCCTCATGAGATAAATGAGGATCATGGACCTCAAGACCATCAAAGTGGTTCCCCACCTCTATTACCGCTACATCAGTATGATCCATCTGCATACCCAGAGACTCCTTACATGTTTTCTACCCCAAGCTAGAAATATTTCCCCCCTCCCCAACCTTCCTCAATTTTTTAGAATTGGTTCAAATGGTTTTTGGATCTAAGGAACCGAAGACATTCCCATAGATCATCCTTTCCTTTCCACTTTGAGAACCTATTGTAGCCAGCAGGAAGAATTTTCCCAATATCAAATCTATTCTTGTAGCATGTTCGTAACCTCTTCCCATGAACTGAGGCTGCATGTTCAAAACCTCCTAGCCCCGACCATGAGATCCACTGGGCCTTTAGACCTTATTCACTGCCAAACTCATATCTAAGGGATCAACCTTAGCTACCTCTTATACCCCCCAAGTCCTGTTTTAAATGAGAAAAACCCTCATAAACCCGCTGCTCAGCCTCCTTTGGCTTCACCTCCTTCACTGCCACTGGAGGACCCAAGGAATGTCGCTACTGCTGATCCTTTGCACTGACCTCCACACATAGGTTAGCAGGATCCAACACCTCTTGATAAAAACCAAGAAACTCCACTTGCTCAGCCAAGCCATCACATACTGGCACTATCTGGCTCATAGCAGGGACAACCTGCACCTCGTTCCCCTCAACTCCACTGGGCACAACAACCTTTTCCCACGACGACATACAGAGACCATATGACAAAAATGGAGGCACCCCAGGTAGAATACAGGCCATGACTCATACACCACCCATTGTTTCCACCAAAACTCTTCTCCAACCAAAATCCACAGCCACTCAATGGGATCTTTAGAAACATCAGCTTCGACACAGACACGGGGGGAGATCGGGTGACAAACTGATGATGTCCGGCTGTCCGAACACAAGTTTCAACCAACAAAATTCCCCCACATACATAAAATTTAGGGGTTCTGAAAAGGGAGAGGTAGTTCTGGGAAGCTTACCCAAACCGCAGCTGAGGAAACGTCACAATTCATATTGATATCGAATGACCATCGAAGGAGATAGAAGCCACATCTGTTGATTGCACGAGAGGCTTGGGACCAGGCAGTGTTCAGATCGTCCTCTAAGGGGAAAAGGATCATCATTTGACGCCGATTGAAGAGGCCCACCACCGTGCAATCTTGCAGATCCCACAAATCAAATACGAAGACGTCGAAATCGTTGAAAGAGGGACGGCGACCCCTGAAATGGGCTATAAGCATCAGCCGATGAAGATCTGTGGCCTCACTGAACTCCTTCACTGATATCGCAAGCTAAGGCAAGCCGAGATAAAGATCGGGGACCTTAAGGCACAATGAAATAAATGGGAAGGGGGGAAGAAATTCCAGATTCGTGGAAGGGATGAAAGGTCGATCCTCGGTCGACAAAGAGGGAGGGAGGATTTCCCCCCCCCCCCCCTCCCCCACTGGGGAGGAGGGGGCCGAAGCCACGGGCATCAATGCTAGGACATCGCCGCCGGGGGACGGAGACCGCCGTGAGAGATCCCTATTCATTGTTCATAATAAATATTGAAATGTATGTAATTAAAACACAATCCACTTAATCAATAACATGATCATAATATAGAAGTAAGAAATGATAATTAAATAATACCATATAAATAATCACATGATCATGAAACTGAACCATTGATATTATAATAAATCTAATAATCACATTGAATATCAATAAATCAATTCATAATGATTTAATTCATAATTATGGATATCTAGAACATTTTTTTGAAGCTATTTCCAAGAATCTAACAATGTCAATGCTTCATTCCAACATCCAATGTTGTCAATCCTTCATGACAATAATCTAATACCATCAAGGCTTCATTGAAAGAATCTAATAAATGTGATAATCCTATTCTAAAACAATATCTAGTTTGTTTCCTGAAACATATTGATGCATCGAGGGGATATAGTAGGTTCTAACTATCATGTATGAAATCCAATTCATTCCTCGGATAAAAAGGGTGAAATAGAGTCAACATAAATATTAATATTAAAACTATCATACAAAATATAAATAATTTCCCCAACCAATAAACATAAAAATAACCCACTAAGATTAATATGCAAAATGGTATCAAAATAGAAAATCCATAGCCAAACAGATAATAAACCATATATATAAAGAATAATAATGGTATCAATACAACATATATCCATTTAAGAAAAAAATAAAGGGCGATATTCATTGATGAATCTAAATACCATAAAAAGATCTTTAAAAATCATGAGGAAAAAATTATTTTAATTTTAAAATACATTTTAAAAAATCATTGAATTGAAAATATCTTTTTAAAAATATTTCTTCAAAAATATCCACTTATAATTGAAAATAAATATTCAATTAAATTATGATCATTTCGATGGGTAATTTCATTCTTGTTGTAAAGAACAATGTTTTTTCATGGTAAAAAGGTTCGAAAAGATTCTAGTTTGTAAAGTGACATGAAGATTCATTTGAAAAAACCTTATAAAATGAATATATCTGAAAAATATATACTTTAATGAATCATTTTAAAAAATTTGAATAAAACATTTTTGACAACATTTTTTGAAAACATGGTTTTGTGAGAAATAAGATTTCCAACCGAAAAGAGAAATTAAGTCTGAATTTACTAAAAAAAATTATGTTCCAAATGTGGAAAATGTGTATAATCACATGTAAAAGATCATAAATAAATAGAGGATAAAAAAATTAATGGTTTTATTATACAGCGATCATATAATTTCTATTAATTGTAATTCATGAACAAGAAATCTTAATTAGAATGAGATTATGAAATAAACCCTTAAAATGACCATGACGTTAAAGTTATAATTAAATAATTAATAGATTATATTTTCCTACATTAAATACACATAAAAAATTTTAAATACAGTAATTTTTATTCAAAATTCATTATACACAAAATCATTTAATAATAACAACAATAAAGAAGTAATATAACCCAATGAAAATGAATTGAGTTATGAAATTTTTTACCACTTGCTATGTTTTAATTCAAATTACCCTATATGAAATAATTCAAATTGAAACTTAAAATAACATAAATAATGATTAATTCATGATATAAAATTTCAAGGTTAATTATATAAACCATATAAAATTAATTAGGTTCATAACATTACAATATTCATCAGTGAAATTAAATTGAGATGGAATGACTTACCTTACTCTTCCTTTAGGTTCCACATTACTTAAAAAACTTTTTAATGGATTTTAAAATGTTATTAACTTATATCAGAACCATATTAATATTTATTATATCATATATGATCCTTTTATAACATATGTTTACCCATTTGTTAATAATCGTTCATTATTTTTATTGTTCCAGGTAATAACTGCTTTGTTTTTCTAGTATGTTTTGACTTAATATTTTTTGTTCCTATAACATTGATCATGATTTAATCATCACTGATATTTAAACTGTGATATAAATATAATATATATCAATATATTTTTATTCATATTTATCCATAAATTTTAGTGATAGTGAATGAAATTCATAATTTATGTAGATAATAGGTCATACGCAAAAAAGAAAGTGTTTCAATTTTCTTATTGTATTGAAAGAAATAAAATTAAATTATATATTTAAATACTCTAATTACATTATCATTTTTATATTATTTATATCACATATATTTATTAATATCATTCTTAATACATCCCATTAAAATCATAAACGAATCACATTGTTTCGTGAGGTAGTTGTTCACCATACACATGACTGATGTTATCATATTCCCACAAAATAGAAAGAATGAAGGTATGTGTGATATGATGATTAAATAATAATAATAAAATCATATACATATATATATAATATAAACAATAAATCTATCATTATTACATCCTTTAAATGTGGTAATGGAAAAATGAACAACATCAGTTCGTGAGGCTATAGTCCGCCGTACACATAAATAAAGATTTGGTAACCCATTTGGTGAATGTTTGTGAATTTTTAAGTAGTAACATTATCATAACAATATATAAGAATTTTTTATACACCATGGTTATTATATAGTCATTGTATAATTATAATTTAAGTATTTGGAGCTGGAATTAAATTAAAAACGTTTTTATAAGATCATTACCTCTTTCGGGTATCCCACTTAGGTATGAAATAATTCCATCATAAGTTGGATTTATTCCCAAAATAAGGATTTTATTATGATCGATGGAAATATTATTAGTTATTTGGACCGATCTGGGCTGAATCAAAGTGGTTTGAATATGTGAAGAGTGGTGTATAGGGGTGGCCATTTATAAGTTGGTTGAGTGATACTCTTTTAACTTTTCAAAAGGAAGAATTCCACCAATGTTTTTTCATGTACATTGGTTATAATAATGAAAAAATATTGATCCTATTAGTTATAATATTGAAATATGGCCATCCAATTGTTGTTTTAAAATTTTCGATGTCATTTCCCCCATAAATTTCAAAGTTTAGTCCCATGGTAAAATTGTTTTTCTCGTAATGACTAAAATTGATTTTAACTACTTTCATTAATAATTTTGTTCTAAAATTAATTTCAACTTATTATAAATTATAAAATATTATTATTCTAAATATTTAATATATGTTTCCAAATTCAAAACACATAAGTGAAAAAATAATTTAAAATAAATCCCGCAAACAGGATGGGAAATCAGGGTTTTAAAGTAGAAATGTACAAACATTTAATTAGTTTTTAAATATAAAATAAATTTAAAAATGATTAAAATGACCTGAATTGGATGAATATATTTATAATTTATATATTTCACTTTAAAGACAATTAAAATAAAAATTAATCATTACAAATTATTTAGGAAAAATGTTTTTTTCAATTAAAATCCATCATTTTTCATTATTCATCAAAAAAAGAAACCTCTTAGAAAATTAATTATAACTCACCCTAAGATAATTTTGAAATTGTGATTTCAAAAATAAATTTTATTTTTTAAAATAATATTTATAAAAGTGAATTTTTTTTTTCAAAATATATTCACCATTAAAAGGCCGCAAAACTTCCTTTATAAAAATATAACTGTTTATATGTAGAATTGGATATCTTCTTATCTGATTCAGTAAAATATTTTGGTTGAACATAAAAACATTTTATTTTATTAAATAATATATAAATTTTATTAGGATCATAATCTAAGAGTAATTAATTTAATTTATTAATATAAAATTCCTTTGGCACATAAAAATACTCTTTTATAAAAATATTTCCTATATATTCAATTGGGTTTTATATTCATTTCTAGTTAATTGGTAACCAATGAACTAAACCATTTATTTTCATATTTTAGATAACACTATTCATAATTTCTAATTTAATGGATAAAATATAATTTTTATTTTAAATAATAATATTCATAAAATTATTTTGTTTAGAAAAACCCGGTCTTGTGTGTAACACTACCTATTGAAGAATCATGTTGTTGCGTGAAATGAAAGATAACTTAATATTGCATGAATTTCAAGATATATAATAGATTTAATTTATTTGAAATATTTACTATATCATAATATATTGGGATGTTATGTTCCTTTCAATTCTTTGTGTTGTGTGTCACGTACATAATGTAATATGATGGTCATATTTTAAAATTTCATGGTGTTACATTCTCCCCACCTTAAATAAATTATTTCCTCGTAATTTAAAAGTTATCCCAGTAATGTTCGGTTTTATATCTTAAAATACTATGGTTGAAAAAACCATATCATAAAATATTTAATAAAACTTCTTCTTAATAAGATAGAATGTGAATTACTAAGTTCATATGGTATAACACACAACTAGGATCTTAATTAGGATAAAACAAGTATAAAGGGAAGAAATGGACATAGACGAAAATAGTAAATATTCAAAGCGATTGATTTAGGTAATTGATAAAAACAATTTAATGATCAATGAAATGTCTAGGGGTGAAAACCCATAAATTTAAAAGGAGGATATAGTTAATTGATATCATAAAAAAATTATGGTAATAGAAAAAAATTTATTTCAAGGACCTTCTCTAAATTTGAGGAATTTTTTTAATATCTATGAATGTAAGGAAATATACTTACTTGAAATGTTTCTATTTTATAAGTAAAATTTCAGCCTTTGGTAGTTCTTCGATCAAATTCATCACATATTCATATAAATAAATAACAAAAAATGATTTTTTATCCCACAAGCACTAAAATGTACTTTTAATGGATTGAAAGATCCATAAAAGAGAAAAGAGTATTTCTGTGTAACTGTTTACCAAGACAAATACAGTTAATAGACTAGTATCTAAACCTAAATGTTAAAACTACTAATTCATTATTAATTTTTATTCATCAAAATTTTTAAATAAAAACAATGATATATTAACGAGGACATTACATAGGCCAATTTTAGGCCGGAAACCCTTATCGTCCTTCGGTCATGGATATTAGCCTCACTGGCCTTCCAGATGCTATGAGTTATCACCTTACATGCGGATTGTCATTTTTCTAAAACCATATTAACATAATTCATATAAAATTCCCCAAAAAATATGATATACACCGTTGATAAAAATTAATCATTAAATAACCTTTTTATAGTGGTTTTTAATACAGCCATTTCTTACCAATTCAAATAATATTATTTGACTATTATTGAAATTAAATTAATGATGATATTGACCCTAATGGTTATCAATACCTTTAATATTATGTCTATAAAATTTAAATTCACTCTTACTTATATAAATTTTCCACTAAAAAAATATTTTATACAAATTTTTCTAATACATCCTTTATATTGGTAGACTCTCATCACTTAAAACCTAAAAGAGGTGTCTATGACATTGAACATTTAAAATCCCAAGTAAATAAAGAATAATAAATCTTCGTAATTATGAATATTAGTGAATAAAATATTAATATTACTTTAAATGGGTTTCTATATTCGATGGTGTACCTGATACGCAACAACAAGTTTCTTTGAAATCTTACATTGCACACAAGGCTGAGTCATACTAGAAAATAATAATATAATACTATTATTTTAAATGGTAGTTAATGCCTAGTAATTATAATGGAGGGAATGAATAGAAATAACTACCATATTATTATACATGTTTGTTAAATGTTTTTACATTTACCCAATAAATGGTAGAGGTTTAAAATGTGAATTAATCTAATTTTAAGCATAAATACTCTAATATTCTTTAAAAGGTCGATTTACCACTTCTAAATGGAGATCCCTATTTAAATATAGTTTTGGTAACTTTTATTTGTTCTATTTTACAAAATAAAATTCATCTTTATAATCTAAACATCAAAATTTACTTTGGGTAAATTTTTGGAATTTTTCTAATATAATTCATTTTTTTAATGATTAGTGAAAAATATTGTATTTTAATTCCAAACAAACTTTTAATATAATTTATTTATTTGTTTATATTATCTTTTTAATTTGTTTTAAAGTGTAATTAGATTCTATTTTTACCATTTAATCTAATTTTGGTCATTAGAAGTAATTTCACTTTGAAATTGGACATAAACAAGTGTCAATCTTTTGATAGTTATTATTTCTTAAAAACACGCTTTTGTTTTGACTACGGGAATTAATTTTAAATTAATTAATGTAACTTATATTTATTTAATTTGGTAAAATAGGCATTTTTTTAATTCAGAATATCAAATATAGCTTAGGCTGAATTTTTGGTATTTTCTGTAAAACATCAATTATGATGAATAGTGAAAACACTGAGTAGTAGTTAAAAAGACAACTTTTTCATTTAAATGAACTTTTACCACTTATGTGAATTGAATTTCAAAACACTGACATACATGGTGTTTATTAGTAGGTAAAATTTGGTTCCACAAGAGGAAAATATTTTTTTTTTGTGAATAGTAACTTTTGACTTTTATTTACCGCGGTTAAAGGTAAATAGGGTAATTTAAGTTAAATACAATATTATAATAATATAAAATTACCGTAATACTTCTCCTAACCTTATTGGATGAATAATGGATGAACACAAAAATCCTTGTGTGAGACATTTTCCCTTTAAAAGCCACTTGGGTATGATAATGATATTAATAACCTTTTATTTAAAGAAAAAATCAAAAAATCATAAACATGTTTTGTTTTGCTAAAAACTATTTTAATTTCGGGTTATATAATTTATATATTTAACTATAAATATTCATTAGAACGATAAAACTATTTCCTACATCATGGTATTTTATTTCCAATTTTTAAACATCAAATAAATTATGTTATTTATAACACAATAATGATGTAGTGTTTACCTCATTAACAAATGATTTAAATAAATAAGATTATAAAGAATTAAAAAACCCAAACCTGTCCAATTCATATTGGATGATTTTATTTATACCATGAGTCATCTTATCTTTGACTTTAATAAGTTTTCTACCCTTAAAAACTGAAAATCATTATATAATAAAATAATATTGTCAAGCTTTCCTAAAGAGCCCCTCCACCCCCCTTATAAAAAGTCCTCACCTCTAACCCATTACTAAAACCTCTCAAGCCCCTTGTCTCATCAAACCTCTACCCAAATAAGCTCTCAAGATCCTTATATTCCTTCAAGAACTCTTACCTTAGGCATAAGACACTTCATGAAATCCTTTTGGTTCAAACCAAAGGGAGTTACCCAATTTAAAGGTAACGTCTTCTCTTAAGTTCTTTTGTTTTATTTTACTTATCCAACCCCTAAAATATTTTTATTCGTTTATTTTATAATAAAACCAGTATCCTAAATATACTAGGTTGTTTTTATAAGAATTATTCTAACTACACTTACACACACCTCCATCTAATGGGTAAAGAACATACTATTTCTGTGGACGACGAACTACTGCCTCATGAAACGATGATTGTTCAAATATCTCCTACCGCCTATCATGGTGGCCATTATGATCACACTGTATTTATATTTCATATATAATATGTTTATTGTTTTTTTATACTTCTGAATTTTTCATTTATATCATACCTTTATGGTTTCTATTATGGATAAACACGATAATTTTATTTGAGGAAATGCAGACTACCGTCCCCTGAAAGTGATATGACTCGTTCATGCCATATGTGGAACGTATAAAGGATAGAGTTACTGAGATTATATATATATATGATATTATACTTTAATTATAATATACCTATTTATCATTTTTTTCATTTCAATAAACATGAAATAGAAATGAAAGTAGCATTCATGCGTACGTACGGTTTACCATATCCATGAACGATGCACTTCATTTCTTACCTCCAAATGTTATTTACTATTATAAATACATGTATATACTATATATATATGATATATATGATATCAAAATCATGAATATTATTCTAGATATAATGAATCTTTGACTACATGAACAACTTTTAATTATAAGAAGTCCATTTTTGACTCAAGTACCAAATATCGACAAAACAGCCATTATTAACATAAATGATTACATAATGTTTATAACATGGTAATAAGTTATTTTAAAGGAATGATAAAATTGATAAAGGTTCTTAAAAATTAGAAATTAACTTTATTTTATTATTTAAGAGATTAAATAATGAACTGGCCAAGTCAGATATGAGGTAAGGGACTTCGTCTCAATCTTCGTTCATTGATGCATATTTTGTTTTATACACAACTTTAATTTATATGATGTATAAACACCTTGGACATTTCATTTCATTCAAATGGAATGTTTTTCTACGAGGAATTTTACTAAATGAAAAAAAGAATGTTTCTTTTAACGTAAGTGGTGACAACGATATTTTCCCCCACCGCTAGTATTATTTGATCTTTTGGCTTCCTTAACAAGTTGTAATGTTTTTAAAAGAAAAATAAATACCACATAATTTGTTACGTATTTTGGTATTGAAAATGGTTTTGATAATGGACTTGTTATGTCAATATATTTAAATGATATATTGTGATTGAAATGTGGAAATTTTATCTTTACTTTATATTTGTTTTATGTGTAAATAATATATTATAGATCTTGGGAATTGTTATGTATACGGGTGGTTCTGTGATAAACCTAAGGTCGGTGAGCTCGAGATAGCTCTCCAATGCATTGGATAATGTGAGGGAGGTAAACGTGAATGTTTCTCATAAGATATTTATGTAATATATTATGATGGGTATTCCAAATATAACTCCCTACATAGCAGTGAAAGCTACAATGTAAGTATGTTATGGATGCCACAAGTAACCTTTATGATTTGTGTTTACTATGTAAATCTTATGATTTCATGAGGTATGTTAAAGAGCTTATGTTATGTATG
The DNA here is from genome assembly GCA_963277665.1 of Viscum album. Lineage (NCBI taxonomy): Eukaryota > Viridiplantae > Streptophyta > Magnoliopsida > Santalales > Viscaceae > Viscum > Viscum album. Next base: position 1,033,828,316 of record OY728155.1, read on the forward strand.
TATTGATTAACTAATGTTTTATTTATTTTTTTTATAACCTGTACTGATCTTTTTATGCTCATCCCATGTTTTGAAATTTTTTCCCCAAGAATTAAAGATGAATAGGGTCAAGGATGGGATCAAGGAAAAGCCATGTGGTCTAAAACATGGGACTAGACATGACTCTTTTATTTCAAGAGTTTTTATTTAATACAAAAAAATGTAAACTTAGTATAAGTGCCTACTTTGTAATTTTTTAGATGTAATGTAATATTTATAGTCTAATTCTCTAAAACTCTAAACCTAAAAATATCATCAATGTGAATTATTCATTTAATTCAATATTATGTAATGTCTGAGGTCAGGTCCTTATAGTTGGTATCATAGGTTGGTTTAGATAACTTTAGATGTTTTTAATATTGTTAAATTAATGTCCATAAATTACTTTATGGTCAAATTGAAGTGATATAGCATTTATATATTACTATGTTGATTCGCCTAAGATATTTATGTTTTCAGAATGGTTTTCTATAGAGGAAACATGGAAGATATGATGGGACAACATCATGTGGAAGACAACCTTCCAAATCAGCAACCTGAGATGGTTGGAATCGGAATTGAATAGTTTGTTTCAGTGATGGCACAGTTGACTCAGGCTATAAATGGTGGTGGTATCTATGCACAAGATCATTCAGATCAACTGCAGAGGAACATGTATGTAGTATAATATTTAATGAGGCAACATCCCCCATCTTTCAAAGGATCATATGGACCTATTCTAGCTGAAGGGTGAATTAAAGTAATGGAGAATATTTTTGATGTCATAGGATGTTCATAACATCAAGAGGTTAGTCTCTCTTATTAGCATTTTGAAGGTGAAGCTGATTAGTGGTGGTCGATGGTGAAAAATATCAAGGATAGTGAGGAGATTGATGCTCTTGATTGGGACGAATTCAAAGGTATGTTTCTTGAGAAATATTTTCCTAAGGTGGTTTTTCTTAGGATGGAAAAACAATTCTGGGAATTGAGGCAGGAGGATGATTTTGTGGCTGCTTATGAAGAAAAATTCACTCGACTAGAAAGGAATGCTCCAAATTTCATACGATATCTTGATAGTAAAATCAACCATTTTTACTCAAGATTAAAGCCAAATTATCGAAGGTATTTATGTTCTCATGAGTTCAAAAGTTTTTAAAAACATGTTCGATGTGCAGAGAATGTGGAAATGGAGTTTTCCAATGATCAGATCTTCTTTGAATAACTACAGAATAAGAGGTCGAGGTGGAAGAAGAAATGGAAGAACTCTTCAAAAAAGTCTAATGGTATGAAACTTAAGTTTACAGTTTGTGAAAATTGTGGTAAAAATCATGCTAGGTAATGTCTTTTGAATTCAGTTAAGTGATACTAATGTTGTAAAATGGCCCAAAATTTAGAAATTGCACTATAAAAGATCAGGGTAATGGTAATACAAAATCCGATTTACAATTAGTAAAAAAAATTTAGATAAATGTAATGGTTCATTATTCAAATGAGTGTCCAATGAAGAACTCAAATGAAGGAAATAAACCAGACTACAAGCAGAAAGGGGTGGTAAAGTTCATTGAAACTACTTTAGCAGATGTTGGGCCATCAAATAAAGTAGTATCAGGTACACTGTTTGTTTGTTTAGATTATGCCAATATGTTTTTTGATACGAGGTCTACAAATCCATTCGTTTCTAAAAAGTTTTCTTGAAAATTAGGAATTTCATCTCAAGATATTAATCTTGAACTTATGGTAAAAACAAAAAAGGAAAATTTTGAGACAAAAATAAATTATAAAAACTTTCCTATCCATGTGTGCGGAAATAATATACCTACAAACCTTATTGTTTTGCCTCCAGTAGAGTTTGATGTTATTCTATGTAGCAATTGGATTTCTGTTTATCATGCTAAGATTGACTGTAGAGGTAAAGAGGTTTCTTTTCAGAAATATTTTTAGTTTGTGTACAAGAATAAACCCTTCTTTTTGATAACATATCAGGAAGCTAAGAAAATAGTAAATTATGTAAATGAATGTTAACTTGCACATATTGTTGAAAACAAAGTAATTGTTCATATTAATGATGTTCCAGTGGTAAATGAGTATCTTTATGTTTTTTGTGATGTGTTTCCTGGTATTATACCTGGTCGAGATGTTGAATTTTCTGTTGACTTAGTTTCTGATTCTAATCCAATTTCAAAAACCCCTTATCAAATGGCTCAAATTGAACTTTTATAGTTAAAGAAAAAGTTGGAGGAGTTATTAGATAAAGTTTTCATTCGACCTAGCACATCAACATGGGGTGATCCTGTATTATTTGTTAAAAAGAAACATGGTTAAATGATACTTTTCATTGATTATAGAGAATTGAATAACGTCACTATTAAGAACAAGTATCATTTCCATCATATCGATGATTTGTTTGATCAGCTCGAGGGAACTCAGTATTTTTCAAATATTGATTTGACATTAGGTTACCATCAGTTTAAAGTTAAAGGAAGCCGAAATTACGAAGACCACATTTTGTAAAAGATATGGCCATTATAAATTTTTAGTTATGCATTTTGGGTTAACCAATGCACCATCTGTCTTTATGGATCTTATTAACAGAATTTTTTGTGAGTTCTCGGATAAGTTTTTGGTTTTGTTGATTAATGATATTTTGGTTTATTGTAAAAGTAAAGAGGATCATGAAAGTCATTTAAGGGTAGTCTTGAAATCCTTAAAAGAAAAAAACTGAATGGGAAATTCAGAAAATCTGAGTTTTGGTTGCAACAAATTTCTTTCCTTGGTCACATTGTTTAAAAAATGACAAAACTATTGAACCTACTAAAAAAAGTTGTTGATGAATGGATAAGACCCACAAATATAACCTAGATCCATATTTTTATTGTTTTGGAACGTTATTACAGGATTTTTGTTGAAAATTTTTCAAGATTATCTATTCTAATGACTAAGTTAACTCAAAAAGGTGTTAAGTTCATCTGGACAAAAGAATCTGGTGATTTTTTTAGGAATTTAAAAGTAGATTAGTGAATGGTTAAATTTTGGCATGGACTTCCAGAAATGGTGAGTTCGTTATTTACAATGATTTTTTGTTGAAAGGATTAGGATATGTCCTTATGAAGAATTTTCGGGTAATTTTTATGATTCACATTAGATGAAACCTCGTGAGTTAAATTACCCTACACATGATTTGGAATTAGTTGCTGCTGTTTTTTCTATAAAAATTTGGAGGCATCATTTGTGTTGAGTAAAATGTGAAATATATACTGACTAAAAAATTTTGAATTATATATTCACTCAGAAATAATTGAACATGAGACATAGGAGATGGTTGGTACTAATCAAGGCTTATGATTTCATGATCCATTACCATCTGGGAAAAACAAATAAAGTGGAAGATGCTTTGAGTCTAAAAAATTAATTCTTCATTAACCATGCTATATTTGGAATGAGATCCTTTGGTTTTTTATTTGGTGAACTTTGGCATAGAAGATGCTGGTGCAGAAAATTTCTCTCTTTTTTTCAGGTGTCAGTGAGATCATCTTTATTAGACGGAATTAAGCAAGCGTTGAAGGAAGACAGTGAGTTGTAGAAAAAGGTAGAGTTGGTTCAGGAGGGTAAGTTACCTGATTTAAACCTTGATAATGATTGTGTTTTGAGGTTTGGGAAAATATTATGCATGACTTGTGATTCATAGTTGAAGAATGGGTTGTTATGTGAAGCTTATAGTTTTCCATTTTCAGTTCATCCTAACAGTACTAAGATGTATTGAGATCTTCGGAAGTATTACTCGTGGGATGGAATGAAAAGATATATTGCTGACTTTACTGTGAGGTGTTTGACTTGTCGGTAGGTTAAAGTAGAGTGGCATTTACCGAAATGAATGCTTCAGTCTTTACTGGTGCCAGAGTGGAAATGGGAAAATATATCCATGGACTTCATTGTGAGATTACCAAAGACATCTCGAGGTAATAATGTAATCTGGTTTATTGTTGATTGGTTGACTAAATATGCGCATTTAATTCCTATTCGAGATACTTTCTCTCAAGATCAACTTTCTCGGCTGTATATTAATGAGATAGTGAGGGTTCATGGAGTTCCCCTCTCCGTTGTATTGGATCATGATCCCAAGTTTACTTCAAACTTTTGGAAAGGACTTTAGAAGTCATCGGGTACTGAATTAAATTTTAGTATAGCTTTTCATACTCAATAAGATGGTCATTCAGAATGAACAATTCAGACCTTGGAGGATATTCTATGTGCGTGTTCAGTGGATTACCAGGGAAGTTGGGACAAACATCTTTCTTTGGTTGAATTTTTATATAATAACAGTTTTCATTCTAGTATAAAAATGGATCCATTTGAGGAATTATATGGGAAGTGGTGTCTAACTCCAGTTTTTTGGGATGAATTAGGTGAAAGGAAGTTGATGGGACGATAATTGGTAGAAGATATGGAAGAAAAAGTTTTGTTGATTCAGAAGCACATGAGAACATCTCATAGTAGGTAGAATAGTTTTTCGAATAACTAGAGGAAGGATATTTCTTTTGAGGTTGGTGATCATTTCTTTCTCAAAGTTTCTCCATGGAAGAGTGAGATGTGTTTTGGTAAGAAGGGAAAGTTGAGTCTGAGGTTCATTGGACCTTATGAAATCTTGGATAAATTTGGATTAGTTGCATACATAGTGGCTTTACCTCCATATTTATCCCAGGTACATAATTTTTTTCATGTTTCAATGTTGAGAAATTATATGCCAAATCCATCTCATTTTTTGAGCCCAGAAATTGTTCAGTTGGAAGAGAATATCTCTTATGTGGAACACCCAGTCCAGATTCTTGAACGGAGAGAGAAAGTGTTGCGGAATAAGTTAATTCACCAGGTAAAGGTTTTGGTGAAAAACAATATGTTTTAAGAGGCAACGTGGGAATCTGAAAATGATATATAAGGGATAAATAGCCCCACTTATTTGATAAGTGAATAAAAATTATGAGAACACAATTTCAAAAAGGGGGGAAGGACGTAACGACCCAAGTAATTAAAGAATAATACATTTTCAAAAATTTTAATATTTTTTAATTAAATATTAATTTTACTTTAAAGGGGTTTCTATGTTCAATGGTGTACCCGATATGTAATAACGGGTTTCTTTGAAATCTTGGGTTGCCCGCAAGGCTGAGTCATACTAAAAAAGTAATATAATATTATTATTTTAAATGATATTTAATGCCTATCCATTTTAATGAAGGGAATGAATAGAACTAACTATAATATGATTATAAATGTTTGTTAAATGTTTTTACATTTATCCAATAAATTTTAGAGGTATAAAATGTGAATTAATCAAATTTTAAGTATAAATACTCTAATATTCTTTAAAAGGTCAATTTACCACCTTTTAATGGAGAATAATCTTTAAATATAGTTTTTTTCACTTTTATATGTTCTATTTGAGAAAATAAAATTCTTCTATAGAATCGGGACATCAAAATTTACTTTGGGTAAATTTTTTGTATTTTTCTGATAAAATTAATTTTTTAATGAATAGTGAAAAATACTGTATTTTAATTCAAAATAGCCTTTTAATATAATTTATTTGTATGGTTATACTATCTTTTTAATTGTCTTTGAAGTTTAATTAGATTATATTTTTACCATTTAATCAAATGTTGGTCATTGGAAGTAATTTCACTTTGAAATTGGACATAAACAAGTGTCAATCTTTTGATAGTTATTATTTCTTAAAAACATGCTTTTGGTTTTGACAATGGGAATTGATTTTAAAATAATTAATGTGAATTATATGTATTTAATTTGGTAAAATAGACATTTTTTTGAGTTCATAATATCAAATATAGCTTAGGCAGTATTTTGGGTATTTTTCTGAAAAACGTCATTTTTTTATGAATATTAAAAACACTAAGTTTTAGTTAAAAGGATAAATTTTTCATTTAAATGAAATTTCAACACTTCTTTGAATTGAATTTTGAAAATATTACATACATTAATTTTATTAGTAAGCAATATGTGGTTCAATAAGATGAAAATATTTTTTTCGTGAATAGTGACTTTTGACTTTTATTTACCGTAGTTAAAGGTAAATAGGGTAATTCAAGATAAAAACAATATTATAATAATATAAAATTACCATAACACTAGTCCTAACCTTATTTTATGGGTAATGGACAACCAATAAAATCCTTTTGTGAGACTTTTGGCCTTTAAAAGCCACTTTGGTAAGATAATAATATTAATAACTTTTTATTTAAGGTAAAAATAAAAATATCATAAACAAGTATTGTTTTGCTAAAACAATTTTAATGTGGGGTTATATAATTGATATATTTTATTATAAATATTCACTATAAATCTAAAACTATTTCCTACATCATGGTATTTTATTTATAATTTTTAGACATCAAATAAATTAAATTATTTGTGACACAATAATGATGTAGTGTTTACCTCATTAAAAAATGATTTAAATAAATATGATTATAAAGATTATAATAATATCTAAAACCTGTCCAATTCTTATTGGATGATTTTATTTCGACCATGAGTCATTTTATCTTCGACTTTAATATGTTTTTTACCTTTAGAAATCGAAAATTATTATATAATAAAATAATATTTTCAAACATTTCAAAAGAGCCCCTCCTCCCGCTTATAAAAAGCCATCACCTCTAACCCATTAATCACACCTCTCAAGACCCTTATATTATCCAAAATCTGCCCAAATAAGCTCTCAATATCCCTCTTTTACTCCTAAAAGCCTTACCTTAGGCAGAAGGAAATTCATGAAATCCTTTTGGTTCAAACCAAAGGGAGTTACCTGATTTAAAGGCAATGTCTTATCTTAAGTTCTTTTTTATTATTTTACTTATCCAGCCCCATAAACTCTTTTTATTCTTTTATTTTATAACAAAACCAGTATCCTCAATATACTGGGTTGTTTTTATTATAATTATTCAAACTACACTTACACACACCTCCATCTAATGAGTAAAGAACATACTTTTTCTGTGGACGGAGAACTACTGCCTCACGAAATGATGATTGTTAAAATATCTCCTACCACCTCACATGGTGGCCATTATGATGGATATATATTTATATATGATATATATTATGTTTATGTTTTCTTTATAATTTGGAATTTTTCATTTACAGCATACCTTTATTGTTTTTATTATGGGTAAACATGATAATTTCATTTGAGGAAGTGCGGACTACCGCCCCCTCAAAGTGATATGACTCGTTCATGCCATATGTGGAACATATAAATGATGGAGTTACTGAGATTATATATATGATATTATACTAGAATTATAATATACCTATTTATCATTATGTGTTCATTTCATAAAATATGGAATAGAAATGAAAGTAGTGTTCATGCATACGTACGGCTTACTGTCTCCATGAACGGTGCATTTCATTTCTTAGCTCCAAATGTTATGTACTGTTATAAATACTTGTATATACTATATATATAGGAAATATATGATATCTAAATCATGAATATAATTCTTGATATAATAAAAATTTGACCACATAAACAATTTGTAATTATAAGAAGTCCATTTTTGACTCAAGTACCAAATATCAACAAAACGTCCATTATTAACTTAAATGATTACAAAGTGTTTATAACATGGTAATAAGTTATTTAAAAGGAATTATAAACTTGAAAAAATGTTCTTAAGCAAGTATAAAGTAATTTTATTTTACTATTCAAGAAATTAAAGAGTGAATATGTCAAGTCAGACACAAGTAATGGGACTTTGTCTCAATCTCCATTAATTGAGGCATATTTTTTTTATACAAGACTTTCTTTTATACTCTGTATAAACACTATTTACATTTAATTTCATTCAATGGAAATATTTTTCTATGAGGTTTTTTACTAAACATCAAAAAAATGATTTTTTTTAACATAAGTGGTGACAACTACCTTTTCCGTCGTCGCGAGTATTATTTGATATTTTGGATTCCTTAACAAGTTGTAATGTTTTTAAAAGGAAACTAAATACCATATACTTTATTGCGTATTTTGTTATTGAAAATGTTTTTGATAATGGATTTTTTATGTCAATATATTTAAATTATATATTTTGATTTAAATGTGGAAATGTTATATTTCCTTTATATTTGTTTTATGTGTTATGAATATGTTATGGTTCTTGGGCATTGTTATGTATACAGGTGGTTTCGTGATAAACTTAGGGCGGGTGAGCCCAAGATATCTCTAAAATGCATTAGGTAATGTGATGGAGGTAAATGTGAATGTTTCTCCTAAGAGATTTAGGTAATATACTATGATGGGATCTCCAAATGTAACTCCCTACGTAGCTGTGAAAGATACAATGTAAGTATGTTATGGATGTTACAAGTAACCTTTTTTATTTTTATTTACTATGTAAATCTTATGATTTTATGAGGTATCTTAAATATCTTATCTTATGTTTTTATTGATGAACTAATGTTTTCTTTCTTTGTTTTATAACCCTTACTGAGATTTTTATGTTCATCCCATGTTTTGAAATTTTTTTCACCGGACTAAAATATGAATAGGGTTGGGGATGGGATCAAGGAAAAGTCATGTTGTCTAAAACATGGGACTAGACATGACTCTTTTTATAAAGATTTTTTATTTAATTCAAAAAAATGGAAACTAAGTAGAAGTGTCTACCTTGTAATTTTTTAGATTTAATGTAATAGTTATGGCCTAATTCTCTAAAACTCTAATCCTAAAAAGATCCCCAGTGTCAATTATTCATTTAATTCAAGATTATTTAATATTTAAGGTCGGGTCATTATAGTTGGTATCAGAGGTCAGTTTAGATAACTTTAGAAGTTAGGATATTGTTAAATTATTTTCCATAAATTAATTTATGGTCAAATTGAAGTGATATATAATTTACAGATTACCGTGTTGCTTCACCTATGATATTTATGTGTTCAGAATGGTTTTCTGTAGAGGAAAGAGGGAAGATATGATGGGATGACATCAAGAGGAAGACAACCTTCCAAATAAGCAACCTGAGATGGTAGAAATTGAACTGAATAGTTTTTTGTAGTGATGGAATATTTGACTCAGGCTATAAATGGTGGTGGTATCCATGCACGAGATCATCCAGATCAACCGCATAGGAACTTGTCACTAGTAGAGAATTTCATGAGGGAACATCCCCCATATTTCAGATGATCATCTAACCTTGTTCTAGCTGAAGGGTGGATTATAGCACTGGATAAGATTATTGATGTCATGGGGTGTCCTGAACATCAAAAGGTTAGTTTCATTGTTTACTGTTTTGAAGGTAAAGCTGATCAGTGGAGGTCGATGGTGAAAAATATCAGGGATATTGCGGAGATTTATGCTCTTGATTAGGATGAATTCAAAGGTATGTTTATTGAGAAATATTTTTCCTAAGTTGGTTCATCTTAGGATGGAAAAATAGTTCCTTGAATTATGGTAGGTGGATGACTCAGTGGCTGCTTATGAAGAAAAATTCAATCGACTGGCAGGGTACGCTCCAAATTTCATACGAGATCTTGATAGTAAAATCAACCATTTTTTCACAGGATAAAAGAAAAAGTATCAAAGGGATTTATGTTCTTATGAGTTAAAAAGTTATGAAAAACTTGTTCGATGTGCATAGAAGGTGGAAATGGGGTTTTCCAATGATGATGTATTTTTTGAAAAACAACAGAATAAGTGGTCAAGGTGGTAGATGAAAGGGAAGAACTCTTCAAAAAAATATAGTGGATAGAAACTTAAGTTTACATTTTGTGACAATTGTATTAAAAATCATGTTGGGGAATGTATTTTGAATTCTGGTAAGTGATACTGATATGGTAAAATGGCACATAAATATCATAATTTCCCTGAAAAAGATCAGGGTAATGGTAAGATAAAATCCAATTTACAATCACTAAAATGTTTTAAGTGAAATGAAAAGGGTCATTATACAAATGAGTTCCCAATGAAGAACTCAACTGAGGGATCGCAACCAGACTACAAGTAGAAAGGGGTGGTGAAGTCCTTTGACACTACTTTAGCAGATGTTAGGCCATCAAATGAAGTAGTATCAGGTACACTGTTTTTTTTGTTCAGATTATGCCAATGTGTTGTTTGATTCAAGGTCTACACATTCATTAATTTCTGAGAATTTTTCTAGTAAATTGGGAATTTCATCTCAAGATATGAATCCTGAAATTATGGTAAAAACACCGGGGGTAAATGTTGAGACAAAAAGAAATTATAAGTACCTTTATATCCTTGTGTGCGGAAAGAATCTACCTGAAACCCTTATTGTTTTGCCTCTAGTAGAGTTTGATGTTATTCTGTATATGGATTGGACGTCTCTTTATCATGCTAAGAATGACTTCAGAGCTAAAGATGTTTCTTTTCAGAAATATTTTTAGTTTTTGTATGAGAATGAACTCTTACTTTTGATAACATATAAGGAAGCTAAAGAACTAGGAAAAGATGTAAATTAATGTTAACTTGCACATATTTTTTTAAACAATGGAACTGTTCAAATTAATGATGTGTCAGTGGTAAATGAGTATCTTGATGTTTTTCTAAATGAGTTGTCTAGTATTATACCTGATCAGGAAGTTGAATTTACTATTGACTCAGTTCCTGATGCTAAGACAATTTCAAAATCCCCTTATCAAATAGCTCAAATTGAACTTTTAGTTTTAAAGAAGCAATTGCATGAGTTATTAGATAAAGTTTTCATTTGACCTAGCACATCATCATGGGGTGCTCCTGTCTTATTTGTTAAAAATAAATATGGTTTAATGAGACTTTTCATTGATTTTAGAGTATTGAATAACATCAATATTAAGAATAAGTATCATTTTCCTCATATTGATGATTTGTTTGATCATCTCTAGGGAGATCGGTATTTTTTGAAGATTGATTTGAGGTCGGGGTACCATCAGTTGAAAGTAAAGGAAGCAGACATTCCGAAGACCGTGTTTTGTACTAGATATGTCCATTATGAATTTTTAGTTATGCCTTTTGGGTTAACCAATGCACCTGCTGTATTTATGGATCTTACAAATAGAATTTTCCATCAGTTCTTGGATAAGTTTGTGGTTTTGTTCACTGATGATATTTTGGTTTATTCTAAAAGTAAAGAGGAGCATGAATTTCATTTAAGGGGTGTCTTTCAAACCTTAAAAGAAAATAAACTGTATTGGAAATTCAGCAAGTGTGAGTTTTGGTTACAACAAATTTCTTTCCATGGTCACATTGTTTCAAAAAATGGAATAACTTTTGATCCTTCTAAAAGAAAAGTTTTTGAAGAATGGACAGTACCCACAAATATAACCAAAATCCATAGCTTTCTTGGTTTGGAAGGTTATTACTGGAGGTTTGTTGAACATTTTTCACGGTTATCTTGTCCAATGCCTAATTTAACTCAAAAAGGTGTTAAGTTCATCTAGAAAAAGGAATGTGATGATTGTTTTCAAGAATTAAAAAGAAGATTGGTGAATGCTCCAGTTTTGTCACTGCCTTCCAGAAATGTTGAGTTTGTTATTTACAATGATGCTTCATTGAAAGGACTTTGATGAGTCCTTATATATAATGATAAGTTAATTGGTTATGATTCACGTCAATTTAAACCTCATGAGTTAAATTACCCTACACATGATTTGTAATTTTCTATTGTTGTTTTTTCTTTAAAAATTTGGATGCATCATTTGTATAGTGTAAAATATGAAATATATACTTCCCACAAAAGTTTGAAGTATATATTCACTCAGAAAGAATTGAACATGAGATAGATTAGATGATTAGAATTAATCAAGGATTACAATTGCATGATCAATTACCATCTGGGGAAAGAAAATAAAGTGTCTAATGCTTTGAGTCGAAAAAAGTAATCCTTCATTAACCATGCTACGTTTGGAACGAGATCCTTTGGATTTTGATTTGAGGAACTTTGGAATACATGTTGTTGGTGAAGTAAATTCCTTTGTTTTGTTTCGGGTGTTAGTGAGATCATCTCTATTTTACAGAATTAATCAAGCGCAAAAGGAAGATAGTGAGTTGGAGAAAAAGGTAGAGTTGGTTTAGAAGGGTAAGTTTCCAGATTTTAACATTGATAATGATTGTGTTTTGAGGTTTGGGAAAATATTATGTCTGCCTTTTGATTCATAGCTGGAGAATGAGTTGTTTTGTGAATCTCATACTTCTCCATTTTCAGTTCATCCTGGTATTACTAAGATATACATAGATCTTCGGGAGTATTACTGGTGGGATGGAATGAAAAGAGATATTGTTGACTTTACTGTGAGGTGTTTGACTTGTAAGTAGGTTAAAGTAGAGCGGCAGTTACTGAAATGGATGCTTCAATCTTTACTGGATCCATAGTGAAAATGGGAAAATATATCCATGGACTTCGTTGTGGGATTACCAAAGACATCTCAAAGTAATAATGAAATCTAGGTTATTGTTGATCAGTTGACTAAATATTCTCATTTACATCCTATTCGAGATACATTGTCTCTAGATCAACTTTCTCGGTTTTATGTTTAAGAGATATCTAGGTTGCATGGAGTTCCCTCTCTATTATATATGATCGTGATCTTGGTTTTACTTATAACATTTGGAAAGGCCTTTAAAATTCATTGGGTACTGAATCAAAATTTTAGTATATCTTTTCATCCTCAATCAAATAGGCAGTCAGGGCGAACAATTCAGACCTTGGAGGATATGACACGTGCTTGTTCACTGGATTACCAGGGAAGTTGGGACCAACATCTTTCTTTGGTTGAATTTTCATATAATAATAGTTTTCATTCCAGTATACATATGGCTCCATTTGAGGCATTATATGGGAAGTTGTGTCAAACTCCATCTTTTTGGGATGAATTAGGTGAAAGGATGTTTATGGGGCCAGAATTGGAAGAAGTGATGGCACAAAAAGTTCAGTTGATTCAGAAGCACATGAGAATAGCTTAGAGTGGGCAGAAAAGTTATGAGAATAACCGTATGAAGGATCTTTCTTTTGAGGTAGGTGATCATGTCTTTCTCAAAGTTTCCCCATGGATGAGTGTGATGTGTTTTGGTAAGAAGGTAAAGCTGAGTACGAAGTTCATTGGACCTTATGAAATCCTAGAGAAAGTTGGATTAGTTGCGTATAGAGTGGTTTTACCGCCATGTTTTTCCTAGGTACATAATTTTTTTCATGTTTCAATGTTGAGAAAGTATATTCCAGATCCAACTAATTTTTTGATCCCAGAGATAGTTCAGTTGAAATAGAATCTCTCTTGTGACGAACAGCCAGTCCAGATTCTTGACCGAAGAGAGTAAGTGTTGCGGAATAAGGTAATTCACTAGGTAAAGGTTTTGTGGAAAAACCATATAGTTGAAGAGGAAACGTAGGAATATGAAAATTATATGAGTGATAAATACCCCAACTTATTTGATAAGTGAATAAAAATTGCGAGGACACAATTTCCAAATGGGGGGAAGGATGTAACATCCCAAGTAAATAAAGAATAATACATTTTATTAATTATTAATATTTGTGAATTAAATATTAATTTTACTTTAAATGAGTTTCTATGTTCGATGGATTACCCGATACACAATAATGAGTTTCTTTGAAATCTTACGTTGCACACAAGGATGAGTAATACTAAAAATATAATATTATAATATTATTTTTTTAAATGGTAATTAACGCCTAGATGTTGTAATAGACGAAATGAATAGAACTAACTACAATATGATTATACATGTTTGTTAAATTTTTTTACATTTATCTAATAAATGTTACATTCTTAAAATGTGAATTAATCTAATTTTAAGCATAAATACTCTAATATTCTTTAAAAGGTCGATTTACTGCCTTTTAATGGTAAACCCTCTTTTAATCTAGTTTTGGTCACTTTTATATGTTCAATTTGAAAAAATAAAATTATTCTTTAGAATCGGGACATAAAAATTTACTTTGTGTAATTTTTTAGTATTTTTCTGATAAAATTTATTTTTTAATGAATAGTGAAAAATACTGTATTTTAATTCAAAACTGCCTTTTAATATAATTTTTTTATATGGTTAGATTATCTTTTTAATTGGTTTTAAAGTGTAATTAGATTATATTTTTACCATTTAATCCAATGTTTGTCATTGAAAGTAATTTCAATTTGAAATTGGACATAAACAAGTGTCAATCTTTTGATAGTTATTATTTCTTAAAAACACGCTTTTTGTTTTGACAACGGGAATTAAATTTAAATTAATTAATGCAACACCTATATATTGAATTTGGTAAAATAGACATCATTTTTGAATTTGTAATATCAAATATATCTTAGGCTGAATTTTTTGTATTTTTCTGAAAAACATCAATTTTTTATGAATAGTGAAAACACTGAGTATTAGTTAAAAAATATGAATTTTTCATTTAAATGAAATTTTACCACTCCTGTGAATTGAATTTTGGAAATCTGACATACACGGTTGTTATTTTCAAGTAAAATTTGGTTCAATAAGATGAAAATATTATTTATATTGAATAGTAACTTTTGACTTTTATTTACCGTAGTTAAAGGTAAATAGGGTAATTCAAGGTAAAAAAAATGTTATAATAATATAAATTTACTTTAACACTTTTCTTAACCTTATTTGATGAGTAATGGCCAACCAAGACAACCCTTGGATGAGACGTTTGGTCTTTAAAAGCCACTTGGGTAAGATAATGATATTAATAACGTTTTATTTAAATTAAAAATAAAAATATCATACACATGTATTGTTCTGATAAAACAATTTTAATGAGGGATTATATAATTGATATATTTGAATGTAAATATTCATTATAAATATAAAACAATTTAATACATCATGTTATTTTATTTATATTTTTTAGACATCAAATAAATTAAATTATTTATGACACAATAATGAAGTAGTGTTTACCTCATTAATAAATGATTTAAATAAATAATATTATAAATATTAAAATAATATCCAAAACATGTTCAATTCTTATTTAATGATTTTATTTAGACCATGAGTCATCTTATATTCTACTGTAATAAGTTTTGGACCTTTAGAAACCGATAATCATTATATAATAAAATAATATTTTCAGACATTCCTAAGGAGCCCCTCCTCCCCCTTATAAAATTCCCTCACCTCTAACCCATTACTCACACCTATAAAGCCCCATAGCACTTCCAACCTCTTCCCAAATAAGCTCTCAATATCCCTCTCTTCCTCCTATAATCCTTAACATAGGCAGAAGGCACTTCATGTGACCCTTTCGGTTCAAACCAATGGGATTTACCTGATTTAAAGGTAATGTCTTCTCTTAAGTTCTTTTGTTTTATTTTAATTCTCCAACCACCTAAAATATTTTTATTAATTAATTTTATAAAAACACCAGTATCTTCAATATACTAGGTTGTTGTTATGAGAATTATTCAAACTACACTTACACAAACCTCCATCTAATGGGTAATGAACATACTGTTTCTCTGGACAGCGAACTACTGCCTCACGAAATGATGATTATTCAAATATCTCCTACCACCTCTCATGGCGGCCATTATAATGGAACTGTATTTATATATGATATATATTATGTTTATGTTTTCTTTATACTTATGAATTTTTTATTAAGATAATACCTTTATGGTTTCCATTATGGGTAAACGGGATAATTTCATCTTAGGAAGTGCAGACTACCGCCCCCTCAAAGTGATATGACTCATTCATTCCATAAGTAGAACATATAAAGGATGGATTTAATAAGATTATATATATTATATTATAATGGAATTATAATATACCTATATATCAATATGTTTTCATTCCATTAAATATGAAATAGAAATGAAAGTAGTGTTCATGCGTACGTACGGCTTACCGTCTCCATGAACGGTGCATTTCATTTCTTACCTCCAAATGTTATATACTATTATAAATATATGTATATACCGAATATATATTATATATATGATAACTAAATCATGAATAAAATTCTAGATATAATGAATGTTTTACCACATGAACAACTTCTAATTATAAGAAGTCCATTTTTGACTCAAGTACCAAATATCGACAAAACGACCATTATTAACTTAAATGATTACATAATGTTTATAACATAGTAATAAGTGATTTAAAAGGATTTAAAAACTTGAAATAGGATCTTAAGAAAGGTTAAATTAACATTAGTTTATTATTCATGAGATTAAATAATGAACAGGTCAAGTTGGATACGAGGTAAGGGACTTCATCTCAATCTCCTTTCATTGAGGCATATTTTGTTTTATACACGACATTCTTTTTTACGCTGTATATACACCTTTGACATTTCATTTAATTCAAAGGGAATATTTTTCTACGAAGCATTTTACTAAACAAAAAAAATAATGTTTCTTTTAACATACGCGGTGACAATGACCTTTTCTTCCACTGTGAGTATTATTTGATCTTTTGGCTTCCTTAACAAGCCGTAATGTTTTTAAAAGGAAAATAAATACCTTATACTATGTTCTGTATTTTGTTACTTGAAAATGGATTTGTTATGTCAATATATTTAAATGATATATTGTGAATGAAATGTGGAAATGTTATCTTTCCTTCATGTTTTTTTATGTGTTATGAATATGTTACTGTTTTGGGTCATTGTTACCTATATGGGTGGTTCCGTGATAAACCAAGGCCTGTGAGCCTGAGATAGCTCTCCAATGCATTGGGTAATGTGATGAAGGTGAATTTTAATGTTTCTCCTAAGATATTTATGGAATATACTGTGATGGGTATTCCAAATGTAACTCCCAACGTATTTGTGAAAGCTAGAACATAAGTATGTTATGGATACCATAAGTTACCTTTATGATTTGTATTTACTATTTAAATCTTATGATTTCATGAGGTATGTTAAAGAGCGTATTTTATGTATGTATTGATGAACTAATGTTTTCTTTCTTTGTTTTATAACCCTTACTGATCTTTTTATGCTCATCCCAAGTTTTGAAATGTTTTTCACAGGACTTAAAGATGAATAGGGTCAAGGATGGGATCAAGTAAAAGTAATGATGTCTAAAACATGGGACTAGAAATGAATCTTTTTTTCAAGAATTTTTATTTAATTCAAAAAAATGGAAACTGGGTATAAGTGTCTACCTTTTAATTTTTGAGATGTAATGCAATAGTTATGGCCTAATTCTCTAAAACACTAAACATTAAAAGTTCCTCAATGTGAATTATTCATTTAATTCAATATTATGTAATGTTTAAGGTCAGGTCCTTATAGAACATATCTTCAATCTTAAACTTATAAAACCAAGATAGTTTATAGATAGTTATTTATTGATAAAAAAGAACACATAATATTTACCTTATTAAAATAAGAATATTTTTTCTATATTTATCCTCAATGTCCACCTTAGGTTTATTTTCTGTAATCTAAGTTTTCCTAAATCTAGTTCCTAATGATTTTATTAAACATAATTTGATACCAAAAATGGAGACCCTTACCCCAGTAGCTGGAATACAGTTCCTAATACCATTACATAGGATTAAGATGCAAGGAATCCTGTCCCAAAGGACCAGTCAGTTTAGTAGTTTTAATAAAATAGATATATACACGAGTATTACATTACATTTGAATGTAAAAATTTTGAAACATTTTTTTCCATTAATTTTAATGAAAAAATATATTCTGTATAGAATATATGTACATATTAGTCATAGTAAACTTTATGTAATCCTAGGGAAAGGTAATTAAAATATGGTGTGTTCAAATGATCATTAAGGGTTAAGTATATTGGAATAAATAATGAATTAATGAGAGTAATCAATATGGAAAATTAAATAGCTGAAACACATTTATTTTAATCAATAACATTAGAATAATATGGAAGGAATAAATGGTGATAAAATTTTACCATATAAATAATCACATTAGAATGAAACATAACCATGGATATTATAACTAATCAAATAATCACATGGAATATCAATAACTAAATTATTAATGATGGAATAAATAATGATTGATATCTATAACATAGTATTGTGGCTTCATGAAAATAATCTAAAAATGTCAATGTTTTATAATAGGAATCTAATACCATTAAGGAATCATGCTAAGAATTGGGTTTAGTTAATGCGTTGTTCCAAGGCTCTAATAAATGGGTATGACCTTGGCCAAACCCATATCTAGTTTGGTTCATGAAACCTACCGATGCATCGAGGGTCTATAATGGTCCCTACACATCACATACTGAATCCAATGAATTATTTATATGAAAGGGGTGAAACACAATAATATAAATATTCTTATTAAAACGAGTATATAAAATGTAAATAATTTCCCAAATTAATAAACATAATTACAGACCACCAAGAGTAATATAGAAATTTGTATCAAAATAGAATATACATAGTCAAACTGCACATAAACATTCCATAAATATAATAGGTATTGTATCAATACAATATATTTTTATTGGGGTTCGAATAAAGGGTTACAATAATTCTTGAATATGCATACCATAAAAAGATATTTAAAAAATTCATAAGGAAAATATTCTTTTCATTTTGAAAAACATTTTGAAAATCAATTTTGAAATGATTTTCCATAACAATCTCCTCATAAACTTCCCAATAAAGGTTCTAAGAATGTGAAGTCGTGTAAATGGGTAATTCCGTACACACTATAAATATTATTCCTTTTTCACTATAAAAAGGTTAAAAACATAACCTTGTTAAAAAAGAAAGAAGAATATTACCATTAGGAAAATTTAGTAAAATAAAAAATAGGAAACAATTTTGATAAATTATTATAAAATTGTTAAATAAAAAAAATTTAAAAAATATAACACATGGTTTTTAAATAAAATATATTTTTTAATAAACAGAGAAATGAAATCTAATTTTATAATTTTATCTACCAAAGAGTGGAAAATGGTACTATCACATGAAAAATATCATGAATGACTAGGTGAAAATAAAATTGGAGCACCTAATAAATAATTATGATAAAATTTATATTAATGTAAATTCAATAATAAACAATCTCCATTAGAATGAGATTGTGAAATAAACCATTGAAATGATAACAAAAATGACGTGAAAATTAACAAAAATAAATGAGTATGCATATAAACTGTAAATCCACATAAAAAAAGATGAAATACAAAAATAGAGAGTAAAAATTTATTGTACTCATAATCATATAATTATAATGACAATTGGTATTAATATTCCCAACAATAAAGAATTGAGTAATTAAATTCATTACCACTTGGAATCATCTAATTAAAATCCCTTGTGATGATATAATTCAAATTTAAACGTAATGTAACATTAATAATGATTTATTCCTGATGTTTCATGTCAAGGGTAATTATATACACCATATAAAATTAATTATGTGCATTACATTACAATATACCTCAATAAAATGAAATTGCGATAAAATACATTACCTTATGCTTCCTTTTGGTTGAATGTGATTTAAAATCCTATATAATGGTTTTAAACATGTTATTAACTTATTAAATAACCATATTAATTTTTATGAAATCATATATAATCCTTTTATAACATATTAGAATCCATTTGTTAATAATCATTCATTATTTTCACCATTTTAGGTAATAACTACATTGTTTTTCGAGTATATTTTGACATGTTATTTTTTAATTCTTTTACTTTAATCATGATTTATTCATCTCAAGAATATAAACCATGGTATAAATATTTTATATATTCTGTATATATTTACTTATTTTAAATTTTAAATTTTGGAAATATGAAATAAAATATACCATTCATAGAGACGCTAGGTCATATGTACTCTTGAACGTTGTATCCATTTTCTTATCATATTTAATGAAATAAAGGTAAATTATATATATATATATATATCATTAAATTATAATTATTATGCTATATATATCACATTTTTTATTAAAACCTTCCTTAATAAATTCCATTCAATGCGTGAGCGAATAACAATACTTCGTGAGATGGTAGTTTATCGTAGAGACCAGCGACATTATCATAAAAAGTAGAAATCCAGAATCTATGTGTGAAATAACAATAAAATAATCACAATAATATAATATATATAATATATATAATATATAAACTATAAATCCAACATTATTTAGTAACTTGAATGGTGGTAATGGAAAACTGAACGACATCGTTTCGCAAAGTGTAGTATGACATTCACATAAAACATGATTTGGTAACCCCTTTGATAGAAGTGTGTGAATTTTTGTATCATAGAATTATCATAACAATATCTATTTATATTTAATATACTTATGTTATTATATAATCATGTTATAAAAATAATTAATTGAGTTTAAGAAAGAAATAAAAGAAAAATGTTTCTAGAAGAACATTACTTATTCTTTGGGTATTTTCTTTATATTTTCACTAATTCCTTATTTAGTGGTATTTATTAAAAATAAATGGTTTATAAGATGAGTTTAATGAATTTGGGGACTTATTTTTCTAATCATTTTTCAAACATAAGTGTTTTTGATTTTTGAAGAGAGGATGAGATTTGGTATCCTTTTATACATGGTTTGACTTGCACTCTTGTAATTTTTAAAAAGGGAGAACCCCTCCCACAGTATATCCTTTTAATATGGATAAAATAATGGAATAATATATATAATTTAATTTATAATGTATAAATATGGATATGAAATTTTTTTTGTACTAGTTTCTAGGTCATTTAGTCTATTAGTTTTAAAGTATACTCCCTTGGTTAAATCATTTCTTTCTTAATCGTTGTAATTAATTTAAAACACATTCACTAATCATTTTGGTAGAAAATTATATTGAAATTATTAGATAATATAAATTATTATTATTCCAAATACGGAAAAAAATTCCAAATTTAAACCATATAATTTCCAAAAATTAATTTAATAATAATCATGTCGACGAGATGTGATATGGGGGTTTTAAAGTGAAAATAGTCAAACGTTTACTATGTTTTTATATCAAAATTAAATATAATATTGATTACAGTTACCTAAATTGTATTAATATATGTAATTTTTTATATGTATAATTTAAAAACAATTAAAAATATTACTTATCATTATAATTTATTTAACAAAATTTTTGTTTTGAATAAAAATCATCCATTTTAAAATATTTATAAAAAATGAAACTTCTCATAAAAATAAAAAAATAACTATAAATTAATTTTGACATTTCAATTTTAAAAAATGGAGTTTATTTTTGAAATATAAAATATAAAATTTTCAAATGTTAATTTTAAAATAGTTGATCCATTAAAACGTGACAAAAATGACTTTATAAAGAATGGCTTCTTATGCGTAAAATTGGATTTATTATTATCTTATTCCTATTTAATATATTAGATGAATTTATAAAAAATTTATTGATTATATAAAACATAATTTTCATTAATATCATACACTTATATAAATTAATTTAATTTATTAAGATAAAATACATTTGGTATATCAGAATAGTATTTCAAAAAAAACATTTCCTTTATATTCAAATGTTATTTTTATTCATTTATAATTCATCTGTAAAAGGTAATTCAACTATATATTTTATTAATTTATCTATTCTTATTAATAAAATCTAATTTAACATCTAGTAGACAATTTTAATTTATTTAATAATATTAATAGTGTATTTTTCTCTTTAAAACATGATCTTACATGTAACGTAAGTTATCGAAGAAACTCATTATTGTGTAAAACACAGGATAACTCAATATTGTGGTAATTAAAAGGTATATAATAGATTCTATTTATTTGAAATATTAAATACATATTAAAATCTTGATAAGTTATAATCCTTTATACACTTTTTGTTTCTTATCACATATTAAATAGAATATGAGGTTCATTTTAAATTATTTCAGGGTGTTATATATTCAAATAGTTATATATGAATATAAACATTATGTTCCAATGATCAAATAATATTTCAAAATTTTCCCATAGAGATAATTAATCTATATAATTAATGAAAATATCACAACTCCTAACAATAAATCATGTTTTTGGTAATTTGTCTCATGATATTTTAATTGATGTGTGATCTAAGCTTCAACTATTCCATTTTTCATAAAGAGACATCCATTATTGAATGTGTCATTGTATATTACAAAACATTCTCCACTGTGTCATAATGTGAGTATAGGTTCAATGACCAACCTTCTCTTGAGACCCTCGAAATTTCCTTCACATTATTTTTTTGAGAGTAACATTACTCCCTTATAATTTAACATGATTAGTGGATTTGACAGTAACGATAAATTTATCAAAATGCATCGATAGAAACAAGAAAATAAAACAAAATTACAAATCTTGGTTATAATGGTCATCCTATGATATTATTAAATCACATATCCCTTTTAAGTATTTAATGATAAACCTTTTCTTATTATTACATGACCCATTATTGACAATTTCTATATCCCAAATTCACAATCACTAAATTTTTCATACATTTCATCCTTTAATGATGTCATCAGAAAAATCCTCAATGGATCTTAATTATTTTCATTACACATTTACTCTATGAGAATATCATCCATAAAGGATACCTCGAATTCATTAAGAAAATTAATAAATAATTTATTCATCATATTTAAGAATATATATGGGACATTTGTGATTCAAAATGGAATCACTAAGTACACAAAGTGCCCATATATTAGATAGAAGGTTGTCTTGTGTACATTATCTATTTTTATATTAATTTATGACATCAAGATTAAATTCAATATTTGATGACTATTAAATCCCTCACATTTGATCAAAAAATTAATCAATATGTGGTAGATGATATTTATTATTGACGGTTATATTTTTTATGTTCAATGTAAACAATAAAGAAATGCTTTGATCCAGCATTCGTCTTAACAATCAGGTATAGGTCAACCCAAGGTGTATTAATTGGGTGTATAAACCACTTATCTATATTATGTTGTAGTTTATTATTCAATTCCTCTAATTAAACTAGAGATATTATAAAACATTTCATTGATATAATCATAACACAAGTAAATAGATCTATTGAAAATTCAACAACATGGTTGAGGGGAAGACCAAGAAACTCTTCTAGAAATACATTGACACATTCCCATTTAATAGGAATATATTTTTCATTGATTTCCTACCCAATAATTTTATCCAAATATCCTTCATTATTGCGTATAAAGTTCCATGCTATTTAATTATTTTCCTAGGGTGGTCCATAACTATACTTGAATAAATATTCTATCATTGGGTGATTTGGATTATGAAATTTGATTTCTCTATTTCAATAATTTATATGTTATTTTTTATGGAGAGATAATCCATGTGCAATGTTAAAATAGATTCTACAATAAAGATAATAATATTCATGAATTATCTCCCTAAAAACTGAATTAGAGTGGAATTATATAACATGGATTCAATCATCACACCACATAGTGTTTTCACTGATAATTCAATATCAATTTTTTCAGTGGTGATTTGATTCCATTAACAAATATTCTATAATTGGAGGAGTCGATCAATCTAAAATATAATAAAAAAAATTATAGTTCTGGAGTGGCTGATATGTTTACCACAATATTTTCTTAACCCACATCATAAATAGTAATTTATTAGGAATTAACTTTGTCCCTTGGCTTGTGAGGTTGTTAACAACGGTTATCATCATTAACAATTGCATTGGTGTAATTTTTTTCATAACTCCCATATCCTTAGAATATTATCCTTGTAGTGTGGGTTGTTCATTAGGTTGAACTTTCCCCCCATTCTTTTAGTTTCCCTCTTAATATCTCTAGAATTCATACACTTGATTGCCATGTTTTAAAAACTCAAATCATTTACATGTTCCTTGGAGATCATTCCACCCATGATTCTCCTTACATTTTTTAATGTATAAAGATGAATATTATTTTCACGATGGGGTTTCTCACTTTATCTCCCATGAAACACCATTTTTCACTTATATAAACCAATAAAACGATAATAATGGGGGTATCCAATTTTTTATTTATACCATGAGAGAGCATCAAAAAAATTCCTCAGAGCTAGAAAAGTCCCTTATTTCAAATGTGTTTTAGAGAATTGGGCTTAAGACACTATAGAAATTATCAATTTTTCTTTCAAGGTAAATAATTAACCCAAAAGTAATCATTTCATGTCTTGTGATGCTTTATTCAAAAATACCAATGGGTTCATCTCAAAGTTTTAGCTCAAGGTATTATCAATCCAATTTAGAGAGATGAGTTAGAGGAAAATATTTATCAAAAATATCTTCTTGAACTCATCTAAATGCATGGATTCTATTTCTTATAATTACCATATATTCTAAATGATATTACACAGTTAATTATCATCACCTTATGAATGATAAATAGATAAACACATCTAATTCTTTATTCCCTACATAATGTAAAAAAAATTATTGTTTTGGTCTATTTCTCATATATTAGTGGATCAAAATTCCCACAAATGATGGGTATTCACTTCCTCATGAAAGACTGAATGGTGAGTTGTTCCTTCTGGGGTCCATTTTATATTTTATCATGATTTGAATTATTATTTATATACTGAGATTGTTATGTGATCATAGATGTGTGATTTTTCACTTGATCACCTATTCTTTTTGGTTTCTCATTGGTACAATCGTTGAATTCTCCATCACATTCCTCATAAACTCAATTTCCCCATGTTTTAACCATGACTAAAAAACTGTTTAGTTAGAGTATCATTCAATAATGATCAAATAACCAATAATTTTTTGGAGAAAATAATTCAAAATATTAACTAAATTATGAAACCATCACTTAAACTAATGACATAATAGGTTCATCATACATCACTTTTAATTCATCATAAGTTATTTTTGGCTCTATCCACTTATTCTTCATATACTAATCCACATAAGGGACTAAATCTGTCACTAATACCTACTAAGTTATCCTGAGCATAACATACATAATTTTACATAATTTTACATAAAAAATATTTTCATTTCAAAAAAGTCCCATTCCATAACCTACAGGTTTTATGTCATTTGAGAATAGATTCTTATCTAACTTCTTTCAAAAATAATTCTATAACATCTCCCAAAACTATTCATCACATATGATACACTCATAATAATATTATACTTGATATTATTATTTATTACCTAGGGAATGGAAACATAAAAAAGGGTGATATTATATGCTTAGTAAGGGTAAACACGAGTTTCATCAATCAAATATCATGGGTGAGCATAAGAAAATCATTTGAGTATGAAAAATAATTAATATACATAGACATATCATTGAGAAATCATACCAAAGTAAAAAATGGATCATAAATCATGGATAATGATATAAGGAATTGGGAATCACACAAATCAAGAGTCATAGAAGTGTGAAAACATGATTCAATAACATTTATCCATGAGAACATAACATATGTATGTTTTATAACACAAGAATGTGTAAGATATATGATCATGGAACTAATAACATTTACCAATTTAAACTATAAAGACAATAATTACATAATTCATTAAACAATCTACTTGTTCTTAATATAGTTGGTTAGATATAACCACCCATTTATTATATAGGTGTCTAGATTACTAGTTGTGTACCAATATTGGGTTGGGGATTACCACTTCTTCACCCAAATTGGGAATGTATTTTTCACCCGTATACCACTAGGCTTAGGATGAACACCTTATATCATTGGTCTTAATCTAACAATATATATACCATTTTGAGATCATAAGGTATAAAACATAGACCAATGTGGTTGAAGGATATAACTAAACCATCCATAAAATAATGATAAACCATCAGTATGTGTTCCCTAAGAAATTGAAAGCATTCATAATTCCATCATAGCATAGTTAACCCATGTAAAAGAAATGAGTTTCATAAAACATCAATAATACAATCCCATAATATATCTAGAGAAATAATATGTATGGATTAATTAGTTAATATTCATAGTGTAACAAAATATAAATTAAATTAAGTATACTTGGATAGAAAATGATTTTATAATAGAATTAAAATTTACTTGGAGAAATAAGACAAAATTTCCTTTAAATATGTATACCTTTGAAGAAAATATTTTATAGGAAAAGTAGAATATAAATTTATTTGTAAAACCATGAAAAATTGTGGAGTAATATTCTTAAATTAATCCATAAATTATAGAATCAAAATTCATTTGTAAGGGAAATGTTTAAAAAGAATATTCCTTTCACACTTTGTAATAGAGGATACTGTTTGTAGAAAAATAAGTTTACCAAAATTGTTAAAAGAATAATAAATTTGTAAATAAATTAAATTAAATTTAGTAGAAACATTAATTAATCTTTAATTATATATAAATACATCAATTAAAATAACAAATTTTTCCAGGGAGGATAAATATTCCTGAACAAAATGTTGAGGTGTGGTCTTTTTCTCTTATAAGCATATATTTTTGGTATCTTTTAAACCAAAGGGGATATAAAATGGTATATTTAAATAAAATATCATGAAAACCTATATAAGAAGAAATAATATTTGGTTTTAGATATAAATTTTATAAAATTTCCCCATATAGAAACTTAGTGATAACAATCTTGAATTAATGGTGAGATTAGAAGGAGAACCCTTGTCACTACACCCAATATGTATGTTGGGACATTAACATAATTTATAATAAAAATAACTACCTTCATCACTTAATCCATAATATAATTCATATTACTCTCTATACATAACATTTCATTACTCATATACCAGTTATTTATTGTTTATTTTTGTCATCAGATGTCAGTGATTTTGGATTGTTTTGTACATGTTTTATAATGGATATTCTAATCATTGTTCTTTGATTCAAAATTTTTTGTAAAAATATTATTCAATAAATTAATTTATTTTAAATTATTTATGTATCTCCCTGTTCATTTGATGAAAATTTTAAATATGGTTTTCCAGAATGGAGTCCATGATGAACATTTTCCTGGTAATTTACTAACAACCATGAGTTACTTCATATTCCTCATTAATTTTTATGTCATTTTTACATAACCATATTCATGAAAAAATATTACTAATTAATAAAATATATTTTATGTATTATAATTGGTGATAATTGTGATGTTGGTATAGAATCATTCATGTAGGTGGTTTAACTAACACAAAGAATAACATGTTATACTAGTGATTGATTACGAGTTTAGAGTCATATAATAGTAATATAATTGTATCATGAGTATAATAATGTAAATATAACCTAATTATAGTTTAGTATAATGTTTATAAATAGTTTATATGATAAGGTAAGTGAAAAAGTAAAAAAAAATATTTTATATACTTATGTGATGAATTCACTTTTTCTCGGCATGATTTCCTTTGAAATAAAGGATTTAGTCTTCCTTCATGGAACTAGAAGATACATATAATATTAAAATTATTTCAAATTTGTCAAATGGAAAGGTAATAAATATATTATAAATTAAATATAATGGTTTGTAAGGGTTATAGTATAGCTCCTCTTTAGGTGAAAATTATGGACATTTCTTGGGAAACTTATGTTAGGTGAAGGATAATGATGGATTCACATGGGATCTAGGTAAGTTATGTGAGGAAATATTTGTGTGAAATTTATGATAGAATCACACATCTATAAAAGGACTTATAGAATGAATAAATGTCATATTATTTTAAAAAAATCCATCCATGACAATTTAACTCCGGTAACCACCTTTTTACCATATTTTATTTTTTTTTTAATGGTAATTATTTTCTAATGAAAATATAAAATAACACCTATTACCCAATTTATATATGGAAAATCCGAACTATGAATGCATTTAATATTATTTAATTTCTTAATATATGAAATATAAATTTAAATTGAAAATATAAAACATATAAAAAACATTTTTTGTAGAGAAATTACTTTTAAATAATTTAGTGTTCTTAATCTTATTTCATATTAATTACGAATTAAATTAATTTTAATTTATATTTTATACATTTAGAAATTAAATTAGATTCATAAATTTAAAAGGACTATTTTTATTTACAATTTTAAAAATACACAATAATTTAAAAAAAATTAAAAAAATTATTTTTTAATATTAAATTATTATAACCGTATAATATTAAAATTAATTAATTATATTATAACCATTTAAATTTTATCAATCATTACTGTTAAAATATTTTCATGAATTTTATACATACACAAAATCATTATTTAAAAATATTAATAATAATTAACAAATAAATATATATTTTTATATTAAAAACTATTAATTAAATGTTATCATTTTTTAATTCATGAAATATATTAAGATTATGTTATTATTATTTATACAATATAACCATTGGATATATGAGTGACCATACATTTTACTATCATATTTTCAATGTTTATATCTCCAATCACCATATTTATAACCATCAAATTTCATTCCTATATATAACCTTACATAAATTACTAAAATTAGTCATCATATTTATTTACTTATCTCTAAACATGTATTCTATATTTTTAATGTTCAAATTTATTTCAACAATTGTAATATTTTTTGATCATCTTGGAAAACCAATCAAGAAAAAATTATATTCTATGGTATTTTTATATAATTTTGGTTTTATTCCTATTTTTGTATTATTAATGGTGTTTCATAGTTATTCTCATGATGTATTAAGGTTAATCATGTATAGTAATAAATTATTTAAATAGATGTAATGTGTTTTGTTTCAATTTTATTTTGTATGGGGAAGAATCTATTTAATGCATTATTTATTTTAAAAAATACATAGTATAATCATGTAGTGTTATAGTGCTCCTCATATCCTTAATACCACAAAAAACAGAGTACATAAGTGATGAAAAAACATCCTTAGAAGCCATGGATTCAATTTCATAGGAGGAGAAGATTAAGAATTAGAATATAATTCAAGGAGATGGATTTTGATGATCGAGGAAAAGAATGCCTGAAGGGTCCCATTTTATGGGTTTAAAAGAATGGTGGAAAAAGGATAAAAATATCCCCTTTAAAAGATTGTATTAAAGAAACAAATATAAAATATATGGAAACTGGGTACCCAATCGATCCACCTAGGCCCCCCTATTCTACTTCACCTCACTAGGTACCTAGTGATACCCTACCAGGTTCTCGGTTCTACATGTAGTAAAATACTTTATATAGATCAACTTCAAGCCTTAACTAAGACCCAAGCTTCCAAAAAAACCATAGAACATTTGAAAAAAAATTCTTATTAGAAATACTAAATTCCTAAATGAATTCATATATAGATAACTAACCCTAATCCTATCCAAAAAATTAAAATAATCCTACTGTTTTAATTGATAATTTTCCATAATTATATAAAATTTATCCTTTAATTCTTCTCATAGTAACAAAGGTCACTAACTATTCCCCACCAAAAATATTTTCATCCCCAAAGAGACAAAACCAACATTCATCTAATGTTTTACAACACTTTTTACTATTGATTCAAGGATCATATGAAATATTATATCCCAATATGACCACCATTGTTTCAATTCCAAACGCCCAAATCCAATCTAAATCTATCATAACACAATGTTTCAAATTCCATAGAGAATTTTAAAAATTAAGACACTAATAAGAATCTCGTAACTCTCACCTAGGGACTCACTACCTCACACAACCATTCATTCAAAGATAATCTTTTTTTTCATATCCAAGAACCCACATTAGGCTTCTAATGTTGAACTATGAAATCCAATATATATCAAAAGTTCGTAAAATATATTAATATCACAATACATGGAAACATATCTTAAAAAAAACCTACATAAAATCCATCGTTCTTACTCTTATAGTTCTCCACGACATAAGAATAATATTTGAATTAATTATCTCTTCCTTATCACTAAATTATAATCTATCAAATACATTTACATGGTGAACAAATTTTTTATAAAATAAATTATCATTTAAAATTCACCCACCAATTTCACTTCTAAAAAATAGAAATTCATCAAAACTGTGTCATTATATGAGATATAATTTAGTGAAACAAATTCCCAATTTACATTATCAAGGTAACCGTATCAAAATAATCAATAATTTTCAAACCCTTAGTCCATTTAAAACATAAAATTACAATACAATTTTTCTTCACTTTTATAAATTTTTAAAAGTCCTTACAAAACTAATCTTTGATAGTGAAAAAAAGTAAAATAAATATAGTAATAAATTAAAAAGTTACATGCATAATGATTAGATTTTACATCAATTTTGAAAAAAAAACATTACTAAATAGAGAACAAGCAACATATTTAAGAGTCAAAATTATATTTAAATTTGAACAGTACATTACTAAATAAAGAGTTTATAATTTGGATTAAAAAAACTTATAAATTAGTGATTTTAATTAATTAAATCGAATATAATAATATATTATATAAAAAACTGATTTCTTTATTAGTTTTTTATTAATTATAGACATTATTATATAATGGTTATAATATAAAGAAGATATATGTACTCTAATATTCCACTTGACCATATGAGGCTTGAAAAGACTCGTATATTGGTACTCGTCTAAGCCTTGTTCTATTTCCCATGTTTTTTCATTGTTATACATAATGTACTCATATCAGTAACTCACTCATAGCTATAGTATGCTAACCACAAAATGAGAAATCCCTTATATCCTAGGTTTACACTGTTGTTATATTGTCCAAAAAAACATGGTGTAACCCCTAAGTATAGACATCCTAAGATCTTTTTATATTAAAAAATCCCATTAAATTAAAAAAATACATTACTTCCATTTTCAATGAACTTGGACCAGATACCAAATTAGAACACAAGTTAGGTCGTCTGTCACCCAAAGAGTGTTACCTGATCCACAAGGGAATGAAACTAGAATCAATAGACATGATTTATCATTTTGAAATGATTTTAATTCTTTGAGTATTAGTTATAATTGATTTCTAAATTCAATAAATATTTTATCTTAACACATCAATATGTTGTATTTCTATAAACATTAATATACTATCTATTTTAATTGGTTTTTAATATAAAATAAAATAATACAATCTTAATGAATGTAGAGAAAATGTATAGGAAATGTAGAATAATTCTTAATAATCAAACTAATAAATATGGTACAACATGGAAATAATATAAATTAATGTGGTGGTGTACCAATGATCCATATTCCAAACAAATTATCTTATGAACTAACACCATATTGGATACCAAACCTTCTTAATACAATTTCAAAGTTAATAAATCAAATATTTACCAAAAAATATTTATATACCTAGTAATATCTGAAATACTGAAAATTAAATTTCATTTATAGGGGGATTTACATGCAATGTGTTAGGAAAACACTCAATTTACCACCACTAATGATGTATCAACACCCAAAATTAATAATTTAGTGTAGTTTTTAAAATCTATACACATTTACATAAATATATAACAAATTAGTGTTATAGAGGTAAATATAATTATGGAAGAAAGAAAGGTATAGAATGTTTCATATAAATACTAATCATAACAAATAAATACCGATTATAGGATATTTTATGAATGTCCAAAATTTCATTGAGCATAGATTTGAGTATGATATGAATAACTATAATTTATTCAGGTTTAAATACAAATCCCATTAAGTGAAATAAATATTTTATACAATATTCAAGGAAATATTGGTACTTATCCCTTCTGGAAAGTGGAAAGTGTATTATAATATTAGGAAAATATTTTATCAAGTACCATTTATTAAATCCATCCTAATAGTATGTGGCATACATTCTTATTAAACTTATAATATTTATATATCATCTTAAAATATTCTTGATATATCTAAATAGTATCCACGATCATTAATATGCCATTAATTCTAACCACCCCATGCCTAACCTAATAATGCATCCAATATGATCATATGCCATAAAATTTTATTCATTATCATCATCGATGAAAATTACACATATTCCAAACTCAACATTTCCAGAGGAATAAAAAACTTTGATATAAAAATTTGAAATATATCTATGAGGTTATTCAATAGGAAAAATATTTTGTAGAATCTAATTAGGCATGCAAATAATAATCTATGTGAATCATAATGTATATAAGAAATACTATTTAAAACATACTAATGATAAGATAAAAAATTCAATATGTTGTAAAAAATAATAGAGGCTTATAAATTTTCAAGAAACATGTAATGATACATTGTATAATGAAAAAAAGGTTTGTGAAATATACAGAAATCCATAAACATCTACAATTATAATATCATTCTATAATGGAATCTTTATACAATTTAAATTTTGTTCTTTAAAAACTCTTCATTCCCAATAAATATTTATATAAATTTCTAGAGGACATCGTTAAATACTCCAGTCATATAAATTAATAAATTTATATTACCATAATTTCACTAACTACAAATAGTAATGTAGTGGTAGGTGTAGGGTCAATCCCACAAGAATTATTTTTGTAATATACAATAATGTTTACATTTTATTAAATTAATAAACTAAAACTAAATTTCTTTAGTGGTGTGAATGTTTTGAATAAAAAATAATTAAATAATGATGAAGATATGAGAGTTGATATCGAAGTATGGATTTTCAAAAATGTGAAAAGTAGTCAATAATTGTGAGATTACATTAGATTAAATGTTCTAATATTTATAGGATTATCTAGACTAGCCTCTTTGCATCAGTTAAAATAAAATAAGATATAAAACCTCTATCTCGAGGTAAATCTATAATTACCATAGATGTATTATGGTTAATTCTTTTGTGAAAATAGAAGTTAAGTCATAATTCTCATTCTAATTCCCTCAATCATAGAAGGTTTGATACAATAATTAACATCACTCTCATTATATAATAAGGTAAGTGATTATATTTGTTCTTAATGTAATATAATGTATTTATAATAATTTACAAGCAAGGACGATTCAAAATATTAAAGTACTCATCCAATTTATCAACTCTTCCATCATCCAAAATAATAAAAACATATAGTCTATCTCAGAATCATTAATGGCTTGAAAAAAAATATCCAAAATGATTATAAAGGAAAACACATTATTCAAATTCAATACTTGTACTTATATTGATGAAAAAATATCCATAATAGAACTAATTTTTCATAATAAAAAACAAAACATGAATCAAATCAGAAACTAAGATGACAAGTTAGATGATGATAATCCTCATCATTCCACTATCACTTGAGAATCAGACACCTGTCTCCACCTAGTTCGGGGAACCTTCCCATGGGTGGTCTATTCAACTGCCCATCTCCACATTTCCCTATTCCACAACAAACTTATCCTCTATTTATAGGAAGAGTCACGCAAAAAATATCATAATTTTAGTTTTGAAATTTTCACCTCATTCTATTTTTTATTCTATTTTTCCATCATCCAAATCTCTTCCATTTGAATATGAAATTATCTTTCTTTTACTATTAATTCATGTGTTTAATAATTAGGGAGAGTGTGGTATCAACAAACCTTGAATAAATTTATCTTCTTACATCTCCAGTTTAATTCTCGACAATGTTCCATGTTTTGTTTAGTGTTTCAAACTCCCTTTCTATTGATGAGGATCCACATACTTGTTACTCTTCAAATTTCACCAATAATTGGCTTAGAAAAATGTATATCCCAATTTTTTTTATCTTTTTAAATATATAGGTACCCATATCACAATATTGGAACCACTCATGTTGTATTTCCACATCTTTCGTTTCTATACATGCACGGGTACAGTGCAGTATAGCACCCACTGAAAATACCTTCCATAATTTAAATAACATGACACTCCCATATTAAACCTTTACATGTTTTTTTAAAAACCCAAATCCATAAAGGATTTCATCATTCTTTACTCACAACTTCCCATGGTGTAGAAAAATCCTAAAATCCATAGAACCTTCTAGTACAACTTCGGAAATGACACAATTCCTATAATGATGACATGACTCATTATTTAACATTTATATTAATGATATAGTTTGGTTTTATAATTATGTGGTTTTAACTCCAGAGTAACTATGACACATGGTATAATATTGTATTGTAGATAGTGTTGAATATTTAGTGGCATTGAGCTCCTCCTTTGATCGACCAAGTATGTTCTATGTTGAAGTGACGATAGAAACAACACAGTATATGTGTTTTGTGGTGAAATGGGTGTTTGAGGATGGTGATGTGCGATATGACTTACAAAGATGTCATGTTGTTAAGTTCACATTTCCCAGGTAATTTCACTATATCCCACATTAATTAATTTAATAGTGACACTAGCTTTGTAATACTAACCATGTGCCAACCAACTATCTAGTTGTATGGGGACCAAATGACACTATCACCTTCAGTTCCACACATCACCAATGAAGATTTCATCCTACCACCACACAGATGGTCCACCAGTGTTATAGTGTTCTTCTATTCCAATTCATTACACGTGATTATGCTCTCTTCTACATGGGGATGACCTTCAATATGGGTTTCCTAGCCGACTATGTAAAGACCATGGCCCCAATATCCCAGAGCTAGTGCCTCACATTATTACATTGGTACTAAGAAAAAGTAATCAAATCTGAAAGTAATTAATAGTTTAGAATCTTGTTAAAACTGAATAAAAACATAATTTTTACATAAAAATTTGAAATTTAATAAAATATATAAAGTTTATTAGAAACATCCCTACTATCCTAGATTATCCATACATTTGAATCAAAATATATACATCATGGAATGTTGGGGAAAGTGATACAATATAAAGGGGTGATATCAGATTCTCCATAAGGGTATGAATAAAACAAAATATATTATAAATAAACATAAATAATAAGATAAGGTGAATAATGAAAAACACATTCCATTTAAACAAAATCTTGATCATAGTAAGGTAGGAATAAACGATGATAAGAAATGCCATCTAAATAACAACAAGAGAATAATATTTAATCGGGGATATTGTTCAAGTATAAAATCACATATATTATCAACATCTAATCTCATAAATAGGTAATGTATATTTCAGGACATCATGAACATACCATCATGGAACTATCCAAGAATTCTATGAAAATGGGTATGGCCCTGGCCAAAACCTAGTCTAGTTTACCACAAGAGACCTGCTGATACATTGTGGTGATATAGAGGGCCCCACCCAACACTTAATAAGTCCAATTAATTCCTCATATGAAAGTTTAGAGACATAAGAAACATATACATTCATATTGAAACTAGTATACAAAATTTTATTTATTTTCCAGAATGAATAAACATAATCTTTAACTATATAGTGTAATATGAGGAACAAAATCAAAATAAAACATCCACTGTCAAACTGGTCATAAGAAATTCAATAAAATTTATTTTTTTGTATCATGAGAGATAAACCACAACTAATAATAATATTTAACAAAGGGTTTTCAAATATATGAAAATAATCTAATAAAATTATTGAGAAATTCTTGAGAGAAATATATCTTTACTTCTAAATCATTTATTAAAAAAGATGTGAAATTATAAAAGAAAAAATTTCTATAAAAATAACCATGTAAACATATAAAGGATTCCTAAATACATTAATATATCATGAAATCAATAAAATCAGCTCATGATGTATTAGTTTAAAAAATATTTCCCTTAAACTTAAAAAAAGAAACATTTAAAAGTGTATTTTTAAAAGAAAGTGTGAGAATTAACCAAATCAATTAATTATCCGTATCAAATATAAATAAACAAAAAAATTTAATTAAAACGTAATGCAAAAAAAATTAATTTGAAACATTGTCATATAATTACATAATCAATTAAGTATAAGTTTTACCCAAATAATGGAATATGGGTTTAGAATTTCCTTACAACTTTATAATCAGTCGAGTTGTATGACCCATAAAAGTAATATTAGTCAAATAAAACATTGAATACCATGAATATAAAGTTA
Organism: Viscum album; assembly: GCA_963277665.1. Taxonomy (NCBI): domain Eukaryota; kingdom Viridiplantae; phylum Streptophyta; class Magnoliopsida; order Santalales; family Viscaceae; genus Viscum; species Viscum album. The sequence continues at coordinate 1,033,864,325 of OY728155.1, forward strand.
TTAATGATATTACATATCCAAGGGAAGCATACATACACAAAACTCAAAGAATAAGTTGTGAATAACGAATACCTCATAAAAATAAAAGTGAGATGAGAAACCCCTTAGCTTATGTCCAAAAGCGTAATTAACTTGTGCCTAATGACATGGATTATCAAATTATATTCATTAATTACTTAATTAATAACCTCAAAAACATATATTTTATTTATTGAAATTTTATTATGTCATTTTATGAACATTTTTATTGATAAGATTTTATAATTTTGTTGTTTCGAGTGTGTTCATTTTCTTGGTTTTCATGATTGCCTCACTTTTATACAGGTATGGAAGTTCATGTAAAATTGGAAACCCCTCAAAAATTAAAATTATATGATATTTTTGAATTTCAATAATTTCAAATGGTATTATATATCATTTTGTTATATTATATGAGGATTATTCATTACATAAAGATTATTTAAAATGATATAATTTATCTTGGTATTTTTTATTACCAATGTAAATTAATATTGTTTTATTTAATAATATGATTATATTATAGTTCTATAACTATAAAAAAGTTTTAATGCACATTTTATATTCTATTTTAACCATAAAAATTCTTTTATGACCGGCCTTGAAGGCTGTAATGAAAAAAACTCTTTATCCACAAAGACGGTTAATCGACACCTCACAAATGATGTTTTTATTTTTAGAACAAAGGGATAGGAAAATAGATTTGATGGTGGATATTATATTAAAAAATATCATTAAAATATATATGTGATACATGATTTATCATTTTTATTTATATTTGGTAGGTTATTTAATGATAAGAAACAAATATATTTAAATAAAAAGTTTCAGGTTTTACCTCTTAAGTGTCATCTCCTTGGGCATCGCCTTAAGGAACCTAGAAAAGGACTTTTGGTGATAATAGAAAGACTTTAATGTTGGGAAGAGATTTTATAGAGTAATTAGGTATAATATAAGAAATAATAATTTCTTATAAGGTTTGAGGAAAATTATTGGTGAGGTGTGGTATTTATAGTGGATGAGAGGAGTGTTTTTTGATTATTTTATTCAATAGTTTATTATTTTGGAACAAGATTATCAATATTTTTTATTCTTATAACAATGTATAGTAAATAGTGCCTGTGAATTTGAAATAATTGTGTTTATATTATCCATAAACTAGCCATGACTCAAAAATTCATGTATTTAGATTATAATTTTACTTACCATAAACTATCATATTTCACTATTCATCAAAAAATTCACATATTTTTTAAAAATCCGAAAAACTGAACATAACCATTTATAGTCATTTATATTTAAAAAATTGAATCCATTTTATGAAAATAAATTTATAAATATGATAAATTTAATTTTTAAATAAAATCATTATTTATTCAAAAATTTCAACTTTAATATTATAATGGATTTTGAGACACTTTGAAATATTAATTATGGTCTCATAAAATTATCTTATAATTATAAAAAATATATTAATTTCTGAATCTATTTTAGGAATATAAATTTTTATTTAAATCATTATATTAATTAAAAAATTGTTTATAAACAATTACTTTTCACAAAAATACCAACACTTAGTTTTTCTTGTTTAAAACATTTATTTACCTATTACATGATATAAATATATCATATTTTCATTTATGAGATTCCAACATTTTATATAAAAATTCATAGGTGATGTAATAACTATAACGGTCATATTACTATTTCTAACAGTCACATCACTATTCCAACAGTCATGCTAATACTTAATAGTATATCATTATTTAAAACTCAATGTTTCTTGAAACATAAGCTATCAAATATGTTAAATTTAAAAGATACATACCATAAGATCATATGGTGTTACATTATCCAATATAGACAACATTTCATCCTCACAATTTCTAGAATTTCACCTCATAAAAATTATTTGGATAGTTCCCCATCATAATTTCCTCTTGATCCTACATCACCTATTTAATTTTATGGTTTTTCCAAAGTACCTCTACCAACTGAGTTGTATAATTCCTCAGCATTTGTTCTCAAGTGTCCAAAATCTGGATAGGCTCTTCATAGATAGATTAATCATGTTCTAATTATATTTCTTCATAAGTGAGAACATATGTTTGGTCTGGGATATATGTCCTTAACAAAGATATGTGTAACACGTCATGTATATTAGAAAAGATAGGTGAAATTACCAAATGATAATACACGACACCAATTCTCTCTTGAATTTAAAAGGTCCAATATACCTAAATTTCATTTTCCATTAATTTCCAAATCTTATAAAACCCTTCCATTGAGATACATTTAAGAAAACATGATCTCCCACTTGAAAATACAAATTCGTCCTACTGTTATCAAGATATCTCTTTTAACTACTCTGTGATTCTTTTATATGGGTTTCAAATATCATTACATTTGTTGTTATTTATTCCACAAGTTTTAGGCCTACAATATTCCTTTCACTGACATCATCTCAACAAGTTGGTGTAGGGAAAGTTTCCTATATAACACTTTATATGGTTCCCTTTGAATATTTGAACGGAAACTGTTTTTATAGGAAAATTTTACCAAAGGTAAATACTGATCTAAAATACATGGAAAGTCATGTGAGTAAGACCTGAAAATATCTTATAATTATTGAATAGTCATTTTAGATCGTCCATCAATTTGAGGGTGATAAGAAGTACTCAAATAAAGCTCAATATCCAAATCCTTTTAAAGAATTTTCCATAATTTTGTTGTTAAAAGGGGATCTAGATTAGCCATAATCGAAAGAGTTGAACCATGGTGTCTTAAAACTTCATTAATATAGAGTCGTTCATGGTGCTACAGTCCAAAATCCCCCTTATAGTGAGGAAATGTTTAGATTTGATAAGTTGATCAACAATTATCCATATTGAATTAATCATTATTGGAGTATTCGGTAATCTAGTGAAAGAATATAAAGTAATTCCATACCATTTAAATATAGTAATAGGTATAGGTTTCAGGATTCTTCTGGGATGTTATCTTTCATATTTTAGATATTGAAAAACTAAAAAACATGATACATGGTCATCAATTTCCAGCTTCATATTATCCACAAAAAATGTTCCTACCAATCTCTACACATCTTAGTTGTAGAAGGGTTTATAGAGAAAGTATAGATTTGAGAATCATCCAATAAAACTTTTTTTATCTTGGGTATAGAGGGAACAGAAATCCTTTTCCAAAATTCCAAAATTCCATCTTCGTATACAATGTCTAGTAATTTCTCATCAATCACATCTTTGATTTTCTTTTTAAAATTTTCATCATTAGACTGAGAACATTTTATCCCTTATAAAAATAATGGTTTGTCAAACATTTGAAAAATTAGTGATGTTTCACCTTCCTTTATAATTTTTATATCCATCTTTATTAGATTCATTTACATTGGATCTCTATAAGTCCCCATTTTTTTGAACTCCATGATCCTTTATACTCAATGTATATTCTACCTTATTTTCCTACACTTGGTGGTATTATATTGAAAAATCATATTCCTTGAGTAGCTCGATCCATATCCATTTCCTCGTGTTGAGTTCTATTTATGAGAATATATATATCAAAATATTTTGATCCAAATATATCTCACATCTTTAATGAAATAAATAGTGTGCCATATCTTTTTAGCAACAATTATAACTAGTAACTCAATATCATGAAATGGATAGTTTTACTAATGAGTTTTTAACTTCCATGATTCATATAAAATAAATATATTAGTATTCATAAGGACACAACCAACTCCCTTTTTGATGCATCACTATAAATCAAGAATCCACCATTTCTCGATTGTGGAGTAATGATCAGAGCATTCACTAATCTCCAATTAAATCCTTAGAAGCATTGTTCACATTACATTATCCAAATAAACATAACCCATTTATGGGTATTCTTGGTTAAATGGTTAGATAATCAAGAAAAATTTTGAATGAAACTCTGATAATAACCAACTAAAACAATGAAACTATGCACCTTAAGTAAGTTATTTGGTATAGGCCATTCCTGGGATACCATTGTCTTTTTGGGATCAACTGATATTCCATCCTTGAGAAAATATGGCAATGAAAAGAAACTTTTTTTATCCATAATTAACACTTACTAAACTTCCTATACAACTATAATCTTATTATAGTCACTAGAACAATCCAAATGTGGTTCTCATGGTATTATAAGATTTCGGAGTACACCAAGATATCAAAAAAAATACCGTAAATTTTTATCAATAAATTACTTGTATACTCTATTAATTAGATCCATAAAAATAGTTGGTGAATTAGTTATTCCAAATAGAAATACATGTAAACATGTAATGTAAATACTTTTTTCAAGATGATGTATTTGGAATATCATCCTTAATTACACGAAATTGATGATATCTAGAATGATGTTCGATCTTTAAAAAATCTTTATTTCCATGAAGTTTTTCAAATAAGTCATCAAAGTGGGGTAGATGATACATGTTATTTATCATAATATTAATGATCTACCTACAGTCAATGAATAGCATCATAGATCCATATTTCTTCTTAATGAAAATAAAAGGAGGTATATATGGTGAAACAATAGGTTGTATAGATCCCTTATCACTCCATTTATCTAGTTTTTTAATCAACTCTATTAACTCCACCATGGACATGATATAGGGAGTCTTTGATATAGGTCTTTCATTAGAGATTAAATTCATAGAAAAATCAACTTCCCACTATGGAGGGTGTCTAGTTATTTCCACAGAAAATTCCTCAATGTATTCTTGTACAATAGGAAATACAAAATATGAATATCACTATTTTCATCAGAAGGTTTTATGTTTTATTATTCTCCAAGAATCTCATTTAGGAGTGATACTCGAGGTGGATCAAGATATGACACATAAGATGAAGTATCCCCTCTAAATATAAAAATTATATATCTTTAACATGGATCATAATTTCCTTCTCTTTTTTATAAATATTTTCATTTTATTTTGAAATAATGTTCATACCAAGTATTATATCAATATCAACCATATGAATGGTAACAAATTCAGTAATTTTTCCACATTTAGGTGGCATAATATGAACTTCTAGAAACATCTTTGTTTCAAAAAGGCTTCCACTAGAATTTTTGACTGGTAACTCCTTTCTTAAAGTGAATTAGAAATAAGTATTTTTTAGAAAATTTGGAAGATATAAAATAATGCGATGATCCATAATCAAATAAATATTTTTCTAAACTTTCGGAGATGATTAAAGTACCTACCACTACATCATTCGTAGAATTCCCCACAAGAATGGCCTTTCTCCAATGAACTTTCTAGGACGAATATTCCCCTAACGTATATAAAATTCTTATTCATGGTGCCTTATCTCTTGAAAACTAAAGCATTAAACATTTTAAAATTATTAAATTCCCATACAGTCATGGACCTATTGGTTGTTTTCTCTACACTTTAACAAGGTCTCATTTACAATAGGCATGTTACACGATGTTTATTTCCACATTTATTGTATATTGGAAATTATATTCTTCCCTTCTTCCCATATGCATTATTTCTTTTTCTAGTGTACTCATCATCGTTATATTTATCTAACTTCCTTTAGAAACTATATGGATTGGAAAAGTCTTTATTTTTCTTGATGACGTAAGATACTATATCCTCGGATGATGAGAATGTTTGGGAGACTAGTTCCATTCGTAGAAATATTTTAAGTCTATTAAGGAAATAGTTGATCTTGATCATTGGATTATGTATACATTCTGTGTCATGACTCAATTAACATGTAAAGTTGGATTCATACTTAGAAACACTATCATCTTATTTATTCCTCATACTCAATACTTGTCTCTCCATATCCACTCACTATTCGTGAGGGAAATATTTTTCTAAGAAAATTTCCTTAAAATCCTTCTACTCCTAATTTTCAACTTCTTCCTCCATATTTATATTTTGAATTAATTACCATTATTAATATTAATCTCCCAAGAGATGATAAAATTAAATGATAACCTTCTATCTTTTGGTAGTTCCAAAAGTGAGAAATATATTATACAAGGAACCTATCCATTTCTTAGCTACAAATTTTTTCATAATCCCATTGAATGACAGAGGTTGTTGTCTCTTGAAGAGGTCTAACATTGTTACACTATTTTTTGGATTCAGATTATTCCAGGAAGTAAGGTTATTACTCATAACGTGAGTCAGTTATCCTGGTATAGTTATAAGTTGTTTAACTCCAATTGCAACTCCATATCTGATATCATAATCTTGTATGGGAGGGAAATCCCTACATGGAATACATGTAATAATACGGTTTCCATTCCTTACACTATGTTATATTTCTAAACAATGTAATATAATAGAAAATATAATTTAATTTAAAACCAGTGAGACACTTAATGTATAACGTATCTCAATATCATAATCGTGCTTACTATGGGAATATTCTTAAAGCTAGTTATAGGGTTATATTTCTCTAATTTATGTTTTACTAAATATAATTTCTAAATTTTCATTTAAAATTTCTCTAATACCAACTGTAAAGACCCTATACCCAATAGATCTATGTCAGTGCCTTACATTACTACATCGATACTAAGAATAAGTGGCCACATCCCAGTAGACCAAATAGTTTAGTATATTAGGAAAACTATATAAAAATATAATTTTTCCATTATAGATTGAAATGGAATACAATATATAAAATCCAATGGAAATATCTTGATTCTCATAGATTGTACCAACATATCAATCATAATATATATATTGGAAACCTAGGGAAAATAAAACACAAGAAAGGGGTGGTCTTAGATGTTCATTAAGGGTAAGAATACAAGGAAATCTACTATAAGTTAGCATAAACAATAAGGAAATTAGTATAAATAAAAACACATTCTATTAAAACATAATCTTGATCATATTAAGTCTAGAATAAAAGCTCATAAAATAACACCATATAAATAATAACATGAGAATGATACTTAACCAGGGATATTCTATGAGTTGAATAATCACATGGATTATAAACAACCAATCTCATAATTAGTGAGGAATAACGTGGGACATCATAAATATACAATAAATGCATCGACAATAAGGCTATATAAATGGGTGTGGCCTCGACCAAAAACCAGTTTAGTTTATCTCATGAGACCTAAATTTGAATCAAGGGGATATTATAGGCCCTACCCAAAACATACTCAGTACAATGAATTAATCATATGAAAATGGTGAAAAATAATCAATATATTCATTCATATTGAACCTAACATATAAAATTTTAGTAACATTCCCCAAAAAATAAACATAATCATAAACCATCCAATATAATATGATGATTCAAATCAAAATATAACTTCCACAGTCAAACTGATTATAAAAAAATCAATAAAATATAGTATATGGTTTCATGAGATATCAACCTCAACTCAGAATGAGATCCAATAGTGGGTGCTGAAATATATGGAAATACTCTAATAAAATCATTCAGAAATTATTGAGAGAAATACCATATTACTTTGAAATCATTTATTTTAAAAGAAGTGTAGTTATAAAAGAAAAACAATTCCTCGAAAATAACCTTTTAAACATATAAAAATTTCATAAAGGCATTATGTTTCATGAAAGTGGAAAATTATTCTCTTTTCATATAAGTTAAAAAAAATATTTCCATTAAACATTGAAAAAAATGCTTAAAGGGGTATTTTAAAAGAATGTTTTTGTGTTACCAAAAAGAATTGATTCTGTGTATCAGCTATAAATAAAAACAAAAATCTGATATATGAATTAGTATAATCAAAATTCATTCCACACATAGTCATCTCATGACATAATTAATGTAGTATATGTTTAACCTAGAGAATGTAAGCTACGTTAATAATTACCTAACCATGTTGTAATTGGTTGAATCGTATGCCCCATAAAAGTAATAATTATCTAATAAAAAATTGAATAATAGTAATATTAATGGATTCATGATATTATATATCAAGGAAAATTATATATACACCACACACTAGGATTTAGTAGTGAATAAGGCATATCTCATAGAAATAAAATTGAGATGAGAAAACCCTTACCATATATCCAAAGGAATTTTGGATTTCTACATAATGTATTGGATTGAAACACCCTACGTTTTTATGATATATATAATTTTTAATTTCTTTGATGTCTTGTGGTGAACGATACACCAAGATAGGCTTGTGCTATATGCAACACTAACTTAGCTTGCGGTATATGCAATATGAATCTTGTCTTGTGTTACACACAATTTTATGTTCCTTTGATAGAATTAATTTCACACAATACAAAATTTAAGTGAACAACTAAATAACATTACCACCTAGTCATTATAATGGAAAGTATGAACCCTACTAACTTTATTCTAAGAAACTAGTTAAATGAAAATAAGTGAGTTTATAAAATAATAAAATGACTCTTGATAGATTTTATTAAAGTAATATATATGTAATAAATTCAATATAATGTTTAAAATTCATCTTATCTGTTTTCTAGACATGATATAAGAAAAAATTCAATTTTTTGGATAAAATAAGTATTTTTCAAAAAATGTAGTTTTGTCGCCTTTTGATGGTGCACCAATTTTAAATCTAGTTTTTGACATTTTTAAATATTATATTTAACAAAATATACTTCTTATTCTAAATAATTATATAAAAATTTACTGTCGATGAATTTTTTATATTTTTCTAATAAGTTTTAAGTTTTCAAGAACAATAAAAATATACTAAATTTTAATTGGAAACAACTTTTTTCGTCAAAATAATTTATATGGTTAAATTATAATATTTCATAGTTTTAAAGTAAAAATATAATATATTTTATTAGTAAATATAATTTTGGCCATTTTAATTTATTGTAACATTAATTTTGATGTAGAAACATTTTAGTCTTTTACAATGTTTTTACTTTTAAAACTCGTTTTTATTTCCAACAACAAGATTAATTTTAAATTAATTTCTACAACTTCTGTGTTTTGAATTTTCAAAAATGTATTCAATATTTGGAATCAGTGGGTCTTGATTCTTTAAATATCATTCTTTTATTTTTGGACATTATGAATAGTAACTTCAATAAATTTTATTAATACGGTCAAAAGGTAAATCGGTTGATTAAGGATAAATATAATATTAAACAAATACATAACACTTGTAATAATATGATTGGGTGAGTGTTTTTTTTTGACCTAAACCATCCTTGTTTCAAAATTATACCCTTTACAAGCCACTTGGATAAGATTAGGACATTAAATATATGTTTTATTCAAAGAAAATTTAAATATGTCTTACTAATATTTTAATAAATTTATCATTTTTAAAATAAGGCTATAATGAAGAAAAATTAAATTATAAATACTCATTTGAAATATAAAGTGTTTTTATTTATCATTATAATTTAATTTTTTATTTTGATGAAATAAATAATTACCTTAAAATATTAGACATTAATGATGAAGAAATTATTTAATTGATGGAAAATCAATAAAAATATTTTTATTAAAAATAAAATAACCATTAAAATACCAAAAAACATGAAAAAATCTTATTTTTTTCAAGTATATATAGACTAAAATAATATAATTGTAGAGTTATTGACCATTTGGAGGAATATGGAAAATATTATGACACTTATAATATTTTATTTAAAGTAATGTTAAAGTTGTCACTTTCAGGTTTTAATACATACAACATTATTATTGCAAAATTCTCCAGGAGGTATATTCTATTTTAATTATTTTAATTAATTATAGAGGTTTATCTTCATCATAGAAATTTTTTTATAATTTTTATCCTAAAAGTAAGTATATGAACTAATTTCACAAAACTAATGTAGTCATTATTTTGTTAATGGAAATATAAAATTCAAGTTATTAAAAATACTAAAATAAATATAATTTGGAAGGATTAATATATCCAAAAAAGTTTCTATATTACCTTAACAAATTATATATACAATAAAATATTTGGTTCTAAGTTAAAATTTTATCTTGATATTTTTAAAAATCCATTAAATGAATAGTGTCAAAATGACACTATTGATATTTTTTCAAAATAAAGTTTTATTATATTATTTAAATTGAATGAAATATTTCCCAAAATAAAAAATAAGTATGGATCACTCCAAAATATTATATATTCTTCATTTATGGTCTAATTTACATAAAATAATAAAAAATTACACTATTTTAATATTGAATAATTTGTTACCATAGTTAAAATTAAAAAAGAATAATTAAGGGTAAAACAAAATCATAAGGTTTAAAATGAAATCAAAACATATATAAAAATTTTTGTTCATTGATATTAAAACATTATCTCTTATCAAATAATGAAATTTTGGAGGTTTTTTTATGTGTTTTGAGTTTATTATAAATTAATATTTTGTGAGTTACCAAAAGTACCCCTCACCTCAATTATAAAAGTGCACCTCCTCATTCACCTATTTAATTACCTATGAGCCTTAATGATCTACCATCCCCTGCCCATTATCCTTATAAAATTCTATAGTAATATTATATAGGTTATGTTAATCTCTGAGGATGAACTATAGTGCATAATGAGGTTATCTAGAGGGAGCACGTTGAAGAAGAGGTAATCTCCTCTACCAATTCTTTCAAATGTTTTTTCTTATACTTCCTATTCATGATTTGTTTCCATTATAAAGTAATAAATAAATTATCATACATACATGTATATTTTATTATAATTATGTAATAACCATATTCCACCATCTATCCAACCTATTAAAAGTGAAATCACTATACTTTCATACATACGGATTACCATCTACACACCATGGTGTAATCTGTTTTTCATCACCACCTTATTTGGATGGATATGATGATAAAAATAATAACAATATATTATTTTTATAACATGATATTTATTTTTCAATGTTATATACCCCATCTACTTCAATACAATTTCAAAATTATGGGAATTATATTGTCACTTGTGCGTCCATACAGCATACTGTCTCCACGATGCGATGCGATTCATTCTCCATGATCTCCATTAAAGAATTAATTATATAAATATATAGAATGAGTAAATATGATATATATTATTTTAATATAATTATGGAAATGATATAACTATAACCTATGCATAATAATAATAGCTTTTTCAACAAAACATGCATAATAAAATGAAGCAGTTAACACCCGAAAGAAGCATAATAATTATATATTATTAAACAGGTGTTAATATGATAATATATGATATAATAAATGTTAATATGGATATGTAAGAAGTTAATAACATTATTTAATCCATTAAACAGTATTTTATGATTCATACGAAGGAACCAAGACCAAAGGTAAGAGAATATTTCGTCTCACTTTTATTTATGTGGTACATATGCCTTATAGACCACTTATATCTTTTTTGTGGTGTTTATTTTTCCCATGTTTTTTATGATTTTTATTCTGAATGTTGTGATATATAAAAATTAATATAATATTATTTATTTCCTGAGGCATACAATTCGACTGATAATAAATTGTTATGGGATAATTTCACAATCTCATTATTATCCGAGATTGTTTATACATAAGTATTTAATGGGGATTATTTATCATCCTTGTATGTGTTTCCTAAAAATGACTTCATAAAAAGTTTTAATATTTTATTATGAATTTTTATAGTTGTTTTTACCCATTTTTTAATAGTTACTACACAGTTTGAAAATAATCATTCTTTTATTTTCAAAATGAGGTACTCTTTGATATTTTTGGAAAAAGTATGAGAAGAATTCTTTTTAAACATATACATAATGAATGGATTTTTACACTTTCATGATGCCTTATTTACATGAATATTACCTTTCATGTTTTAATGTTTACCTTCGATTAAATTATTTTCTTTTAAAATTGCACGATGTTTCGAAATAAGAAAATGTGTTGGAAAAATAAAGGATATTTTCCCCAAGAATAAATTAAGAGTGTTTTATCAAAATTACTTTCCATCTAAGATGAAATTATTTAATAAGTATACATTTCAATTATATTATCCCTAATATTACTATAGTTTATTATTTTTTATATTGAAATATATTTATAAAATCCATTCATTTTTGTTGGATTATTTTATATTGGAATGATGTTTAAGAACCCCATTTTATTTCATGGATTTTTATAAGCGGAATGATTTATGTTTTTGTGGAACACATATGTATAAATTCATTATGAGATGGGTGGGACCTATATCACCCTAAAATTCATTAGGTAAATATGGATAACCAATTAGGAATTCATTTTATGCATGAACATGATTTTAGATTCAGTATTCAATATGTGGACCTGGTTTTTCATGTCTATCATTTTATGAGTAGACCCAGTTTCCATGTCTATATGTTTATATAAGGGCTTGGTTTCATGTTCTTAATTTAATGAGTGAACATGTTATTAATATATTTTTTTCTCTTTCATCACGTAGTGGTTTCTATGCTTTGTGAACTTTGGTTTCCCACTTTTTATTAAAGTGTCTAAATAAAAATTTATATTTGGATGGATGATATTTGATATCCTTATGATTTATGTTTTTAATTGATATGCATTTAATGATCTTCTAATTTAATGATCACATTATCATAACCACTATTCTCATGATTATGTTTACATATCATAATTTTTTACCCTTACTGAGTATCAGAGATCACCCCTTTTATGTTTTGTTTCCCAGTATTTGATGAAGGGTATTAAGTAAGATGTGTCAAAAAGGGATTCTATTTATGAATGATAAAGTAGAAGACAATGTATATATTTTATGAACCAACTCTTTATGATTCCCAGTTTTCAAATTCACTTAACTAATATGTTCTTTGGGAATCTATTTTTTTAATGTATTAAGTATACCACAACATTAATGTGATATACATTTACGTCAAGTTTAGGTCTTTATAGTTGGTATCATATAAATGGTTTAGTAAACCTTTGGAAGATTGGATGAAAAAACTTTAGTGATATCCCTGGAGATATTTCGAAGGATATTACTTGGGATATCCTGTTCATAATTCTAAGTATATATTACAATCCTAGATTTTTTTTGATAATCACTAATAACCTAAAACTAAATCTAAGATATCATAGATTGAAATATTATAATAAATTTAACTTACATATATATTTTTAATATCTAATATATATTTTTCACACTTTTCTTTCTGGTCATATTCAATAGCCTTAACTATATAGAACATAGTTAACCTTGAATGTTTCATATGTGGAAAGTATGTGAAATATGAAAAACAATTTCCTAAGTGGAAATCTCATAAATAGAATAATGAATGTGGTACGAGTATTGGTTATACTACTATGGATACAGGGATTATAAATGAAATGTGAAATGTATAGGATGTTCTGTCATTATTGTTTACTTTAATCCTATGAATCTTGTATAGATTATGGTTAAGGAACCATAAGACATGATTCAAATTTTAGTAAAGACTAAGATAATGGATCATGAGTAATGATTTATGAATAAAGTTGGATAATTTAGGTTTATATGTTTTATAATCCAATAATTATGTTATTTTAATCATAAAATATATAATATTTTTAGGATAATTTTTTCATTAAAATTTAAAAAGGATATGTTGTATAGTTATACGGAACTATAAATGTGATTTTAAGGTAAGGTGATATACTTGGAGAACACATGATTAACGGAAATATAACTCTTAATATGTACCTTATGTTAAGATAATGATGTTTGGATAATGTTATGTTTTATTTGAATATGTTAATTAGATGATGGTAGTTTCATGAGAATTAATTATGGGTTAGTTTTCAATAGGGTTTTTCTGTCATGGATGATGTATACAAATTTTTGGGACTTCAGTAATATATCCAATAAGTTTTGGAAAAAAGAAACATGCATGTTTTAATAAGGATGGATGGTAATTCAGGTTATTACCATGACTCAAGGGAATACATGATGATGGTGATCACATATTTTTAATGTTTCCAACAAGTGATTCCTTATGATATATGGGGGATAAATGTTATATCGAGTTAGTGTAAATATTTCTAAATGTTATGGAATTTCATCTGTCAAAAGGATTATATGGTTAGAAATTTATGGATAGTATAAGATATACTATGGATGATGTTTTTATTATATAGGTAGATTTATGAATATTTGATAAATTATGATAACCTTTTTTTTGAGACAAATAGAATGACCAATCAATGTATTTATGATTTGATAACACTTCAAGAATGAAAAATCATAATTTATTTTATCGAATAAGAGATGAAGTGGAAATTTTTCAAACAAAGAACAACATTGACATTATTCTCCAATAAAGTAAGTATATCTTCAGATGAAAATTCATAAAAAATTAGGGAAAAGGGATCCTGTTGTAAAAGGGTGTCTTATTATCATCATTTATGATGATATAATTGACCTCTTTCAGGCTTCTTTAGATTATGGGTTCGTGATCTTTAACCTTTACTAGACCATGAAATTTCTTTTGACCCATAATCTATATCAATCTATATGGTTATTTATTTCTTTCTTCCATGCCAAATCTTCACCTGTGTTCTCCTGCGTAGATTCATGGTTATAATATACTTTGGGTAACTGTTATTTTCCAACTATTCCTTTTTAATAGGAATTTTTAGTCCTTATTTTTATGATATGGGTTTCTGTTTAATATAAATTCACTTATTAAATCCATTAGAAACCCAAATTAATTTCGAGGTCGAAATTAATTTTAAGGGGTATAAGGTAACACACAAATATTTTTATGAGATAGATTTTTTTAATTTCATTGATATCCTGTGTTTTATCCTACACCAAGATAATCTTGTGTTATACCCAACATTGAAATATCTTGCAATATACATAACACTATTCTTGTCTTTTGTAACACACAATTTCATGTTCTTTTGATAGAATAAATTTCATTCAATACTAAGTTTAAGTGAACAACGAAATAATATTATAACCTTGTCATTATAATGGAAAGTATGAACCGTATTAAGTTTCTTCTGAAAAACTATTTAAATGTAGAGAAGTGAGTTTATAAAATAATAAAATCAATCTTAATATATTTTATTAATGAGATATATATGTAATATATTCAATTTAATGTTTAAAACTCAAATCATATGTTTTCTAGACAGGATATCAGAACAAATTCAATTTTTGGGATAAAAGAAGTATTTTTTAAAAAATACCTTTTTCACCCCTTTGATGGTGAACCTATTTTAAATATATCATATGTAACTTTTATATATTCTAATGAAGAAAATGTATTTCTTCTTTAGAAGCGAGATATAATAAATTTCTTAGGTTGAATTTTTGATATTTTTCTATTAACTTTTATGTTTTGATGAAGAGTAAAAATATACTATTTTTTTCAAACAACTTTTTTCATCAAAATAATTTAAATATTTAAATTATATGATAGAATTATTTAAAAGTAAAAATAGAATATGTTTTTACTAGTTAATATAATTTTTTTCATTGGAATTAATTTTACCATGAATTTTCATGTAAAAAATATTTCATTCTTTTGCAATGTTTTATCATTTAAAACATGTTTTTCATTACGACAAGATGATTAATATTATATTAATTATTGAAACTTCATTGATTTTAATTTTTAAAAAATGTATTTCATATTTTGAATCACTAGGTCCAAATTATTTAAATAACATTGTTTTATTTTTTGGGCATTATGAATAGTATCTTTGGTAAATTTTATTAATTTGGTCAAAAGATAAATAAGGTAATTAATGGTAAATATAATATTACAAAATTACCTTATCACTTGTCCTAATATTATGTGATGGGTTATTTTTGACCAAAACCATCTTTTCATCGAAATTAAACCCTTTAGAATCCACTTGGATGAGATTAAGAAATTTAATATATTTTTTATTCAAATAAAAGTTAAATATGTATTACTCAATTTTTAATAATTTTATCATTTTAAAAATAATGTAATATAAAAAATACAATCAATTATAAATACTCATTTTAAATCTAATTTTTTTTATTTATCATGATAATTTTTTTGTAATTTTTAGGAAATAAATAATTAACTTAAAGATTTATACATTGATGATGCAGAAATAATTTAATTGATAGAAAATCAATAAAATAATTTTTATAGAAATGATAATAACCATTAAGAGACCAAAACACCTTCCCAAATATTATTGGTCAACTATATGTCGACCATAATAATCCAAGGTTCTCTTTAATGGCCATTTTGATCTACATGGAAAAGATTACGACACTTATAATATTTTATTTAAAGTAATGTTAAAGTTGTCACATTCAATTTCTAATACATATAAAATTTTTAATGTTGGATTAAAAAAGATACATATTCAAATATAAGTATTCTAATTAAATATAGAGGATTTATCTTATTCATAGTATTTTATTTTTATTTTTTAAAAGATAGATAATTGTATTAAATAATTACACAAAACTGATGTAGTAAGTATTTTATTAATGGAAATATCAAATTAATGTTATCAAAAATACTAAAATAAATACAATTTCGGATAATTAATATATCCAAAAAATTTATAGATTACCTTGACCCTATATAGATATAATAAAATATTTGGTTCAAGGCTAACATCTTATAATTATATTTTTAAAAATCTATTAAATGAATAGTCAAAAGTGACATTATTGATATTTTGTCAAAATAATGTTTTATTACATTATTTAAAAATCATAAAATATTTAAAAAAATGTAAAATTATTATTATTTACTGTAAAATATTATATATTTTTCATTTATGGTCTAATATTCTATAAATAATTAAAAATTACACTATTTGAATATTGAACAATTTGTTACCTTAGTTAAGATTAAAAGACATTAATTAAGGGTAAAATGAAATGATAAGGCTTAATATGAAATCAAAACATGTCTAAAAATTATTTTTTGATGTGATTACAACCTTATATAATATAATATTCTAAATAATAAATTTTTTGAGGTTTTTGGATTTTTTTTAGTTTATTAAAAATTGTTATTTTTGGAGTTTCCAAAAGTGTCTCTCACCTCAATTATAAAAGGGTACATCCTCCATCACCTATTCACTTCACTCTTAGCCTTACAGATGAAACATAACCTTTCCATTTCCCTTATAAGCTTCCCTAGTAACATTATAGAGGTTTTTTGCTTCTCAAAATAACAAATATAGTGCTTTAAGAGGTGATCTAGAGGGAGCACGTTGAAGAAGAGGTAATCTCCTCTACCGATTCTTTCAAAGTTCATTCTTCTTCTACATTATCTTCATGAGTTATTTAAATTATAAAGTAATAACTCAAGTTTAAATAATATAATTATATTTTATTATAATTATGGAATAACCATATTCTTCCATCGACCCATCATATGAAAAACGAAATCACAATGCGTGCATATATACGACTTAGCATCTCCCCACCATAGTGTAATCTGGTTTTCATCACCACCTTACTTTGATGATTATAATGACGGAAATAATAACAATATATGATTTTCATAAAATTATATTTATTATAAAATATTATATACACCATCTACATCAATAAAATTTTAAAATTATGGGAATGATATCATCGCTCGTGCATACGTACGACCTACCGTCTCCACAATGCTATGTGATTCATTCTTCAAGATCTCCATTAAATAATGAATTATATAAATTTATATAATGATTAAATAGGATATATATTATATTAATATCATTATTTAAATGATATAACAATAAACATTGAAAAATAATTAGAACATATTCGACAGAACATGAATAAGAAAATGAAGCAGCTAACACCCGAATGAAGTGTAATAATGAAATATTATTAAACGGGTATTAATATGATCATATATGATATTGTAAATGTTAATATGGTTCTTGAATAAGTTAATAGAATTATTTAATACATTATATAGGAGTTCTTGATACATACAAAGGAACCCATTCCTATGGTAAGGGGTTATTTTATATCACTTTTATTTCCGTGGGACATAATCCTTATACACAAACTATATCTTTTGTGTGGTGTTTATGTTTCCCATGAATTTTTTAATTAATATTATTATGAATGTTATGATATTTAAATATAAATATAATTTTAATTATTTTATGGGTAATATGATTTGACTGATTATAAATTAGTAAGAGATAATTTCAAAAACTCATTATTATCAGAGATTGTTTATACATAAATATTTACAGGGAATTATTTATAATCCATGTACATGTTTTAAAAAAATTCTTTCATAAAATATTTTTATATTTGCCTTTAGATTTTAAATTCATTTTTACCCATTTTTGATGTTTTACTATAAGGTTTGAAAATAATATATCCTTTATTTTCAAAATGATATACTTTTTAGATTTTTCAGAAAAAGTATGAGAAGAATGTTTTTTAAAATTATAAGATATGAATGGATTTTTAAACATTCATATTTCCATATTTCCATGAAACATACATTGCATGTTTTCATGGTTATCCTCAATGAAATTATTTTCTTTTAAAATTGTGTTGTGTTTTAAAAAAAGAAAATGTTTTTGAAGAAGAAAGTATGTTTTCCTCAAGAATAAATTTTATGTGTTTTATAAAAATTATTTTCCATCTAAGATTACATTATTTAATAGTGATATGTTCCAAGTATATTAAAAATATTATTACTATAGATGATTATGTTTACTATGTAAGTATGTTTATGAAATTTATTCATTTTCTATGGATTATTTATAATGGAATAATGTTTAAGGAACCAATTTTATTTCATGTATTCTGATATGGTGAATGAATTCTATTTTTATGGAACACATATACATTATTTAATTATAAGATGGGTGGGACATATAGCATCCTCTAATTCATTGGGAAACTATGAATAACTCATGAGGTATGAATGTTATGCATGAACCTAATTTCATGTTCACAATTCTATACGTGGAACTGGGTTTTAACGTCCATAATTTTATGAGTAGACTTGGTTTCCATGTCCATAAGTTTATGAAAGGTCCTGATTTCATGATTTTAATTTAATGAGTGAAGCTGTTACTATTTATACATGTTCACAAAGATATAATTTTATGTTTTTTCCACAATTTCATGTCTTATGTTAATGTTATGATCATATGGATTATGATCTTTGATTTTCCTTATGATTAATATTTTCATTTGATACAAAGGGTATGATCTTATAATGTTATGATCATATTATCATACCATTTATGCCCATGTTTATGTTTAAATATCACCATTTCTTAACCCTACTGATCATCTGAGCTCACACCTTTTTATGTTTTATTTCCCAGGATTTGAGGTTGGGTATTAGGAAAGATGTGTCAAAAAGGGATTCTAGTTATGAAGGATAAGGTGGGAGATGATGTAGATGTTTTATGAACCAGTTTTTTATATTCCCCAATTTCCAAAGACACTAAACTAATATGATCTTTGGGAATATATTTGTTTAATGTGTTAATTATTCCACAAAATTAATGAAATATACATGTATGTCACTCTTGGGTATTTACATGGATAATTGAATTAGATTCATTAATTATATAATTCATAAAATCAAAAAAAAATTGATTTATTATAATTTTATTTAGTTCAGTTATGACCTTTTAGATAGGTTATAATGTTTAATTTTGTTGTTTTGGGTACATTCGTTTTAAAGGATTTCATGATCAGTTTGATTGTATATAAGTATGTAAGTTCATTAACAATAAGAATAATACTCCAGAATTAAATTTATATGTTATTAATGAACTTATAAAATTCTAAATGATCTTATATATCAATTTTTATATGCTATTAGGATGATTCATTAGATAAAATGTTATTAAAAATGATTTAATTTATCTTGGAAATTTTTACGACCATCGTGAATTAGTATAATTTTATTTAATAATATGTTTATATATAATAGTTTCATAAAATTACATAAGTTTGAATACACATGTTATAATCTGTTTTAACTGTAAAATTGGTTTTGAGTCTATCCTTGAAGACGTTAATGAAAAATGAAAACTCGTCATCCATAAAGGTGGTGAATTGAGACCTCATAGATAATGTTTTCATTTTCAAAACAAAAGGAGAGGATAAAAAATTTATTGATAGATATTTCATTTAGAAAAACAAATTCCATTATATATAAGTTATAGGATTTATCATGTTACGTTGGATAGGGAAGGTTGGGGATGGATAATTAATGAAAATAAATTAAAAGAAAAAGTGGGAGGGTTTTACCTCTTGAGTGTCGTCTCCTTGAGAACCTCCTAAAGGCATATAGAAACGGTCTTTTGGTGAGAACAGAAATAAAAAAAAACATGAGGAAGATGATTGGGAGAGTAAATGGGAAGATTAAAATCAATCTTAAAGTCTTATATGGTGTGATGAGAAGGGTTTGTGAATGGTGGTATTTATAGTGGAGGGGAGGGGTGTTTTTTTATTATTTTATGCATTAGTTTATTACTTTGGATCAAAAATATCAATAGTGCTGATTATTATTAATTTTTATACTAAATAATGAATTTGATTTCTAAATAATGGTTCTTACATCATCCATACACCCACCATGACTAAAAAAATCATGTATTTGGCTTATAATTTAAGATACTATAAATTACTGTATTTCCAATTCATAAAAAATCAACTATTTTAGAAAAATATAAAAAATTCACCCTAACTATTTTTCAACATGTATATTTAAAAACTGGACTCAATTTTATGAAAAATAATTTTCTAAATATGTGATATTTATGTTTTTAAAAAAATGAACTTTTATTCAAAAAATAATGATTTTAATATTATAATTGATTTTGAAACACATTGAAAAATTAATAACGCAATTATAAAATTATCTTATAATAATAATGAAGAAATAATAATTTCTGAATCTATTTTATGAAAATAATTTTTCATTTAAATATATATTTTATTTTTATTAATGTAAATAAACATTTATGTTTAACAGAAAGACAAATACTTGATTTATCATTTTTACAACATTTTTTACTTATTCCATAATATAAATTTATCATATTTTCATTTCAAAGATACCCAAATCATATATATACATTAATAGGTGATTTTATTATTCTAACAGTAATTATACTTTTTCTAATGTTCACATCACGATTCCAAAGGTCATGGTAATATTTTATAGTATATAGTTGTTTTAAAATCAGTGCTGATTGAAACAAAATCTATTGATGATGTTAAATTTTTTAGATCCATACCGTAATATCTTATAGTGCTACAATATACCATTCTTGGGGTTTCTATGTTTCTTCTTTTTCAATATATTTTGGGATAGCTTATATGAGGCGATCTTTTTAACTAAAAAATAAAAAAAACAATTACATAGAAAAATTATAACATGAAAAAACATGTATTTTAAAAAAAATTAATTTTAAAATGGGTAATTATAAAATATAAATCACATAAAAATCATTTTTAAAAATTAATAAATGGTTAAAAATAATTAAAAAACGATATTTATCAATTTAAATTGTGTAAAATTATGCATAAACAATAGCTCCACAAATACCCCACACATAATCCATGTTTTACCTCAAGAATGTATCTCCACTAAAATATTCAAAATACTCCAACTATATAGAAATTTAAAATTAAATATTAATTAATGAATATAATTATCAATGGTATTAATAATATTTTCATGTGTCACATAACAAAATGATTCAAATTTTACACTAAACATGATTTATTTTATTTTTACGTGAAACATTATGGGGTCTCTCCTTTCTTCCATTAAAGTATCTTTATATATAATTATTAAAATGCTAAATATGATCTACCTCATCATTATTTTTATTTTATTTTAAATCATGTTAATATTTAAATATATAGTTTTTTTCATACCTTGATAATATATAGAAAACTTGTGAACTTGAATATGTCATATATTCTCCACTTTTTTAGAAAAAGACCACCAGAAACCATGAAGGACTGAAAATTATGATCATATTGCTATGATATTAAAGGATGGTAAGTAATTTATGAATAAAATAATTAAATCTTAAAATATAGGTTTACCACTAAGTATAGTGCATGGTAATCAAATTAAAGTACAATTTCATTCTCCTCTTAGATATTCTATCTTCCCCACACCCCAAGTTCAAAGTAAAGGTCATGAATCAATGAAAACAAAATGAATTAATTACTATTATTGATTTATTTTTTAAAATTTATTTAATAATAAAATAATTCTACATTTCAAAAAATTTGGTAGGAAAAATCTCACATCCACCACCCAACCCCAATTTAAAAAATCATTGGTTATGTGGTGGTTTTTTTGGAACCTAAAAAACTCAACCCATTTTTTCATTTCGTATTTTTTTCAAAGTTGTGTAAATAATAAATAAAATGAATTATGACATGAAACTTTTAAAAATATCCAATGAAAATTCAAAAAGAAATTCATTTCAATAATGCATATCTCTTTTTTCCATGAACTCCATTTCCCAAACTCCTGTGCTTTTAAAATCAACAAAAACACTAGAGTATGGGTAGAAAAAGATAAAGTTGAAATATAATGTTGCTCATTCTAATCAAAGGCAATTTATGGAATAAAAGGGATAAAATTAGGATCAATATAAGGTGGGTCATAAGGATAGTTTCTACATCAATAAATATGACTAAATTATTTTCATTGTGAATTTGTGTAATCAATTTTTTAAAATATTAAAAATAGGTCCTAGTAAGTAACTTGTCCCATGTTCTCTCAATAAATTTACTATGAAATACTGAAAACAATTGTTCTATAAACCTATTAGTAATTAGATCATTCGATTTTAAACTCAATCACTAATTTTATGTCTAATAATGTAAAATTAATCTATATGAACTTTTGAAATTGAATGCGTTGAAAATGAGTGGAAAGATTCATCTGCACGTGACTAAAAAGAAAAATCATGATTCCTTGAATTTGAAATAATATATTTCACTAAAAAAATTCAATCACCCCATATTAATTATTAAATTATATTAACATGAATAATAAAGTATGAAATAATGAGTCACTAAATAAATTTTTTTCATTTAGAAAAATAGTAACTTTATTCCAAGTGTGGGCATGCATTGTTTCTGTTAAACTAAAAACAAATTAGAAATATAGTGGATTATTATGGACACTAATTTTAAATATTACTCTCCATTAACTTTAATGCACTTAATTTTCTTTTATGTGATTAATTTATGCTTCATAGATCTTCTAGAATAATTAAAATTTTGAAAACACAAGTTCCTTAAAATTAATGTTCCGAAATATGAATTGGGTAGATTTCAGTATTCCCTATAATAAACGTAATTGGTCTTATTTATGTAAGTAAATAAAATATATAGTATCCTCCCATGAATTTATTTTATTAATGTCCTTAAATGCGACCATAACTCAATTTATATTGTGATAGTAGCGGATTATATATCCAGCCATCTTTTATTGACTCAATCCAACTTTTGAAAAATTTCTAGTGTGTCTCATATACTTTTCCTCCACTTTATGACCATTTTCTCAGTTGGTGTAGGGTTATTAGTGCGGGATACACCTAATGATTGGATTAAAAGATCTTGGGATATATAAAATATGTAACACTCCCCTTTTATCTCTTATAATGGTGGTAAATCATGAAATTATCTTCTTAGCTCATATAGTTCAACAGCAACCATGTCATATTCTTTTGCATTATGCAGTTGATTTTCCATAAGATTTTCAATAACATACCATATCTTTTGAACCATAATATCTTCCTCATCATATTATTATTTTTTCATTATTGGAGGTTTCCTCTTCAATTTTATCCTGAAAAATTATGAAGTTTTTCTACATGTAAAATTTAGAACAAGAACTAGAACATGAAGTTACATCAGATTTGGCCTAATGTTCAGTTATGATTCTAACTAGACCTTAAAAATGGTACCCACCCATGGTTATTTACTTAAATTCTCTACTTTATTTTTTTATGTTCTCTAGGAGTAACAAACCTCTAATTAACTCTAATTCCATGCATCAAAGTGATTATTTCAGACTTTGGTGTGGTTGTGGTTCTTTAATCTCTCATCCTTTGATTTAGATTTCCCTCTATAAGTATTCAATTTGGTAATCATGGTTTGGTTTTTCAATATCTAGTTGTATGTGGGCCTTTATATTTCCTATACCTGATATCAAAATCCAAAAACACCCAATTCACAAAATAGTACAAATGAAAAATGAAATAACCTAGTCTAGAATTATAAAATAAAAAAATAGTATAATAAAGTGTTATCTATCTACTAAATTTATAATGTACATATTCTTAAAACTAATTATTGTAATTAATTGCTCAGATGATTTTGTTAAATAATTTTGTTACAATGCTTTATAAATTTATAATACTCAAATTACAATAACTATAAAGAGTATGGTAGTGGTAATTGTTGGGTCAATCCCATAATTAAAAGGGATATAATATTCAATAGTGTTTCTATTGTCACAAATTATTAATCTAAAACTAAACTACTTGAGATGTGTGAATGTACTAACTCAAATAGAATGAAACAATGAATAATAAAGGATAATTGACACTAAAATATGGTTTTTAAAAAATTATAATAATTTAATCATTAAATGTGAGATTAAATTTGACAAAAAGTAAATAAGATTGTCGGGAGTGTAAATACTAGTCTCCCAGCATTATCTAGAACAAACTATGACAACCCACCCATCTCTCAAGTTGAGTCTATAACAGTTTTAGGTTTATTTTGATTAAACATTAGCTAAAATCAACATTTGAGTTATCTTTTACATTCCACTATCCTCAATCACATTAATTTACATCCCAAAATTATTATCACACTTTATAGTTAATTTGTAATGTGGTTATAATTTTTATCAATGTCATATAATTTAATTGGAATAATTATAAATCATAAAAGAATAAAAATTGTAAATTACTTATCCTCTTCTTTAACTCTACCCACCTTCACAACATTGTCCACCCATAGTTTATCTCTAAGTCATTAATGGAAGATCCTCCTCTTTCCACTCTTACTTGGGTACGTGGTGTTAGTTTTCTTTTAGGTCAAGGAACCTCCCCTCGGTGGTAAATTAGAATCCCCATATCATCATCACCCCATTTCATATTAACCACCTCCTCTATTTCTTGGTAGAGTCCACTCAAAAATACGATTTCTTCAGTTTTTTATTTTTCTTATACCGCCATTTTTTCTCCAGGTTTTCTCTCAACTAAATATATTCCTTTTGAATATGTAATTATATATATTTTACTATGAATTCATGTATTTATATGAGAGGGAGGATGCGGGATCAAGAAACATTGAATCAATTACTCTTATTATCTATAAATTTTAATTCACTATCAAAGCTTGTTGTTTAACGGAGTATTTAGTATAGGTGAGGATCCACATACTCGTTCCCTTTAAAGTTCACCCAAGACAATTCTTGTAGCATGTACATATCCAAAATGTTTTTATCTTTTGATATATATTGGTACTATTACTATGGAATATAAAACACTAATGTAGCATAGCTACATCCATCATGCATAGTTTTCAATGATATGGTGTAATATAGAACCTATGATGCATCTCTTCATTAATTAAAATACCTCAATGCTTCCATACTAGGCCTTCCACAGTGTAGTGGAAATCCTATGACTCTGATGCTTCTTTCATTCTTTCATCACCACTAGTCATGGGGAAGTATAAACCTCCATACCAAAACCCATTCTAAATTATATCTCTCCCTGACACAGTACATGAAATTACAGTACAACACAATCTTATTTACCATCATCATTAAAAATATGATGTAGATTTTACATTCTATAGTACGAGTTCTAGGGTATCTATGATGAAAGGTTGAACCTTGTGACATATAGAGTGTAGAATATAAAGTCTCATTGATCTCCTTCTTCAATTGACCATGGTGCAGAGAAAATAATAATGATGTAGTGTGGGTGGTTTTCAGCATAGTGGTTTCTTTATAATTGTGACATGTGAGATAGCTTGAAATGGTGTTTCCTAATTAAATTCATAGTTATAGGTTTATTACACATCCTTCCATATCAATTATTTTGACAAATACAAGCTCTTATATAATAAATATCATGTCCTACTGGGAAATCAAGTCAGATTGCGGTCAATGAAACCCCAACACCCCTAGTGATTCCCTGCACTGGTGAAGCTTTCCTCCCACCACCACATATAATGCCCTTTAATGCACCTAAGGAATCCTATTCCTATATGATGTGTGTTATTTTCATATCTATCATAGGAGACCATCCTTAACTATTGGTGGATTGGCCAAATACCCATCATGGTGAGGCTGAGTGGCTCCCTTCCCATGGGTTGAGTTCTATGTCACTACCCCTCCCTCAGGGCCCATGTTGTGACTACCCCAATCCTGCCTCCCGAAGGCTAGGGGATGGCGACTAGAACCAAAGTCATCAACCTGAAAGTGGGAGTAATTTTCTTGAGTACATGTACGCACAAACACACCCAACAAAGTCCCATACATTGAAAAGAAAACTTATATCTCTAAAAAAAACTTATTTCCAATATAACTAATACCAGTGTTCTAGAATACAAACCCAAAAAAAGACCATAAAACAGAAAAGATACAAAAAGAAAACTCTGATGGCCATCTGTGGAAAATCCCACCAGATCGTGAGAGTTGTGTAGCTATAGGAATCTGAAGTAGAATGTCATGTCCGCTGAATTCTACGGAGCCCCACCTCATCCTAGGTCACCAAGTCCATTTTCGTAGTGTCTGTCAGTCCCATATTCCTGAGCACCTTGGGGTCCCAGTCCCCCAAATTCTCTATCGAAACTCTGATCACCTACATGGGACATGTCATGAGTGGGCAGAGCCCGTGCAGGGGTGAGTAACGTGATACTTAGTAGGTACCCCAAAACAAAAAGGAAATACCAATGAACAATCATCAAAGTAATTAACAAAACAAAAGATATCTCACACCATGTATACATTTAGGGTGGTGATAGAAGAATCATCAGTCACATTATCAAACACCTCAGCTGCTGAAAAACTTCTCCTCTATCGAGCACAATGGGCCTACCAAGTAACACAGAAGTGCTCCCCACTAACCTTGGACTGCTTAGGTACATATACAAACCATGTACTATGGGCCTACAAAGTCACACAAAAGTGCTTCCCACAAGGCCATGGTTGAATCATACAGAGGTGAAAGTCATCAGTCCCCAGGTCTAAGCCAACTGCAGGGTTCCGTATGTAGCGTTTCTAGGAGAACCACTCCTCAATCCATTTTTCTCATATCATCATCTATGGAAGCCTCTTTAGGGCAAGCCAAAATATCCACCTCATCAATAGGGTCCCAATTTCGTTAATGGGTCAACAATCGGATGCTCGGTTTGTGAGTTATTAGCATTTTAGTAAACAGGGGGTCAGTTGCCTTAGGGTCCGGTCTGGCCCAGTTGGACCGACCCGACCAACTCATCTCGAGGGTCCCACATACCCTAGTTTAACTCGACTAACTTGAATAGAATAGGATCGGGTCTGGGTCAGTCTATTTTGGCCTGGCTAGTGGGCCAGACCCAATTTGCCTCATTGGGACCGGCCTAGTTTGGTTGAGCATCTAGCCCATCTGGTCGCCCGAAAACCTCATCTAGTCTGGCTTGACCTGAAGGGTGCGGTTCTAGCTTTCCAGTACAAATATGGCTTGTTGGTGTGGCTTCGGACCATTGGGAAAGGGACCGGCCCACTGGGCACAGGACCGGTCCACTGGGTCGCGGGTCCAGTATGACATGGTTGCTGGGGGAACGGCCCACCGGCTGGGGGCACGACCTGCTAGCCCAAAGACTAGCTGCATGAGTGGCCGGTGGGGCATTCTTGGGATGCGGCAGCTGGCCGTTTCCATAATCCTATCAGCCTCGCGGATGGTCAGGGTTCCTCCGGCTACGGTCGCGTGACCACGGCTTGCCAGCCACCTAGGAGGCTAGGACGCGGGCCACCCCTCCACACGGCGCCCGCTTGGCATCACGTCACTCTGCTACCACCGCCTCCTGCCACTACAGTGCATTGACAGGTGTGCCTCCATCCTCCACCTGTGGTCATCGCCACAGGCCACCATCGATCATTGACACTGGTGTCGGTGCACCGGCGGACCTTTGTGCGTGCCACAGGAATTTCTCTAGTGGTTCGTTTTCCAACCTATCTGTGCTTATGGGCCTCTTGGGTCACCTCCATCCCTGCCTTGTCCCCAGATTACTCTTTCTGCCACATTGAGGATATAGCCACAATGAATTCACATAGCGATGGTGCTCAGGCCTTTTTCATGTATGCCTGCACCCTCCACATTAGAGTTTTATAGACATGGAAGGTCTGGGTATTCCAATTAAATCAAAATATGATAATCTCAATTCCCAGATAATGAAAATCCAAAAATAAAGTTACCCTCCAGAATAAATGCATGATTCACAGATCAACCTTTTCATGGGTTCATCTTTGTTCATCATTTCTAGAATAATAATGGGGAAGATCTTTCACATATTAAACCCATGCCACATTGACATACATTTTCGCAATGTTACGTCCTCGAGGTTTCAGGATGTTGACATCGTTCGTTGTTCTTTGAAGTACGTCAAAGTCGATGACATCCCATTGGTGTTCATCATTCTTCATTGGGGAGTAAATCCATCAGAATTTTATCATTCTTATTTGGGGAGGAAATCTGTCAGAGGTTCGTCAGATAATCCTTATAGTTTAATCTACATTCCACCAATGCGTCAACTATCAAAAAGAAAACATGTCGCAATATTTATGTTACACTGTGATGTTGCATCGTTATGCAGTTTCATTTATGAAACAGTATCATTATTATGATTCATTTAAGAATCTTTATGCTACATGTTAACGATATATTAATGAGTTCCTTTAAGTCGCATCATTTCTTCCTCATCATTGTACTGCAGCATCGTTGTGTCATCGCTCGTCGGTGAGAAAAGAAATAAAATAACTTTTTAAGTTATTTTATATTTTTTATCAAAAATTCTGAAAATTAAATTTTTCATTCATCCCTCTCTGGCCAAAGTTAAGTCCATTATAGGAAAATACAAGAATTACTAGTTCAACGGTGCCCTCATATTTTTATCCAAGCAATGTTTCAAAATTTAGAAAAAAAACCGCTCACACATTTATTTAAATGAACCTTAAAAATAAGTTCAAAATTTAATATTCACCCTCAACCAGCATTGGTCGATGTTAGGCCCGGCCTAAGGAGAGCACGCCCCCATGAGATCAATGGTACTCTAGTATTTTCAATATGACTTACCATTTAGGATTTATAAGGATTTGACAGTAAAATAATTATTACTTAATTATTATTTTTACGGCCAAAAACTATCTTCCACTATTTGCTTGTGCCAACTAGTTATGATATGATGAATGAAATCATACCCACAAGAGTTCAGTGGTGGTCTCATATTTTTAATCTAAGTCATTTTTCATGAGTTATAATCATTTGAAAAACAAAATAATTTTATTTAATTTTTTTATTTACGGTTATGCCATTTTTGGGTTTTCTTACGTAAGGCTTGCGCCAACTAAACTTAGCTCTCACCTAGGGTAAGCCTACATTTTTTAATTCAATGGTGCCCTAGGATTTCTGATCCAAGCACTCATTTAATAGGTATTCTACTTTTTTAATAAAATTACTCATGAACGCTATTTAAAGAATAACATTTTTCGATGGATAATTCTGGGGACCCCAGGCCTCAGAATCGTATGCCATCTTAGTGCCCGGTCTTAAAATAATTCCATATGAATAAAAAAATGCACCAAAATTTTGGGACATTACATTCTCCCCAACATAGGTATATATATCCATGAAATCAAAAACAAAGGAAAATAAAACAAATGGGGTACTGAGCACAAATCTGAGCCTCCCACTCCCATGTTCTCTACAAAAGATTACAGTGCTGCCACCAAATGTGCACTATAAGAATCGACATTCCACAAAGGAACCACTCATTTCAATCCACTATCTCCACCTGGTACTCTGCAAACGTCACCCTATCATCAATGTCCATCTCTCCCCAGTCGATGACGTGTGATGGATCATGCATGTACCTCCTCAGCTATGACGCATGAAAACATAATGCACCTGATGCATCTGTGGGATAAGGGATACGAGGTACACCACCTCTCCAACTCTTTTGAGGATATAAAAAGGTCTAATGAACCTTTTAGATATCTTTACACCCCAGCCAAATATTCGCAATCCCTGTCGGGGTGAGACCTAAAGGAAAACATGGTCTCCCTCTTCAAACTCCAAGGGTCTATGTATCATATGAGCATAATACTTTTTTCTACTATTTGTAGTCCTCATTCACTCCAAGATGATCTGCACCTTCTTAGTGGTATCCTGAACCATCTCTGGACCCTTGAGTGCTGACTCCCCTGGGTCTATCCAGCATAGAGTTGATCTGTATGGCAACCCACACAAGGCCTAAAATGGTACAATGCCAAAGGTGGAGTGATAACTATTGTTGTATGAAAACTCCACTAGTGGTAGGTGTTCCTGCATACTACAACCAAAATCAAGGACTTAAGTATGAAGCATGTCCTCCAAGGTTTGTATGGTCCGCTCCTTCAGACCATCAGTTTGTGGGTGAAAAGTTATGCTCAAGCATTGTTGAGTCCTGAATGCCTCATGCAATCCCTTCTACAACTAGGATGTAAGGTGTCCATCATGGTCTGAGATGATCGTCAAAGTCATCCCATGAAGCCGCACTATCTCATGGACATAGAGGCATCTCAATCCCTCTAATGGTCCCCGCTCCCAGAAGGGTAAGAAGTGACCCGAATTGGTGAGTTGGTCAATGATCATCCAGATAGAGTCGTGGCCCCTAGATGTGCATGGTAACCCCATCACGAAGTCCATCAAGATACCGAACTATTTCCACTCTGGTACCTTGAGTGGATAGGCCAAGCTAGATGGAACCTGATTCTCTCCCTTCACATTATGAAAAGTGAGGCAGCGTGAAACAAACTTGGCCACCTCTTTCTTCATCCCCGGCCACCAGTACCGACGTTATAGGTCCTGGTACATCTTTTCCACTTCAGGATATACCTACAAGGGGGATGTATGGAACTTCCTCAACATATCCTCTTGTAATTTCACGGGTACTAAGGTGTTTCCCCTAAAAAGGATTACATTCTCTCCATATATCAAAATTTCATCAAGAGCTTGTCCTAAGGATATATGAGCACATCGGACCTCACAGTCAAAATCCAAAAATTGTGCCTCCCTAACTCGCTATAAGAGTGGGGGAGTGATAGGAATTGACTGAAGGTAATCTTATCCATCTTCATCCACAAAGGATATCAACATTGCAGCTATCTTCTTTATCGCCTCACTCAGCACCTGTAAACTAGATCTCCTGCAGAGCGTGTCTACCAAAACCTTCCCCTTTCGAGGAGTATAAACTATCTTAAATTCATAGTCCTGGAGGAAATTTATCCACCATCATTATCTCAACTACTGAAAGGCCTACAATCACCATTCCATCCACATTAAAGGATACCCCCTTTAACTAATTGATGTTCCCATCGACCATTTGGTAGCAGGTACTCATTCTCCATGGCCACTTGGTTAAAATGTCAGTAATCTACACATAACCTCGAGCATTGGGTCTTACTAAGACCTTATTTTGTAGGTCCCCCACCTATGTCCCCTCCTTGAGAAGCTCTATGAAATCCCTCTGATATACTAATATTGATATCAGTCCCATCTCGGGGTGTAACAGGGAGGGACTTCTGGAAACATCTTTTGGAAGGACGTTCCCACACTTTGCCTCTATTATTGGGAATAGAAAACCCAAAACTTATACTTTCATGAGGGTAAGTCTATCTGACTCAAGATTGATTGGCTACGCCCTCCTATGAATTAGTTTATTCCAGGCGGCCTCAGTTTCCCTTTTTTCCGACCAACAGAAACCACCTTCCAACACTGCAGATATACTGCATAATTTTTCCTAAAAAATTCAATCTAAGTATGAATTGTGGATGACTAGTCCATACCCAAACTAAAGACATAAGGTCACGATACTTCCACCAAGATGTTATAACCAAAACTCTCACATCAAGGGTCAGATCACACCATCAGCATAAGTTTGATTATTGAGTCACCTCCCATAGGTATATCCATATGTAAGGATCAAGTCAATAGTTTAACTGGAAACTCTGGGTCTTGAACATGATTTGTGACAAGAAAGAATAATTAGCACCTATTTCTATTAATATGGTTGTCATTAGTATATACATACCATACCTTGAATCATTCCTAGAACACTCAGGTCATACTCCTTGATCGCATGCAGGTACACAATTCTTATATCCTCTAGCTCCTTGAACCTCATGGGGACCAAATTAGGGTGGTGGATGTAACATGTCGAAATGTAAACCACCTCCTTCTGCACTCCTAATACCTCATCCACATATTCTTCCCAATAGATTCATCTATCCCTATCACTTCCTCTTCCCAAAAAATTTTACACATCCAAGTCCCTGAGACAGACGACAGTTTCCTACTTTCATACAGCTCACATTCACTAGCTATATCTACTCAGCCAAATAAATTTCAACCACAAGGGTTCTCTCTATCACCCTAACATAAGTAAGAATGCATAGAGGAATAGTGTTATCTCGGATGTCCCTAAACACATCTTGGTCAGCGGTATGATCCCTCAAGCACTGGTTTTATCATATTCATCGAGTACCTCGAACAGTCAGTATGCCTCGATGAATAATAAAATACTGACATGTAGTTTGGACAAAGCTGTAGAATCTCTTTGTAACACATACCCCTTAGATTTTTTTGGAAAGAGACCCATTCTCTGAGAAAGGTTCACAAGATCTGTCCACGAAAAAGTCACCTCATCATAAAATTTGGGTAATTTAAAACCTACCATTTCCCGATTGAGCCACGTAGAAGGCTCGCTACTAGAACTACCATCTAATCTAATGGTTCCCTGGCTAGATAAAAACTAAGTCACCGCCACAAGCCAGTCCTTAGCTTCCTGTGCGTCGGGCTCACCTCAGAACCTGAGAGGTATCTGTTGCTAAAACTCATGGAAGGAACTGAGCCTATATGTGTCCTCTACCAGTAGTTCTGGTAGTAATTGCAGACCAAGAGCAGTGGTATTGCTGTGATAGTGCCTAAATCTAC
This sequence comes from Viscum album, assembly GCA_963277665.1. Lineage (NCBI taxonomy): Eukaryota > Viridiplantae > Streptophyta > Magnoliopsida > Santalales > Viscaceae > Viscum > Viscum album. The sequence continues at coordinate 1,033,897,570 of OY728155.1, forward strand.
CATATCAGGAAACGTTTCATGTACCAAAGCCTCATCACTCGGTGGACCATGCTCATGGTCACGCACTGGAATCTTGGTTGGCTGTCTGTGTGGAGGCATCTTGAAAGAGAATCAAGATGAACCAAGGTCAAAAGGTTATACCTAGTGAGTTGAATTTTATTCAAAAGAACATAAGGATACACTTATGCAACCAATTTTTCATGTATTGAGCTCAAAATCAGAATTCAAGGTCCTTTTGTATGGATACGTCGGTTATCGCACTAACACTGGACTCCCCAAATCTGAAAGTCAAACTCACAACACTTTACATTGTTTCCCAAAAAAACAATAGACTCTCGGTCTTTGTGGTAGGAATGAACCTGGCTCTAATACCACATTTTCACAACCTATCCCCTAGGGCTTGTACCAGGACTAACTCAAGCCTTCCTCAAAAAGTTCAGGGGCTGGTGACAAGCATCGAAGGCATCAACCTACAAGTTAGAGGCATTTTCATGAGTACTTGTACGTACACACATGCACAAAAAATCCCTACATGAAAAAAAGGACACAATTATCACTAAAACAAAGAAGAGTACGAGTACAAATAATACGAGTGGGCGAGAATGCAAAACTAACAAAAGAACTGAAAACATCAAAGATAAAAAAAGGAAACTCTGATGGCCATTTGCAGAAACCCCCACATGATCGGGAGAGTAGTGTAGATACTGGAAGATGAAGTATAATGTCATATGTTCTCGATCCTACTAGGCCCTGCCTAGTCCTAGGCCACCAAGTCCATCTTCGTAGCATATGTCGGACTTGTATCCCTAAGTACCATTGGGTCCTGATCCACCAATTTCTATGTTGAATTATTGATCACCTACATAGGACATGTCACTAGTGGTAAGAGACCATGAATGGGTGAGTAACGTGATACTCAGTAGGGACCCTAGAATAAAAAGGAAAGACCACAGAATAATCCTCAAAGTAAATCACTAAACACAAGATAACTCACACTAGGTGTACATTTAGGGTAGTGATAGAAGAATCATCATTCACATAATCGAACACCTCAGTTGCAGGAGAACTTCTCCTCAATAAATTATATTAGGCCTTCCCAATCACACAAAATTGCTTCCCACTAACCTTGTACTACTTAGTTACACCTTTTCACCGTATACTATGGGCCTGAAAAGTCACATAGAAGTGATTCCCACTAATCTCTGCCAACTGAGGTACTCCTCCTCGTCGCATACCATGGGCCTACAAAGTAACAGAGAAGTTATTCCCACCATGGACCTATAAATTCCCACATAAGTTCTTCCCACCAGACCATAGTTGAGTCATATAGATTTAATAGTTAGCAGTCCTCAAGTCTCAGCCAACATTAGGGTTTCGTACATAGTGCACCTGGTAGAACCACTCCTCAAGCCATTTGTCGCATCTCAACTTCCAAAAAAGCCTCCTCATGGCATGCCAAAAGATTTTCCTCATAGAGATGGTAACAATGGTGCAAATAGATTGTCAATTAGACACCTCTATTGTGAGTTATTAGTGTTTTAGTAAATAGGGGTCGTTGCGTCTGGGTCCAGTCCAACCCGGTTGGACCGACCCGAACAACCTGGCCCAGGGGTCCCACATACCCTGGTTTAATTTGACCGACTCGACCTGACCTAGTTTGGGTCTCAGTTGGTCCGGTTTGGCCTGTCCAGTGGGATAACCCCAATGGGCCTCGTTGTGCCAAGCTTGATTTGGTCATGGGTCCGGCCCACGGGGTCACCCGGGAACCTGGTCTAGTCTGGCCCAGCCTGAAGGGCGTGGGTCTGGCCTACAGGTGTGAATCCGGCCCGCCAGTGTGGGTCCAAGACATTGGGCATGTCACCAACCGGGTGGTTGGGGGCACGGCCCACCTACTGGGCGTGCAGCCCACTAACCCAAAGACCCACCACATGAGCGGCCGGTGGGGTATTCCTGGGATACAGAAACTAGCCGCCTCCATCCTCTCACCTGTCCTACAAATGCACGTGGATCCTCTAATCGTGGATAGGTGACTGCGGCTCGCCAGCCAGCTGGGAGGCCAGGACACGAGCCACCCCTCCACATGGTGCCCGCCGGTCACCGCGTCAATCTACTTCCATGGCCAGCCGGCCGCGGCCTCCTACCATTGGGGTGCGCCTTCGGGCCGCCTCTATCCTTCACCTACAACCACCATCGTGGGCCCGTTCCGGTTTCTTATACCGGTGTCATCGCACTGGCGGTCCCTTATGCGGGACACCATAATTTCTTGGGTGGTCTGTTTTCCAACTTGTATGTGCCTATGGGCCTCCCGGGTCTCCATCATCCCACCCTGGGCCCCGGATTCCTATTGCCACCACTTTGAAGATACAGCCATAATGAATGCACACAACAGAGGTTCTTCGACCTTATTTGTGTCCTCCTTCACCCTCCAAGTTAGAGTTTTATAATCATGGGAGGTTTTCATATTCCAATTAAATCAAAAAAGGATAATCTCAATTCCATGTTAATGAAAATCCCAAAAGAAAGTTAACATACTGCATAAACACATGATTCACGAATCAACCTATTCATGGGTTGATCTACGTTCATCATTTCTATAACAATAACGGGGAAGAAGATGCCCAAATCAAATGAAAACCTCTTTGACATTCATTTCTGCAATGTTACATCCTTGATGTTTCAATACGTTGACGTCATTCATTATTCTTCGAAGTACGTCGAAGTCTATGACATCCCACAAGCATTCATCATTCTTTGTTGGGAACAAAATCCGTTGAAGGTTCATCATTCTTCAATGGGGAGGAAATATGTCGGAAGTTTATCATAGAATACTCATATTTTAATCATCATTCCACCAACATGTCAACCAATAAAAAGAAAACATGTCACAATGTTTCTTTTAGGTTGTGACATCGCGTTATTATGCTGTTTCATTTATGAAACAGCATCACTGTTATGTGTCTTTAAAGCGTCGTTACGCTGTGTATTAATTAACCATTAATGAGTTCCATTAATGTGACTCGTTGATGCCTCGTCGCTGCACCATAGTGTCTCCATGTCCCTACTCTTTGGTGAGAAAAGAAATAGAATAACCTTTTAAGTTATTTTATTATTTTTCTCAAAAAGTTAGAAAATTAACTTTTCTGTTTGGCCCTTTCTAGATGATGTTTAGTCCTTTCAAGGAGAATCCTGGAATTCAGAGTTCAACAGTGCCTTAGGATTTTCGATCCAAGAAACTGTTCAAAAGTTTAAAAACCCCTCTCGCGCATTTATTTAAATGGCCCTTAAAAAAAGTTCAAAAATTAACATTCACCCTAAACCCTCATTGGTCAAGGTTAGGATCCCCCTAAGGGGAACATGCCCCCGTGAGAACAACGGTACTCTTAGATTTTCAATCTGAGTTACTATTTAGGATTTATAAGGATTTGACAATAAAATAATTGTTAATTATTTTATTTATGGCCAAAAACTAACGTTCAATGTTGGCCTGCGCTAGCCAATTTTAGGATCTGCACACGGAAAGCATACCCTCATGAATTCATCGGTGGTCTCATATTTTTAATCCAAGTCACCATTCGTGAGTTATAAGCATTTGAAAAATAAAATAATTTTATTTAATAATTTTTTTATGGTTATTCCATTTTTGGAATTCCTCCCTAGAGACATGCGCTGACTAATCTTAAGTTGCGCGTAGGGTAAAACCACCATCTAGAATGAAATGGTGCCCTCATATTTCTGATTTGGGAAACCATTTAAGATTTATTCTACTTATTCAAGAAAACTGCTCAAGCACGCTATTTAAAGCACAGCATTTTTCGACGGATCATTCTGGGCACTTCGGGCCTTGGAATCTTATGATGTCTCAGAGCATGGTCTCAAAATAATTCCATATAAATAAATAAAAATACACAAAAATTCTGGTACATTACATTTTAGATCATTTTATTTTTTTGTTTAACTAAACAAATATAAATATCACCTAGAAAAAATATAACATCAAAAATTTATTCTAAATTATTTTATTTAATTTTTTAAAAAATAATTATAAAATATGAATTAGATAAAAATGATTATTAACCACTAATAGAATTCTTAACCAAGGTTGCTGATTTATAATTCATTCATTTTTTGGAATAAATTATTTATTTATAGAAAATATGGAAAAGGTCTCAATAGAGAATATCTTACCAAACGTATCCATTATTTGGAATTTTATTTCATGCATAACCATTTTTTTCTAAAAATACATAAATTCTATATAAATGAAGGCCATACATAAATGTCCCATATTAGCTCAAATCCTATATCAAGTGAACTTATATAAAACATTGAAAAAATAAAATCAAATGAGAAAAAACTAAAATGAATCAAGTTAATTTATATTATATGTCTTGGAAGAGATATTTAATTTTTAAACACATTTAGATACTAACTTTCCTAAATTGAAAACACATCCATCAATAAAGAAGAAACGATTATTTATAAAAAAATAGTGATACATTCTTATTAAAATTTATTGAATAAAGAATTATTAATTTTAATTAAACATAGATACATAAGGATAACTAGGAAATTAATAACCTATAACTTTTATTATATTATGAACACATATGGTAAAGGAAAAAAATATAATAAAACTAATAATTATTCAAATTATAATTATTAAAATTTCAAATTCCATGGAATGAAAAATTAATTGGTAAGACTATATTTTCACATGTTTGTAAATAAATAATTTAAGGAAAACTAAGGTTAATTGATATAATTTCAAATTTACATTTAAAATCCCAATTAATATAGTTAACTCTACATATTATAATATTATAAAGAACCCACCCATTCATAATCCTATAAATAATTATTAATAAAATTATTATAATATAAAACTTTTGATAGTTATGTTTTATGTATAACCTAAAAACCCTAAGTAATATTGATACCACACACAAAAACAATTCTTCACTGAGATCTTGTTCACTCAATGACCACCAAACATCTCTATTCTATGGAAATGAAAAACCATTCTTAGAATACATGGATTAAATAGGTCAAGGGTAGGGGATAAATAATTTGAAGTACATTTGAAGATATTTCTATTATATGGATATGGAATATAATTCATGAAGGAACCCCTTTAATGGATTAAAAGAATAAGGAAAGAAGTCAAAAAAATATCCTTTAAAAAATGAAGAGTAATTCTATAAGGTACTTGGAACGTTTTTATTGGGTATGTAGTGGAATAAACTAAGAAACCCCCTTATATTTTACCATAAAAATCTCTTGGATATTCCATACTAGATACATGATTACACTAACAGACCAAGGAGAAAGTATACCCCTAATAAGAGGGGGTGAACGAGTGATTACCAAAATATCAACTCTTAGTCAACACATTATCAATCTCTAGTTAGAAGAATTGGATATCAATGGTGACAATGCAATGAATAGAGACTGAGTGAGAAATAATACACATGACATATAGGTTTTTACCAAGTTCACTTACCCTTATTATTATTTTCCTAATACTTATTCTATATTAATTGTGATAAATTTTCTTATATTCTTGTCTTTTAATCAACAAGAACAGGAAATGAAGTAAGAAGATAAACTGGAATTAAATTAATTAAAAAATTTATAAGCATCAATAAATCAATTAATCAAGTCATTCTAACCTCATGTTCTACCAAAAGTTTGATCATAAGTGCACCATTTTCTTTCTCCCCATTAAATGACAAAAACTTCATGTAATGGGTGGGATGTTAAATCACTAATTTTCATCATATTCATTAATTTTTTTAATACTGATCAAATCATATGTAAATTCATCTAAATAATTATATCTTGACATACATCATTTCATCATGGTTTATAAATATAAATTACATAAAAATATTATCCTAAAAAAACCATACCCCCCTTTGACCATCTTTCTATCATGGTCTAGTTGATTTTAGCATGACGACTCTAAAAACACTAAAACTAGAAACGTATCGAACTCAAGGAGCATGGATTATTATGGTATGGCCAGTGTAATATGGTTCAATGTTAATAAAATATCTAGATGTAATTAATCATAAGGAAATTTTTGGGAAGCACAGTTATAGTGTGTTAAATATTATTGTAGTATAACTTTGACTATTTCCTTCACCAGTACCACATAACAATTTCATTGAAAATAAATATTTCTTAAACTCATCCCATATATTTTCATCTATGGATTTATTATGTGAGGTTCCATTATACCTTATATAGTGTAGCTCCATGATATTTATTTATGGAATTACCCTATCCCTAGAATTCGTCAATATCATCTTTAGGGTAAAACTATTTATACATTGAAAGAACTATTTTATATAAGAGTAAACAAATTCTCTAAAAAAATCCTTCACATTGCAACTGATATGATAATGGTGTGAGGAACCCATGTAATAGAAACTTATTATATTAGCCTAAAACTATTGTGAAGTGATCATCACCATTCATGTTGTGGTTTGATCGTCCTCAACATTCCATAAATCCTTTATAAATTCACTCAAATATATTGAGACTCTAACTCATGAATGAGGATTTTACTAAAAAAATATAACCTAAAAATATTTCTAAACATAAGAATGATTTTTCTCAAAAAACAAGTCACAGTGTTCCCCCAACATAAAGGTAATTTAAATACCAATCCATATGACATTATTCATTAAAGAATCCATCAATTTAGGTATCATGGATTTTCATCAGGCAGCCTTCAATGTATACAATAAAAAAATAGAATTTTGAGTTAGGGATTTTGAGAGTCCTCCAACCCATCCGTGTAATGAGTATTAATATATTGACCATGTCTCAATTTGAGATTAACCAATAAATAATCCTTTAATAATTCACTTTATTAGGTTCTTCTCCAATATCTACTACTCATAAACATCCTAAATCTTAACTATATCTTTAATATATGACTTTTTATTTATGAGAAACATGTGGATCCTTAGAAGTGATAATCTCTAATCTTCAATGGTGAATAAATAACACTAATGTCTTTATTATATGACTTCATCTACATTAGTTTTGTTGTGTATTCTGATTCAATAACCTATTTATCTTTTTTTTCTTAAGGTGAAATTTTTTTATTCCTAGAGTTCATGAAATTTTTATTCCTTTGATAAAAAATGATCCTCCATAAGTACACTTATGATCACTAAAATATCTTCCACAATCCACATCAGAATAGATTGAAAGATGAAATGAAATGTTTTTTTCATATGTCAAACCAAAAAACATTCTGTTTGATATAGAAAAAGATCTATTTCACCACTACAAGATGTGACTAAATATGATTGATTTGGAATTATGAACATCAGGAAACCAAAAATATGATGTTTGGTTTGGATTCCATCAAATAGAGTGGGTTATGTTCGAACCATGGTCATCTATGCATGAATTTGAGTATGGTTTGTGTTTGTTGTCAATCCTCATAGGAAGATCAGAATGTGTGCCAGCAAAGTGCTCATATAGGTCAAGCAGATCACAGTATTGAAGGTGGCACCATTTTCCAATGTTTGCCAATTTTTTGGGCCTGAAAATTGAAAAATGGAGAAAAGTGTTTTTTGGAAAAGATACTTGGGCATCGTGTACTTGAAGGAGAGAGAACTTGCACGCCTAGTGTTTTCCAAAATTAGAACAAGGAAAATGGAAAATGGATAAGGGTCATGCAAGTATTGGTTGGGTTGCGCAAGTGACATGTGCGCTGAGAAGGTATTTGTGCGTCGGTGCCTAGGAGGTTTGGAAACTTTCACATCTGTTGTTCTTCATGATCAGAACTTCAAAATATGGAAAATGAAATAAGGTCGCGCAAGTATTTGTTGGTTCGCGCAAGTGAGTTGCGCGACAGAGGCTAGGGCGGTTGGAGATGCGCACTGGGACCTACACGCCATGAGGATACATGCGTTCCACCATGTAGGGGTCCAGTTTGCCTATAAATTTAAGACCACCCCTCCTCATTTGCAACACAGTTCAAGACTTAGATATTTTTCAAGCTCTCATCGTGCAAGTGGTTTTTGGGTTGCAAAAGTTGAGGCTACGCGCTGGTTGTTGGTTGTGCAACCAAGTCAGTTTGGGAGTTAAAGGTACAGAATTGCGCAAGTTTGGTGTTGAAGGAGGCAGTGTTGTGCAATTTTTCACGAACCATCTCGAGTCGACCCTGAACCGGTCACCCGAACCAGTCCACCGCAAGTCCCGAGGGGCGTTCCCGAACCCCCCAGGATGGCAACTAGTGTCGGGAATCAAAAGTAAGTAGGTGGGAACGATTTGGCCCAATAGAAAACCATAATCAATAAAATAATAAAAACTAAACAAAACAGACGAACAAAAACTACAAAACCAACGTACCTCCACGTGACCCCACGGGTCACCACCCAACTGAAAACCAACCTCGCTCTAACACTGAGCGACTAAACCAGGAAAACCTGTACACAAGGAACCTGCAACTGAAAAGGTAAAAGATAGGCATGAGTACAAAAAGTACTCAGTAGGTGATCTCAACAACAAATCCCAAAGCACTGCCAGTAAATAAAAAATCTATAAATTCCAGGTTTGAACTACAATGTATAAAAGTAAGCTTTCATAATGTTTAACTTGAAAATAAAAACACGAGACATTACCTTTATTCTTTTTCAAAAGTTTAATTCCTTTTATTGGTGCCAAATTCATTCTAAAAGAGAAAGAAGTGTTACATTTTCAAATTTTACACAAAGAGAATAACACATTTTCATTTGAAAACCATTTTCACAAAGTACAACAGTATAAGCTGTAAAGAAAAACTGAAAGTAACCAAGCAAGGAAAATCAAGTAACCATGGGTGATCCTAGACATCCCTAGAAAACCCCTGGACATACTCGAGTTTAGACTACCTACCGGCATGGTACTCCACAGTCAATAACCAACTAGCCTCCCTAACAGCCAACCAGTGGCATGCCCCGCAAGGCCTACCTACCACGGGGGGACTAACCCGTCTAATCGGGGTTAGCCAGCAACCATCACTCGATTCTCTAAAAGACGCCCAAGAACCCATGGTGGTTTTAATAATACTGTGTAAGTGGGAGGCCCTCGCATGCATTACTCACCTCACCGCACTTTCCAACCCCTTACACGGACACCGCTACATGACAACCCTCAAAGGGAAGTCCCCCTGTAGAGATGCCCCATAAGTATGTATATATATATATATAATAACTTCACATTACATAAAGTGCCAACCGGGCCCCAAAAACCCTTTAATACCAAAACATTTCCAACAGACGTAACACACACCATCACGTTGAAAACTAGTACACACTTAGAACCTCATTTAAGAAACTCAAACCAGCATTTTAGAACTAAAACACATTGGTGTCACAAGTAAAACCATTTTCCAATATCCTAAAGCATGCCACTTTTATCAAGAGCCAAACGGGCCTTTAATCATTTTTTTGAAGGAATTATGTTTCTCAAATGAAATCCAAAATTTTATTCACGTGTCAAAGGAAAACATTTTTCAACAACAAAATATCCACACTTGAAGTTTCCAAAAAAATGTTTAAAGGCCAAATGAGCATTTTCTCTATTCAAGGTTTTAAGAGAACACCACTTTCCATAAACAATACACCTTCCATTTTAAACACACCAAAACCATTTCCAATCACACCTCAACATGTCTCGTACATTTCAAAAAGAACCCATTTAGCCATATCACTAGAAAACCACACAATTAAGTCCAAGAAAAATGCTTCCAGTGCAATGCAAGAATTAAACAGATTTCATTTTCAGCAGGTCACCACACTAAGAATAACTATCTAATACTACCTTAAATATACTAAAATACAATAAAAAGACAAGGAATAAATAAATTATAAAGTTAACGGCAAGTGCAGTGGGATAAAACCTACCTCAAGGTCGTCATCCGAACTCGACGAAGGAACACACTTCGCGCAAGCGCGTACGCACATGAAAGCCGACGATCACTGCATCTCGGAATCATTCTGCCAATGCGCTACAACAAATGTGAAACACTTAAAATAGACCAACTGATATAAATGTAAACACAAATAGATAACCAACATGAGATCACCTCGGCATAGGGATGTTCCCAACCAACGGGGTCACGCGCCAGTCAAAAGAGATGGCGTGCTCAGGCAGGGAGACCGCCGGGGGTCATGCGTCGACTGTCAGATGCACTGCTGGCTGGCGCAATGTGGCAGTGGCTGGTCGGAACGCCAGAACGAGGTAGGGATGCTGAAACAGGGGCCAGAGGGTGTTCTGGAGTGCCAGAAAAGAAACTGGAAGTGCCTGGGGGCTGCTGGTCAGCAACGGGGCTCACCAGAAAGCGACCTGAGGCCGCTGGAACGTTGCCGGACAGCGGAGGTGGGTCGCCGGAGGAGGGAGGCCGGTAGTAGGCGGTCGCCGGAGGAGGGATGTTAGAGGCAGGCGATCGCTGGAAGAGGGAGGCCGGTGCGGAGCAGAGGGAGCGGCACCGGAGGCCGAAGAGGGAGCGGGACCGGAAGTCAGAGGTCGGGGTCGCGCGGAGGTCAGGGTCGCACGGAGGTCGGGTTCACGCGGATGTTGAGGTCGCACGGAGCTCAGGCTGGGGGCCGGGGCGGAGCGGGCATGCCTGGGGCGAAGGCCGGTGGTGCAGAGGGAGCGGTGCCGGAGGCCGTCACCGGAGCGCAGGGGGGCGAGCGCGCGGCGGGGTAGGGGAGAAGGGAAATGGGGGGCTCACGGGATTAGGGTTAGGGAAATTATATATATATATAGGTAATAATAATAATATTAATAATTATAATAATAAGATTGAATAAGTAAATAAATAAAAATCTAATCTTAATAATAATAATAATACCATAATATAATAACCATAATAATAATAATATAAATAGTAATAATAATATAACAATAATAAGAAAATAAAAAAAATGAGAGCACTTGCCAGACACCCGGGCCAACTGCGTGGCGACCGCCAACCGCGCGGCGGCCGAGCACGGGTCCGAAACCCAAAATAAAACATCAAATGACAAAAGTTCTAATCTGGGGCGTAGCCGGGACCGTGGCGTGGACACTCGGAACCAAGAAAATAAAATAAAATAATAATAATAATATTGAAAGTAAAATACTCATAATACTTTAATGATCCTAATAATAAAAATAAAAATAATATTTATAAAAATTTAATACTAATAATTATATTAATGTCAATATAAAAATTTTAGTATTCAAAACACTGGGCGAACACACGGTCACCCGGGCCGAACGCACAGTCACCGCTAACGACGCAGTAAACGCGCACCGATGCAAAACCTACAAACATAATTAAACTTTGAAAAAATTTAAACAGGGACCAAGAAAGAAATAAAATAAAAGGCGTCTTCTGTCGGGGTGTGACAATTCTCCCCACCATAGACACTTTCTGCCCCCAGAAAGTCACCAAGCCAAAAGTCGATCAACATCCAAGTCCATTCCCAAATGGAACTAAAGTAACCGAAGAGAACTGAGATTCTCCGGATGACCTTACTCTACACAGGTCACACCCGACCGATTGAACAGAAAACTGAAGTCCAAGGCTGAGGGGAGAACATGAAGGGGTTCTCCCCACCACAAGAACTCAACCTGTGCAGAAAATTTAACACTCAACCATACCACCCTGGGAGGGGGGGCGATACGGGAACTCCCAACCGTACCAAGTTAACCTCTATAACAAGAGCGAAACAGCTCCGCTAGGACTTAGAACTCTCAGCCTAGACCAAAACCCTGAACACCTGAGAAAGACTTACAAGAATAAACTTAACCCACGAAGTAAACTCGAGCACAACTAAAATGTCAATTCTTACAAGACACTTACATCTCCTAACCAACATGGTCAAACAGAGATCAACTCACGCAAGATCCAAACACACCTTTAAGAAAAACGTACGATCCAGAATGCCATAATCAGGAAAACTAGACTGTTTGGATTAAAAATGAACATACTAATCCTAACTTCATGATGACACATTGAACCTATGACAACGCAAAAACTTTAACAGTGGAACAATGAGAATGGAAGGACCTGTAATGCTTTTTTTCCAACACCGAACATAGAACCCGAACTAAGGATTCACACCCCCGTGAACTTCTGATTGTGCGTGAGCTTCACCCTGAGACCTGTGGCTGGGGCTCTGATAGATTAAGCATCTCCTACCTCACAGTTAGGCACTGACTTTTTCCGATCACAATATCCTCTTTAAGTGACGCTTCTTGCAAAACTTCTCTAAATGATCCAGACAACTACAATTATGACACGTCATTGAAGGGGTGTGACATGATGACTTTGTGTTCCCAAATGTTCATATCGACGGTACACCATTAGACGGTCCGACGAACTGTAAGCCAGATCCACTACAAAGGACTCTTTGTAAACAGATCCATCTGACACACTCTTCTCGTCAGATGGGAGACCTACACGAGCAACTGGATACTGTGGATTGCCAACCGTTTGCGCTCTGGAGACTAACTTAGCTAAAAACACCTTATGCACCAAGTTATCAGAAGATAGTCCCAAAAGGGAGAACTCTCTCTTTGATCTCTGGGAAAAGACACCCTTTAAAGGGAGGAGTCTTCATCAGATCCTGTGACGCTATCTCTGAAAAAAGAGACACAAGATCCTTGAAATTATCAACACATGCTTTCACATATGTTGGTCATGTCGAACACACATGATCTCTTCCATCTTCTTCATCTTCCCATGTTCAAGTATAAACCATCAGACGAAGACAGTGCTAGGGAAAACCCACATCATCCCAACTCATCATGATGGCGGGGCGAACCACTCTCACTCGTCCAAAGCTGGACCTTCGAACAAGCTCAAAATAGCATGCATCCTAACAGCTTCAGGAGTTCCCAATACTCATAAGATGAACTCGACCTCTTCAAACCACCCACTATCTCTAATGGATCACAATCACTGTGAAGGACAGACAACGTTCGAGTAGGACCAAAAACTGGGCATGACTTATTAGAAACTCTAGGGACCTTTCTGGGTGGCATTTTCTATGCAACATATGAAAGAAAAATCCAAACCAACATCAAACCGAAGCAACATCAATAAAATATCCTTCATCAAAAACGGTCAACACAAAGACCAAAAAAATACAAACATAATCCAAAAAATACCCTTTTTAAAATCCCCTTTTTCATTTTAAATTTTAAAACCTCCTTTTTCTAGACCACTCTCCAAATACCAATCCACTTTCAAACCAAAAATTCACTTTTCGAAAGCATTTCCCCTATTTAAAGATAAATTTAGAAAACAAGAACAAGCCTTTAATCTCAAATAAACACCCAGGTAATCCCATGACCCATTGCACATGTCGTTATCCACATTTCCATTCATACATGCACCAACACGCACTTTCCATGCATTCTCACACATGTGCAAACGCTCATAAAGAGGACCCGAGATTTCACCCCAAACCATTCTCAACCAATTCCAAGAAAACAATGGATTTCCAAATCAAGAGCTTTCCATTTTAAAACACATTTAATACATTTAAAGTCTTTTAAAAGAACCCAATCCCTTTTTCAAAAATCCTTTTTCATTTACAACAATGCACTTACACTAACCAGAACGAAAACAACACTCAAATTGCATCAAACACCAGAGTGAGGGACTAGTAGTCACGCCTAACCTAGCAACATGGTAGTGGGCCATGTCCCAAGTAAGTGTCGACCACTAGGAGGAATTCAAACCGTGTACTCGGACTCCACATGGGTCACTACTCCATGTAAAATCATGATGTAACATTGGCTTGTCTCCGTTGTCATCCCTCAATCCAAAACAAACTAGAAAGAGACAAATAAAAAATTCCTGGACTACCCCTGGCGACTCGAGATGGGGAATGGGAGAGGGTTCATGACGTCCTTCCCGTACCTACCTCTCGAGTCCCGACAGTCCTAATCTCCACCTACCGGACAACTCAAATAACAAGGGCCTCCTCTGATACCATTTTGTCACGAACTAGCCCGGGTCGACCCTGAACCGGTCACCCGATCCAGTCTGCGGCAAGTCTCGAGGGGCATTCCCAATCCCCCCGGGATGGCAACTAGTGCCGAGAATCAAAAGTAAACAGGTGGGAATGATTTTTCCCAAAAGAAAACCCGAATCAGTAAAATAATAAAAACTAAACAAAACAAGCGAACAAAAACTACACAACCAACGTACCTCCATGTGACCCCATGGGTCACCACCCAACTGAAAACCAACCTCGCTCCAACACTGAGCGACTAAACCAGGAAAACAAGTACACAAGGAACCTGCAACTGAAAAGGTAAAAGATAGGCGTGAGTACAAAAAGTACTCAGTAGGTGAGCCCAACAACAAATCCCAAAGCACTGCCAGTAAATAAAGAATCTATAAATTCCAGGTTTGAACTACAATGTATAAAAGTAAGCTTTCATAATGTTTCACTTGAAAATCAAAACATGAGACATTACCCTTATTATTTTTCAAAAGTTGAATTCCTTTCATTGGTGCCAAATTCATTCTAAAAGAGAAATAAGTGTTACATTTTAAAATTTTACACAAATAGAATAACTCATTTTCATTTGAAAACCATTTTCAAAAAGTATAACAGTATAAGTTGTAAAGAAAAATTGAAAGTAACCAAGAAAGGAAAATCAAGTAACCATGGGTGATCCTAGACATCCCTAGAAAACCCCTGGACGTACTCAGGTGCAGACTACCTGCCGGCATGGTAATCCACAGTAAATAACCAACTGGCTTCCCTAACAGCCAACCAGTGGCACGCCCTACAAGGCCTACCTACCAAGGGGGGACTAACCCGTCTAATCGGGGTTAGCCAGCAACCTTCACTCGATTCTCTAAAAGACGCCTAGGAACCCATGGTGGTTTTAATAATATTGTGTAAGTGGGAGGCCCTCGCATGCGTGACTCACCTCACTACACTTGCCAACCCCTTACACAGACACCGCTACACGACAACCCTCAAAGGAAAGTCCCCCTATAGAGATGCCCCATAAGTATGTGTATATATATATATATATATATAATAACTTCACATTACATAAAGTGCCAATCGGGCCCCAAAAACCCTTTAATACCAAAACATTTCCAACAGACGCAACACACACCATCATGTTGAAAACCAGTACACACTTAGAACCTCATTTAAGAAACTCAAACCATAATTTTAGAACTAAAACACATTGGTGACACAAGTAAACCCATTTTTCAATATCCTAAAGCATGCCACTTTTATCAAGAGCCAAACGGGCCTTTAATCATTTTTTGAAGGAACGCTGTTTCTCAAATGAAATCCAAAATTTTATTCACGCGTAAAAGGAAAACATTTTTCAAAAACAAAATATCCACACTTGAAGTTTCCAAAAACAAGTTTAAAGGCCAAATGAGCATTTTCTCTATTCAAGGTTTTAAGAGAACGCCACTTTCCATAAAAAATACACCTTCCATTTTAAACACACCAACACCATTTCCAATCACACCTCAACATGTCTCGTACATTTCAAAAAGAACCCATTTATCCATATCACTAGAAAACCACACAATTAAGTCCAAGAAAAATGATTCCAGTGCAATGCAAGAATTAAACAGATTTCATTTTCAGCAGGTCACCACACTAAGAATAACTATCTAATACTACCTTAAATATACTAAAATTCAATAAAAAGACAAGGAATAAATAAATTCTAAAGTTAAAGGCAAGTGCAGTGGGAGAAAACCTACCATGAAGTCGCCATCCGAACTCGAAGAAGGAATACGCTTCACACAAGCGCGTACACACACGCAAGCCGACGATCACTGCATCGCGGAATCATTCTGCCAATGCGCTACAACAAATGTGAAACACTTAAAATATCCCAACTGATATAAATGTAAAAAAAAGAGATAACCAACATGAGATCACCTCGGCGCAGGGATGTGCCCGACCAACGGGGTCACGCACCAGTCAAAAGAGATGGCGTGCTCAGGCAGGGAGACCACCAGGGGTCGCGCGTCGACCGTCAGAAGTGCCGCTCGCTGGCGCAATGTGGCGGTGGATGGTCAGAACGCCGGAACGAGGTCGGGATGCCGAAACGGGGGTCGGAGGGTGTACCGGAGTGCTGGAAAAGAAACTGGAAGTGCCCGGGGGCTGCTGGTCAGCGACGGGGCTCACCGGAAAGCGACTATAGGCCGCCGGAACGGTGCCGGACAGCGGAGGTGGGTCGCCGGAGGAGGGAGGTTGGTGGCAGGCGGTCGCCGGAGGAGGGATGTCGGCGGCAGGCGGTCGCTGGAGGAGGGAGGCCGAAGTGGAGCAAAGGGAACGGCGCCGGAGGCCGGAGAGGGAGCGGGACTGGGAGTCAGAGGTCGCACAGAGGTCGGGGTCGCACGGAGGTCGGGGTCGCACGGAGGTCGGGGTCGCGTGGAGGTCGGGGTTGCGCGGAGGCCGGGCTGGGTGTCGGGGCCGAGCGGGGTGCGGTGGATCCGGGGGTTCACGCGGGGGAACTGCAGAGGGTGCCGGTGTGAAGCGGGCATGTCAGGGGTGAAGGCCGGTGGTGCGGAGGGAGCGGTGCCGGAGGCCATCACCGGAGGGTGGGGTGGGCGCGCGTGGCGGGGTAGGGGAGAAGGGAAATGGGGGGGGGGGGGGCTCATGGGATTAGGGTTAGGGAAATTTTATATATATATGTGTGTGTGTGTGTGTGTGTGTAATAATAATAATAATAATAATAATAAGATTATAATAAGTAAATAAATAAAAATCAAATCTTAATAATAATAATAATACCATAATAAAATAACCATAATAATAATAATATAAATAGTAATAATAATATAACAATAATAAGAAGAAGAAGAAAAGGAGAGCACGTGCCCGACACCCGGGCCAACTGCCCGGTGACCGCCAACCGCGCGGCGGCTGCGCATGGGTCCGAAACCCAAAATAAAACATCAAACAACAAAAGTTATAATCCGGGGTGCAGCACGGACCATGGCGCGGACACTCGGAACCAAGACAATAAAATAAAATAATAATAATAATATTGAAAGTAAAATAATCATAATACTTTAACGATCCTAATAATAAAAATAAAAATAATATTTATAACAATTTAATACTAATAATTATATTAATGTCAATATAAAAATTTTAATATTCAAAACATTGGGCGAACACACGGTCACCCAGGCCGAACGCACGGTCACCGCTAACGATGCGGTAAACGCGCACCGATGAAAATCCCACCAACATAATTAAACTTTAAAAAATTTTAAACCGGGACTGAGAATGAAATAAAATAAAAGGCTTCTACGGTCGGGGTGTGACACAAGTGATTTGGTGTCACCTACGCGCCGAATTTTTACCGTTAAAGTGACTTGCACTCCATTCTTTAAACTTGTGTGTCGGTCTTGGAGAAGCGCGTCTGGTGAGGTTGTTGTACGTCGGTCCTTTTGGAGCTGCACGAAAGCTGAAAGATTTCCTGATAACTTCGGTGAAAATTGGGATTAGTCTATGAGTTAAAGTTAGACTTCAATAGAGCATCTACATACAACATAGGATGCATTATTTTTCAATGATGAAGAGACCTTCACATCTATAAACTGAGTGTGACTTTACTAAGGGCAGTGAGCCAGGGGGAGTCAACGGGAGTGACACGAGGGAAGTGGTGAGTTGTCCCTAAACCTTTGTAAAGGCAGTGAGCCTAGGATAGAGTGACTGTGCCCGAACCATTGCAATCCACAACTAGTGAAAATTAGTAGAATTTGGTATGACCGACAACTTGTCGGCGTATGCTCTTTGGATGTAGCCCTTAGCGGTGAACCATGTAAAAATTGATGTGTCATCTCTTTGCATGTGATTGTTTCACTGTTGATCATATCCCTCATACAGTTTTAACTAGTTCCTACCAATGTGGGAACAAGATCCTTGTTTTTAAAAGAAAAAGTTGACACCCTGATTCACCCCTCCCCTCTCAAGGTGTCTCGGGGTCCTACAAGTGGTATCAGAGGGTAAAGGTTTCTAGTGTTGAATTTTTCCTTTTTCGTCATGGAGAATGCAGTCAATGCCAAGGGAGTCCCTCTCTTCGATGGAAGTAATTTCCAGATCTGGAAGAATAGAGTGAGATATCATTTAAGATCTCTAGGAATGGAATTCCTCTTTTCTAAAATGCAACGAATACATGTTACTGATCCAACAGGACAGGCTATGACTGATACAGACAGGAAAGTTCTTGATGCATATGCTAAAGCTTAGAATGCTATCACTCCAGCTCTTTCGGATCAAATTTATCTAAAGGTGATGATTTTCACCTCAGCAAAGTCAATGTGGGATAAACAGGAAAATATCTATGAAGGAGATAACAAAGTGAAAGAGGAAAAACTTAAAGTCATGCACAACAGGTTTGATGATCTAAAGATGCATCCTGACGAGAATGCAGATTCATTATTCAATCGGATCACTGAAGTAGTGGGAGGAATTCGACGGCTTGGAGAGGAAATCAAAGACATTGATATTGTAATGAAAATCTTGTGAAGACTTACTCCTATTTACAATGAAAAGGTATCATCCCTTGAAGAAAGAGATCTCTCTAAACTATCTCTGGATAATCTATTATGTAGTCTGGTGGCATATGATATGAGAGTCAAACCCAAAGATGCTATGAATCATGTTAGAAAAGAAATGGAATTCAAAACCATGGACAAAATAAAAATTTCAGAATATAGTGGTGATGAAGATGATGAGGAAAAAATAAATTCTTTCTCTTAATTCCAAGAATATGAAGAAGGGGAAAGGTAAATTTAAAGGTAAGTTACCTCTAGCATGCTTTTTTGTGGAAGAGTTGGGAACATTGCCTCTCAGTGCCAAAGAAAGTTCAATGATGAATAAAGTGAAGCAGAAGACAATGAGAAGCCTCAGAAAAGGTTTTTCAAAAAGGGAGACTTCAAGTCTGGAAAGAAGATACAAAAGAAGAGTTTTGTCTGTGAAGAGGAAAAGGATGATATTGAATTGTGTGAAGAAGAAGAAGCTAAATTTAAAACGGGAAACCATGATTCCATGATGGCTACCATCGAAAAGTTAGAACCCTCTATCAATAAAGATAGATACAATAATGTGACTCATAATTGTGATCCCAAGTTGAAAATTAAGGATTCCTTTTTAAATATTGAGAACAAATGCAAGAGATGTAGTAAGTGGAAGGAAATGGTGAAAGAATCATCAGAATATGTGGATGATCTTGAATCTTAAATTGAACGACTAGAAGAACTATTGAGAGTTCAATCTTCAATCCTTGAAATCACAAATGATATTATAGAATTGAAGCCTAGAATTGAAGAACAATAAAAGGTCATCAATGACCTCACCTCCAGACTAGAAGAAAAATCCAAGACTTTTGAGGGTCTTGAGAAGGAAGTTGTTACTGTTAGGTGTAAACTTGAGACGGAATCAATTCTAAAAGAATCAAGGAAGAAAATACAGTTTGGAAGATTCCCAAATGCATAATTACTGGAAAGAGCTAAGAGTGGTTCAGATGGGGTTGGAAAAATCTTGAGTGATCAAAGACCCACTTTCATGGGAAAGAGTGGAATTATCTATGAAGTTGAGACATCAACTTCTGGAAGTAAAGAGAGCCAAAAGAAAGACAAGATGAAATTTTTTCATGTTGATACATTTCCTGAAGTACTGAAAAAGAAACCCTCAATCCAAACTAAAAGGAGAAGTAAAAATTATCCCTAGAAATTCAGAAATGACAGGTAGTCCAACTATTCACCCAAGGAAGAAATTATGGGGATAAATTCAAGTGAGAAGACATTTCCTCTTATGAAGTGTCAGTTCTATGGCTATATGGGGCATACCATGTCATACTGCGAAGAGGCAAGGAGATACTTTAATGGGGAAGATCTGGGAAGTCAACCAAGGATACCAGTTTCATATCCTCCATCTTATAGAAAAAATTGCTTCTATGGTTACTGTTTTCATTGCTCTAACTTTTTCCATAAAGCTTTGTTTTGCAGGTAGAGGTTTGACTAGATAAATTCATACAACTCTCAGAGATGGGCCAGTTTTCACCCTCCTGATGGTGTTGTTCTCACAAAAATTTTCCCTCCTCTGTAAGAAGATTATGGGTATGAAGAATCAGATTATGTGGAGGAAATTATTAGAAGTCCATCAACATCATATTCTCAATCCAGTATCTCATGGAAAGAAAATAAGAAGATCGATAAATCCAATCTTGTATAAGTAGCCCTCAAAGCTTCAAAGAGCAGCAGCACCTGGATTTTTGATAGTGGATGCTCTTCCCATATGATGGGAAATACTGATCTTTTTAAGAACATTAAAAATAAGGTTGATGGAATAGTGAGGTTTGGTAATGATGGTTCTTTAAAGATTAAATGCAGTGGGAATACTTCTCTCACCAATGGAGAGTTAAAGAAGATTAAAGTTATTTATGTGGACGATCTATGTCACAATCTCCTTAGTGTAAGTTAACTCGGTGACTCAGGACACATAGTAAATTTCAATCAAAAAGGTTGCACTATAAAGGGAAAATAGGTAATTCTCTTATGAAAGGCTGTAGAACAGATGGAAACTTATATCAGGTTGACAGCAAAGTGAACTCCTGCTACTTGTCTATTGAAGAAGAAAACAATTTGTGGCATCAAAGGCTAGGGAACAATAACCAACACGACATGGAAAAGATATCTAAGCTGAAGATAGTCATGGATATCCCCATTCGGAAATGTGAACGGGAAAAATATTTTGATTCTTGCTTTCGTGGGAAGCTAGTTTGTAGTTCATATCGGCCAAAGAAGAAAAGGGCATCACATCTTCATGATCTCATTCATACAGACGTTTGTGGTCTGATAAATGTTACTGGAACCCATGCAGAAAGGTACTTCGTCCTTTTCATAGATGATTATAGCAGAATGGCATGTTTAATGGTTATACATAGGAAACGACAAGTGCTTGACTGCATGAAGACGTATCGTCGAATCGCCGAGAATGATACTGGACGAACAATCAAAGTGCTGTGATCAGACAATGGAGGGGAATACACATCCATTGAATTTAAAAACTACCTAGAGAAGCATGGGATATAACATGAGGTATATTTCGTGAGAACTCCACAACAAAATGGAGTTGTTGAGAACAGAAATCGATAGGTTAACAATATGGTCAGGACTATGCTTATTTAGAGTGGTATCTCTCGCCATTACTGGAAAGAAGCTGTTGAAGCTGCAGTACAGATTTAGAATCGAACAGGGCTTTATATGGGAGAAACGATGACACTATATGAATTGTGGCATGGAATGAAGCCTTCGTTGAAATACTTTCATATTTTGGGAAGAAAATGTTTCATCCAGAACAAAGAAGGAAATCAAGGAAAGTTTGGTGACAATGCTGACGAAGGAATTTTTCTTGGGTATCCAATGAATAGAAAATCATACAAGTGTTTCAACAAGTGATTATAAAGGATTTTTGTAAGCAATGATGTTAAGATAATTGAAGAGAAAACCACAAATGCTTTAAGGACATCATATGCTGATGTGATAGAAAGTGAGGAAGAAAGTGAACGTGGAAAAAATACAAATACATAAATAGAGGAAGTTGTACAAAACACTCATCAGTCACATCATGATGTTGACTCTGAAGAAGAATCTGAAGAAGAAACCGTGGATGGATATAATGTAGCTAAACCGCATAGGAGAAATTGTAGAGCTGAGATTGATCCATCTAACATAATTGGGGATAGGAGTGCACCCACACAAACAAGGAGGATGAGGAATAACACACATTCTACATTTCTGTCAGTTTTGGAGTCATACTCATTCAAATAAGCTGCAAAGGATGAATCTTGGGTGAAATCCATGAATGAATAGTTAGATCAGATTGATAAGAATCAGACATGGGATCTTGTTTAGAGACCCGAAGGTCACAATGTGATTGGTACAAAATGGATCTTCAAGAACAATTTTGATGAGCATGGAAGTGTTATTAGAAACAAGGCTCAACTGGTATGTAAGAGATATTCCCAAACTGAAGGTGTTGATGTTGAAGAAACCTTTTCTCCAGTGGCTAGACTGGAGTCAATTATGTTTTCCTTGCTATGGCACTCCAAAGAGGATATAAAGTGTATCAAATGGATGTCAAGACTGCATTATTGAATGGTGTACTTGAAGAAGAAGTCTACATTGAACAACCAGTGGGTTTTGTTCTTGGTACTGATGAGACAAGGTTCTGTAAACTGAAGAAATCTCTATATGGTTTGAAGTAGGCACCACGGGCATGGTACTCCCGGCTGGACTCTTATCTAAATAATCTGTAATTCAAAAGTGGAGGAGTATATCAAAATCTATATGTGAATAATTCTCCAAAAGATCAATTCATGGTTCTTGTCTACATTGATGATATCATATTTGGTGGCAGTAGGCATAAATATGTGGATGAATTTTCCAATCACATGAAATCAGAATTTGAAATGTCTATGATAGGAGAACTCACATGTTTCTTGGAACTTCAGGTGATTCAAAATAAGGATTACACTTTCATTTCTTAGGAAAAATATGCAAGAGATCTGCTGAAAAAGTTTAATATGCAGGACTCCAAACCAATGTCAACTCCGATTGTAGTTGGAACTAAACTTGGAAAACATGAAGATGGGACCTTTATAGATCCCACCATGTATAGGAGGATCATTGGGAGCCTACTATACCTGACAGCAACACGACCATATATTTTCTTTTCCACATGTCTTGCGGCTCTCTTTCGGAGTAATCCAAAGGAGGAACATATGGCGGCATTAAATATAATCATGAGGTACATTCAAGGTACACATAACTTTGGGTTATTTTTTACTGCAGGCGGGGACAGTGAATTATCAGCATTTTCTGAAGCTGACTGGGCTGGTGATATCGTAGACAGAAATTCCACCAGTGGTGGAGCCTTCTATATTGGGAATGAATGTGTTGGCTGGTTGAGCAAGGAACAAGAAATTACTTCACTTAGTACTACTGAAGCGGAGTATATATCTTCCACAAAGGCATGTACTCAACTGTTATGGATGAAGCAACAACTAACAGATATTGGTGATGAGGTGAAGAAACCAATGATAATTTACTGTGATAATAAGAGCACAATTGATCTCACGAAGAATCATGTTCATCATTCTTGTACAAAACATATTGAAATTAGGTATAACATTATCAAAGAGAAAGTTGAGAAAGGGGGGATTGTAATGGATCATGTGGGAACTGATGAGCAAGTGGCTGATATCTTGACCAAGCCAATGTCAGTAGCTGTGTTTGAGAAGCATCGGTTGAACCTCGGTGTTCATCCACCTCCCAGTGCATAAGAATGTTACACAATACCCCTATCCCAGATTATGATAACTATTTTTATCTGTTTATGGATGTGATGTAGGTTTGTGGGGGAGATACTATCTAGGGGGAGTATGGTTTGAGATGAACATTGAACAAATTACCATTCCTTGGGTTTATTTTCAATGGGGGAGAAAGGAATAAATTCAGGCATGTAATGCTTCTGTGACACGATGTGAATTCAGTGTCAGTGATAGCATGAGAAGGAATACATCGATCATGTAATGATTCTTGGGAATCATTGAGAATTCCAAAACACTGGAACCCAATTCAATCTTCCTTTCTTGTTTTCTACACCGAGCATTGCTCATGTAGACTTAGAGTGTTGGACGAGTTGATTCTTGCATTGTTTGGTTTACATATGGATGGGGATCTATTGAATTTATTTTCTGATTTCCAACAAACCCAAAGGGGGAGATTGTTGGAAACATAGTCATATATTCATGAATTGGGGAATGGTTTGTGATTGTTTTCAATCCTCATAGGAAGTTCAGAATGTGTTCCAGCAAAGTGCTCATACAGGTCAAGCAGATTATAGTATTGAAGGTGGCACCATTTTCCAGTGTTTGCCAATTATTTGGGACTGAAAATCAACAAAGGGAGAATAGTGTTTTTGGAAAAGAGACTTGTGTGTCGTGTACTTGAAGGAGAGATAACTTGTGCACCTAGTGTTTTTCAAGATTAGAACATGGAAAAATGGAAAAGGGATAAGGGTCGCGCAAGTATTGGTTGGGTCACGCAAGTGACATGCGTGCTGAGAAGGGACTTGCGCGCCGGTGCCTAGGAGGTTTAGAAACTTGCGCGCCTGTTGTTCTTCATGATCATAACTTAAAAATATGGCAAAGGAAAGAAGGTCGCGCAAGTATTTTTTGGGTCGCGCAAGTGATTTGCGTGACAGAGGTTAGGGCGGTTTGAGCTGTGTGTTGGGACCTACGCGTTGTTAGGATACATGCGCGCCACCGCACAGGGGGTCTAGTTTTACTATAAATAGAGGACCACCCCTACTCATTTGCAATGCATTTCAATACATAGAGATTTTTCGAGCTCTCTTACCACAAGTGTTTGAGTCGCGTAAGTGGTTGTTGGGTCGCGCAAGTAGAGGCTACGCACTGGTTGTTGGTTGCGCGACCATGGAGGTTTGGGAGTTAAAGATACAGAATCGTGCAAGTTTGGAGTTGAAGGAGGTAGTGTCTCACAAGTGAGTTGGTGTCACCTGCGCGCCGAATTTGTACCATGCAAGTGACTTGCATGCCATTCTTGAAACTTGCACGCCGGTCATGGAGAAGCACGCCAGGTGAGGTTGTTGTACACCGGTCCTTTTGGAGATGCACAAAAGCTGGAAAATTTCCCGATACCTTCAGTGAAATGTGGGATTAGTCTATGAGTGAAATTTGGACTTCAACATAGAATATACATACAATAGAGGATGCATTATTTTGAAATGATGAAGTGTCATTCACCTCTATAAACTAAGTGTGACTTCACCAAGGGCAGTGAGCTAGGGGGTCAACGGGAGTGACCCGAGGGAAGTAGTGAGCTATACCTGAACCTTTGTAAAGGCAGTGAGCCTAGGATAGAGTGACTGTCCTCGAACCATTGTAATCCACAACTAATGAAAATTA
This sequence comes from Viscum album, assembly GCA_963277665.1. Taxonomy (NCBI): domain Eukaryota; kingdom Viridiplantae; phylum Streptophyta; class Magnoliopsida; order Santalales; family Viscaceae; genus Viscum; species Viscum album. The sequence continues at coordinate 1,033,922,575 of OY728155.1, forward strand.
GTGGAATTTGGTATGACTGAAAACTTATCAGCATATTCTCCTTGGACGTATCCCTTAGCAGTGAACCAAGTGAAAATTTATGTGTCATCTCTTTGTATGTTAATGTTTCATTGCTGATCATATCCATCATAGAGGTTTAAGTAGTTTCTACCAATGTGGGAACAAGATCCTTATTTTTAAAAGAAAAATTTGACACCCTGATTCACCCCTCCCCTCTCAGGGTGTCCCAGGGTCCTACAGGTTATTAATAAGCCTTCGTAAATCTATTTGATCCATAAACCTTCCTTTCTTATCAACGTAATACTTTGTCCCAAGTGATACAAAATCAGTGACCTTTCTCAAATCAATTTTACAATATTATTCAATAACTGATGAAAATAAATTTCTTGTAATGTAATATTTATCTTATTTTGTTCATCAGTTGTAGTCCCATAAAGAATGAAATTTGGGTAATCACTGAAATCTATAAATGTTTTTCATTTGGGTAGCAATTACCTCACATTTATTATCTTTGTTTTCTCTAAAAAAAATCATTTGAATATAAAATCAATTTGAATAAATTTGAGGATTCTCCAATGACATAGATTTTAGAATAATCGTTACCATTTTTAAATATAATTTTACTTTAATTATTTTCCATTTTTTAATACCATGCTAACGGGGATTGTTTTAGTTCACACAATTTATTCTTTAACTAGAATACACAAGAATGATCACCTTAAAGTATAAACCCTTCTAATTATTCAATATTGAAATTTTCATCAATTTCATCATTTGAAATAATGACTTCACATAAATTTAGAAAACATTTTAATTTCATTGAGAAAACCTAATAAGTTTTTTTTGTTATTTCATGTATTGCGACTAAGAAAAAAGTCATATAAAAAATAATCCCTCAATTTTAGAGTCTGTTGAATATATGATGAATATTTTTCTATGATACTTCTCCTTCCCTATTAGTCTTATTTTTAAAAACCAACTTCATCCTGATAAAAACATATATACATCATATGATAGTGATTTCAAAGTACCATTCTTATTATTTAGATTTTTCCCTTCTTACATTGATATTATCTAATCCTAATGTTCTAAATCTTATTCAATAAACTTTTTTTGAACTTTGGAAATAAATCTATCGTGTTTGGAACATCTAAAAATTTTAAATATTGGATCACACTTTTTAATATATATATGAATTATCCAGACTTTCAAATTCTTTCTCGGTTTTTAGAATGTATTTTATCCTTCTCCAATTACTTTCTTATTAATATATAATTTAGAACAATTATGTTTGTTTTGAAAAAACTTCTTATGAATTGGGAATACTCCCATTATTATTTCACATATTTTCCATGATATTCCTTAACTTTGTCAACAATTGGAAGTGATATTTGTGATGTATTTTTATTTTAACAAAATTTCATCAATCCTATCTATGATATTTATTATATTCATATTATAAAAACTCTAAATCATTACACTCGGTGTATATCTAATAAATATGAGTGCATAGTCTATATCATAAATCATTCCCAAGTGTCTTCATTGATTTTGATATAAAAAAATTATATTGAATAACTTTAAGCTCCTAATCTTTGTATTCTTTAAAAATAAAATCTCATATGGTGTGTTGAATAAACATGGCTAGTGTAAACACTAATTAAAGATATAAACAACCTTATTCTGGTATCCCAAAAAAATAATTTCCACTATTCAAGATTCAACAACATTATTCTTCTAATTTTAACCACAATTCATTTTATCTACTCATATAATCCATTTTTTTGTATATATTTATTTCTATACTCATTCCATATTCCATGCTTCTTAAGATACTCATAAAATTATTCATTATTGTATTCATGTTCATTATCAAATTGAAATTTTTGGATTTCAAATCCTATTGGATTCTTAGTAAACCTATGAAAGTGATGGAAAATAACATGATTATATAATTTACTCATCCTAAAATAGATAAGTCATAGAAGTAAAATATTATGAAAAAAGTAATTAAATATGAATCTCTGTTAACTTAATTGAAACTCATATGACTAAACAGATATGAGTGTATCAACTCAATTAGTTTATTCATTTTTAAATGCACAATTGTATAACCCTTGTTCACTATTTTACCTTTGTTATATTTTACACAAGTATTGTGTGTTTCATGATTTGTATTCCATAGATTCCTCACAACATCTCGTTTGATGAGTATAGCCATGTTCTTTTCCACTAGATGTCTATGAAACCTATTCCATATTTGTATTTCATCCTTTAAACTAATTAAGATAATTTATTGATCATATAAAATATGAAATAGAATTCTAGTTGGTCATAGTTCATTCACTATTATTTTTCCACCCTTCAAACTCCTAATGTTACGTCCATTTTTTCGAAAGATCGCCTAATTCCCATTATTCCTAAGTATATTAATACATAATATATTGTTCTAAACAAATAAATAAAGCTAATGTTATTAGATTTCAGTTTCTTCCCACTAATTTTTATACATCTAATTTCATTAACATTGAGTGATCCATCATTTCTTAAAGTAGTAACTTATTCATCAAACCTTTGGATATTTTTAAAGAGATTATTATATAATTTTATTTGTGGTGAGGAAATATTATTATGTATCAAAGCAGTTTCTCATTTTATTCCTTTTTATGTGACCTATAAAATTATCTCATGGTATTGATTATTTCATATCTTGTTGTATGTGAAGTTATTACTTTTCATAAACTAAAATAGTAGTATAGTGAGTCACTTTTTGGAGGTGTGTCCAGGATGATCACACCTCCCACAGTTTACGAAAAAGAATTGAATGAGTTTTCAAATTTTTCATTATTTTTTATATTCTATATCATCTTTCCTCTAGTAACATTAGTTTGAATTGACCTCAATTCCTAGAATTTCTTAAATTGGGTAGTGAAAATTTATACCATCATGCATAATATTTTTGATTTTCTACTCCACAACACTAATACCATTATTCAAATAAAAATATATTTGGGTAGTAAGCTAAAAATGTGCTCATTTTTCCCTTTTGATTTTAAATCCACTAATATTTATTTACATTATAATTCTTAGTAACTATTTAAAGTATCTTCGACATTCATTAGGTCTTATCCTTAATATTATTCTTCTCAAACACCTCATTGCTAATATAATTTTTAAAACCACCATCTAATTTAGTCTTATGTTTTCTCTCCTCCTTAAGTGATAGAGTGACCTTATTCTTTACATTATGTCTTATTAAACTATTTAAAATGAAATCCCATGTATCCAAAATATTGTTTTTTGGTACCATGGGGGAATCTCATATTTTATTATCTTCCTTAATACCTTTATTTTATATCTTCAATATTTCCACATCTTTGTTGATCGATTTTTGAAACAAATGGTAAGTGTTGATCAAGGAATTTTTATAATCAACCAAATTCACCTCATTAGAATTTATATATTAACTCATATTAGTGAGATTTTATATGGTAATTATATTATTATTATACATTGTTTAATTATTTCATTGATAGAAATCCATTAGCATATCAACAATTACTTTGAAATTTTATTCATAATGAAATTTCCTTAACAAATCATTCTCTTATTTGGAAACATTTTCTCTCTCTTATTATTCTTGATTTCCTTCAAATAAACCAAAATCTCTATCCTTAATTGGATATCCTTTTATGCTTCCTCAATATTTCATAATTCATCTTTTGTACTTCATTCATCATTACTTGATGGTGTTTTGGTTTATTCTGAGTTAGCAAAAAAATCTATTTTATATTCATCCACAAATTCCTCTTGTACACTTTAACATTCATCCTCACATGATTATACATCATATTTTGAGATAATTTTATTATTATTTGATATGTTGAGATTTCTTTTTTTTATTGATATATTTTCCTCCACTCTAACCACATTCCATCATTTCTTTTCTTGATAACCTTTGAGGTTAGTTTTCATATTCATATTATTATCCCTTGTTAGGGAAATTGGTAAAAAAAATATCCAATATTTTCATAACTGAAACATTTGAATAGAATCATACCAATGAATTTCATTTAACTTCACTATAGTAATTTTTAAAATAATGATATAAACTCATTGGAATCCATGGAATCATTCTTAAAATTAGTTTCCTTCTGATTTATCATTTGAGGCTTAAGGTATTCTGATCCTTATAAATAATAAAAATTTATCTCTATATAAAATTTTCCAATACAACTTAAGATTGTACTTATTATCAACTCCTAATAAATTAATAAATTAATGAACATTTCATTTCTCCACTCATCCCAGTATTGATCATTAAGGGTAAAATTCATTACCCTGAATTTATCAATTATTTTTATCATAAATTTCATTACTATTTTATATTCTTCAATAATTTCACCATAGCATCGAATCACACAAACAATTGTTTTTACTCAAATAGTGAACTCTTCCCAAAATTCATCTTTTCCCATAGATATATCATAAAATATTTCCTAAAATATTGGTAACCATGATTTTTTTATCCTTTCTTTATTCCTAAGGGTTATTATAGTGTTTCTTTAAAATTCAATTATTTTTTTTAAATCACTCCTATAAAACTATAATCTTATATTTATAAAGGTATATAATTGTATTCTCTCCCGTCAGTATCAATATTCTTATTATCCAAATTTCCATAGGAATTCCAAACATTGGGATGATGAAAGCAATTATCGTTGATGGAAACTTCCATGAACCTCCCTAGATAACCAACCTAAATGGTACTCAAATTAGTCCTAACATGGCCTGGAGTTAACTCTTGATCCCCATGGTCTGATGACTAGAACCTAATCATTAATCAATGTTATGAGGGAATTGTTTCTTGAAAATTCAAAGAACAAAACTGAACAATATAAAATATATAGTGAATTATTGGTATGAAAAATACTTCTCAAGGTGGAAACACCAACAGAATAAAGTGAAAGATCCCAAAATATAACATCATCAAATAAATTATGTAATATCCATCAAGAAAAAAATAAACAAAATTATGGTAAAATGTGTAACTTAGCTCCACCAGTCATTGTCGTCACCTAAATTCCCACTAGTTAAGTAAACCTCCCACCTCAAAGAGGATATTTCCATTTTACTATAAATGAAATAATATAGTATAAAAATTCATGATGGAAAATATAGTGTGTGAGAAAAAATTTCCCATTAGGATATCACCAAAAGTTCCATAAGAAATTCCATAATAATGAAACCAACTCTTCTATCAATTTAAATTAAAAAAGACATGGAAAAGATATAGTTTTTTTAGATAAAAAATGATTTGAAATCATTCAATTAGAAATATATGGATGATATGATAAAAACATGCCTTAATGAACAATTTTATAAAATATAAGGGCATGATTAAATCTGTTCCATAAACATTGGAATGTGATTTTAAAATCTAGAAAAGAACCATGGTCATCTTCCCTAAGGTTCATTACTTTCAGGATCTAGAATATTAACATTACTAATTTAATTAATAACATCTCAAAGTGTGCAAATTTCCTTTCGGATGTGGTTGCTGAGATAAATAACTTAACACACTATCAAGTAAGTCATTCTAAATTTGGTTTAGTTGGTGGTGTCATTATAACGCCTAAAACCCTATAAGCCTGGAGGTGGTGCATTATTTTAATACATTATCATGATTAAAAGGAATAAAATTCATAAGTACTGAGTATTTTAGTAGTTTTTGAAAACCATATACATACATAGGTTTAACATTACAACACTAAAATAAATACAACATATAAGTTTTATCGAAAATATCCACAAATCTATGTTTATCCCTGCATGTCATTCATAATAAACCTCTTAATGTCCTGAGAAAATGAAACATAAGAAAAGGGTGAGCTCAATTTATCAGTAAGGGTAATAAATACAGTTTAAGGTATCATAAACATATACATGAGGCATGGTGAATAACATTAAAAGCATGTCATTAAAAAAACTTACACACATTATGGCACGAATAAGATCTGAATAAATTATGCCATAATAAAACATAATCCTGGGTATTCTACTATTAGAATAACTACATGAACTATCAGTACTATTTTCATAATGAGGGAATGCATAATTCAGGATATCATTACCACATTCTCATGGCCTCGTGCAAGGCCCATAAAATATTCATTTTCTCCAGGCCTCGTGCCAAGACCGTAGTTTGTCTCATGAGACCTATCGATGCACTAAGGGTCTATAGTAGGCCCCACATGACACATACTAAGTCCAATTAATACCTCATATGAATGGGGATAAACATAAGAAACATATACATTAATATTAAAACTAATATATGAAATGTAAATAACTTTCCTCAAACATTAATCATAAATAGTAACCATTCAGAGTAAATTGGTGAATGGTTTTAAGATAGAACATCCACATTCAAAATAATAAAAAACCCTTCAAAAAAATATTATAGAAGATATCATAAGTTATAAACCTCTATGAAATACAATATTCATCAATAGATTTTGGAATAAATAAGGATACATTTAAATGTGACCATTGATAAATTCTTGAGGAAATAATCCTTAAACATTCCAAAGTGTCACATACCATCGTGAAAAATTCAAATCATAATCCATTAGAATATCATGAGAATAAAGAGACTCTTTATATGATATACCAATAAGAAATAAATACACCACAATCAAGGAATAAGTGGTGAAAAAGGAATATATATCATAAATGTTAAAGTGAGGTGAGAAAATTCTATTTTACTTTGGAAAGAAGAGTTCATCTGGAAAATCATTTGAATTTTCATAAATCTGGTTTTAAACATTTATATCCCAAAAAATAAAAGTTTTGTACATTTATATTACATTTTAGGCATAAATAATGTCCCACTGAAGTGAAATCATGTGAAATTTTTTTTAAAGAAGCTTTAGAATTAAAACATTTTAGCACGGTTTAGGGAATTCATTGGAGAGAATTTAAAGCGAAAAGGCATGTTAGCTTTCATAAAAATAGTAATGAACCAAACTATATTTTCATGTTATGATTTTTGATTTTATAAATATGAATCTGTCTTAAAACATATTATATAGTGAACTTCAAAATAGGTAAGAATTCAAGAAGTTCCTTGAATCAGACTTACATTTCGGAAGAATTTATGAAAGATTCTTTTAAAACATTTAACTCCTCATAAAATAAAGAAGGATTAGGATTGGTAATCATATATATAACATTAAAACATAATTTATTATTATTTCATAATAATAAATAATAATTTCATTGAGGTGAGTAGGGAATAATAGCAACCTGAATGAAAAATTGAGGTTCGGGTAGAAAACCCTTTCCACTTTATAACCAATCAATACATATGCCCCATAACTAATAATCCTCAAATGGTAAATTTAATATAATTAAATTAAATATATTAATTATATGATAGATAAATGGTAATTATAGATTCATCATACATAAGTAATTGTAGTGAATAAGGAATGTATCACGAAAATGGAAGTGAGATGAGGAAACCCTAACCTTAGGTCTGAAGGTGTTCCTCACTTCATCTTAATGACCTGAATAATGAAAATAGGTTCATAAATTAATGATTCCAGAACCACAACAACATATAATTGATCTTTTATAACCTTATTAGTTCCATTCATGGACTTTTGATGTGTTAAGAGATTCAATTACATTGTTTTGGAAGCATTTTCTTCTTTGGTTTTCATGATCAGTTTACTTATATTCATGAATGGAAGTTTGTTTGAAATGTGGTTAAACATACATAACTATTAATATATATTATTAGTGAAACTATATAGATATAAATGATCTTATAATGATCTTGTTTATATTCCATGATGATGACTCATTAGATTAAAGTTCATGATAAACACTTGGTTAACTTGGCAGTTTTGTGCATAATGATCTTGTTTTGTCTTATTATTTTATATTATGACTATGAAATGATTTAAGAACATTATGTATGATAAAATACATTTATTTTGATATGTTTCACCCATTATAAAGTACTAATGACTAGTCTTGAAGTTATTAATATAAATTAAAAACTCGTCATCATTGATTGTGATAAATTAACACATCTCGGATGGTGTTTTCATTTCTGGTATAAAAGAAGGGGAAAAAGATGATGATGGAATATTCCATTATCATAAAAACAATTATAGTACATATATGGTACTATAGTTTTCATGAATAATTGGATAAAAGGCAGAGATAAGGTATAAGTGAGAAAAAAATTAAAAGAGAAGAAGAAGAAATCTTGCCTCCTTAATATTTCTCTTTTGAAACAAGCTTAAGGCTCTTGGAAGTGGTATTTTTGTGAGACTAGAAGCATTATACTATGTCAAGTGATTATGATTATGGAATTTGGTAGATAATTTCCGAACAAGAAGGCTTATGGTTATAAAATTTGTGAAGTAAGGAACAACCTTTTATAAGTGAGGTGATGGGTAACTTAGAAATCAATAAAATTATTAAAATATAATAAACATATTAAAGGGTTTTAGACTCCAAAAAGGACTAAAACTAAATGGGGTTACATTTTCGAAGTAATATAATAATTTATGGAATTGTTCAATAATTTTGGTATTTTTAAATAATTTAATAAAATATTTTATTCATGAAAAACAATTTTGTCAAGATAAAAACTATTCATATCTATGACTTTAAACACATAAAAATAAATTTTGAAAATAGAGTAAAATTTTATATTATATCATTGAAATTTTATATTCATCTATGGAATCCACGAATTAGATTAAAATTAAAAATTTATATTTATTTTATTATTTTTAAAATCATTATTTGATTTATTGATTAATTAAATTAATAGTCTATCATCTTTGCGGAAGCCATTGTGGTATTTATTTTTTTCTCTAAAAATTAAAAACAAAATTCCATGAGAAAGATAATTTTATTATATTTTAAAATACTATTATTTTATGAATAAAACGTTTGTAAAATCTCTTTTAACAATGTTATTAAATTAAAAACTATAATGTGACAACTTGATTCCCTTTTGAAATAAAATATTATAAAGGATTTAAAATGATTCATGTGGGTCTAAAATGTCCCAAATTCGAATAAAAACTTGATAATAGTCTAATATTTATTAAATAAAATATTTTATTCAAAATATAGGTCATTTAATAAATCTAATAAATTTAATTAAAAAAATTTTATTTCTTTTTTATGCATGCACAAGCGCTGCATCGGTGTTGCATAAGCATTAATGTAAATTATTTCATATATAAAAATTAAAAATAAAATACTCTCATAAAGATAAATTAATTAGGTTCAAAATAAAATTATGAATTTATTCACAAAGTATATTCACTCTGATACAAAACAATACATCTTCTAAACTTTGTTATTTTGTCTTTTCTTGCCCTACAAAAGCATTGCACATACATTTGGATAAAAATCATGTTCTATAACACTAAAATTTGAAATTTAAAAAAATAGATAAATAATAATTAATAATTAATAAATAATTCATGAATATAATTTTTATCACTCAATTATTATATATAAATTACCAATTTTGACTTTGTAAGTTCTATGCAGGCACTACATTGACATTGACAATGATTTTTATACTTATCATGAAAAAATATACTTTTCATGTTCCAAATTAATTCATTACAATATTACACTTGTAATATAATTATTTATTTATTAAATAGTTTAAATATATTTTTATATCATAATAATTTCATGACGATGTCACAAAAAATGCCGTATTTTGTAAAAAACTGTATTTTTTTACAATTCAACAAAAATTAAACTATTTCATAAAAAACCCAAAACTTCTTCCAAACCATTTTTCAACTTTTAGAATAAAAAAAGAAACTCAATATTAAGAATATAATTATCTAAATATGAGAAATTTATTTTTTAATTAAAATCATCATTTACTCGAAAAATACCAATTTTAATATTACAACAGATTTTATGACACTTTAAAAAATTAACTAGGGTCTCATAAAATTTTCTTCTAATCATAGGAAAACAAAATATTGATTCATGAGTAAATTTTATGAAAATTAATTATCTTTTAAATTAATCTATTACTTATAAAATTTTAATTCATTATTTATTTCTCATAAAAATACAAACATTTAATTATTAATTTTTAAAATATTCACATTCATTTATAAGGTGCCTAAATTCTAATTTTACTTACATTGGCGAGGTTACTATTTATAATGGTACATTACTATTCATAAGGGGCAAGTTACTATTTATAATGGCACATTACTATTCAAGTTTCTATTTATCAATGTATATTACTATTCATAACGGTCATGTTACTATTCATAAAGGTGCATTACTATTCATAAGGGTATATTAATATTCAAGTTACTGTTCGTAAGGGTATATTACTATTCACCAAAAAATAGTTTTGTTCTATCATACTTCAAAAATCACAATGAAAGCAATTTTGTATGTCAAATTTTAAAAATTCAAATCACAGAAGTGGAAAAATTATATTTATTGTCTCAGTTATAACAAAGTGTTGTTTTGTAGAGATTAAGTGTTTTATGCATTCAATATTAAATTTATTTGTAATTCCTTGGGGTTTTACATTATCCCCTCCCTATAAAAATTTCATCCTCGAAATTTTGAAATTAAATTTCGAATGTTCATGGTTGATATTTGAAAATTCCCTTATGGTAAACCCATATATGGTTAAAATATCCTATTAATAAGTGGTAATGGTAAATGTATCAGTTACTACAAAACTACACACTCTAATTGGATAACATGGTAGGTGAAGAATAATCAAACCATATTTTTTTATGGAAACTGATAGAGAACATGTTCAGATGAAAGATCTTTACCAAAAAAACATAAACTAAAGTTATGACAAATTTCATTGATATCATGAAGAAGAAAACGATAATATAACAAAATTTTTATTTAAGACTATGTTTCTAGAGTTTAGGGATTATTCCACTCAACAAGTGTATAAATATATGTTCATATTTCATAAACATGGTCTTATCCTTTGATAGTTCCATGAATTATCTATACTTCATCTCTTAGCATAAGTTGCATCATGTGGTGTCATTACCCTATAAAACCTCATACAATGATCAATTTAAACCATTTCATAAATGGTTTAACATTCCAAAAGATCAAGATCCAACATTTTATAATCATTCCCATGGTAGTTAGTACTATTCAAATCATCTATCTATTTTGAAATTGACATCTTAGTATTAAGGAAATATTAATGGTTTTATATCCCTTGACCATATATTTTCTTAAATTTTGACTTGGTACTAAGCCAATTTTTCTTAGTACCAATAATCATACAACCTCAAATCCTTAAAGAAAAAGTATTATAGTGAAATCCTCAAATATTCTATAACTCTTATAACCAGTATATTGCTGATAAAATATTCAAAAGACATGTTTCTTAACTAGGCATATTAATCATTACACTTAATTTGTGGTAGTATCATAACTTGATCTTTATCCAGTAACATTATTTGGGGTATATTCCCTTGAAGCTTGGGACATTGATTTGTGTAGTGTCCCATCTTCTTGCAGTTATATAATTGTACACTGGAAGCCTTTTTCTTACCCTTTCAATCAAGAACTTGGTGTCATTTTTCTCCACACATATAAAAAACTCCCATTCCCTTCAAGAATTTACCATGGTTATTATTTCCATAGTAATCACATGTGGGAAAACTCTTCATTACCTTATTCCCTTTATCCATATTTTTATCTTCCATCCTCTTCTTATTTTTCTTTCCTTCAAAGCCTTATGACTTAGATAATTCTTTACTTACCCAATTAACACATGATATTATTTCCTCATATAATGAGGATACATTGGAGACTATCTTCATTTGAAATGATGGGTTAATATGATAAGACATATGATCCATATTATTCTTTGCATCATGTGTATTGACGTAGTTCTTATTCCTTTTGTTAGGCACAATTTCTAATAAATTCCATATACTATATTATCTCAAAAAAAAATTGAACCCTCATAACAGTAAACATGGTATAGTACATAAATTTTAGGCATCATAAATTCGAGAACCATATTCTTTGGTTACTTCGGGGGAATAAATCCTTCATAATATTTTGTGTTAATCTTTTGAATTTACCAAAGAATATCCCCCAGGAGTGCCGAACCAATAGTGTAGCAAGACCCATTTTTGTGCACCAGTTCCCATTCGAGTCTATCTCAAGTAGTGTTTTCAGGTTTTACCCCTAGATACATCTATTCCATATACACCTATACTTGTTCATATCTATATTGGGATATATTTTCCTGATATACCACCTAATCTATTCCTTTCCAAAATTCTTGGTTGTTCTTGTATTTTTATCCTCAATGTCTATATCAGAGTTTTGTTCTCTAATCTACATTTTCTAAATCTAGTTTCCAATTTTTCTATAAAACATCCTTTGATACCAACTATAACGCCTGAACCCCAGAATCCTGGAGTAGGAGCATTATTTTAATACATTGGCGTGATTAAAATGAATCAATCCCGAAAGACCGAGTAGTTTAGTAGTTTTGGAAAACCATATACATACAAAGGTTCAACATTACAACATGAAAATAGATACAACATATAACTTTTATTGGGATCATCCACAGCTATAATTTTATCCCTGAATGTCATTTATAATATACTTCTTCATGTCCTGAGAAAATGAAACATAAGAAATGGGTGATCTCAAATGATCATCAAGGGTAATAAATACAGCAGAAGGTATCATAAACATAAACATGAGTTGTGGTGAATAACTAGAAACATATGCATTTAAAAAAACATGCACACATCCATACATCCAAATATAAACATTTATTAAGCCACTTTAAGGGATAGTGGGAAAACATAGTTCACAAAACAAAGAACACTACGTGCTAAAAGAGATCACAAAATTATTAAACACAAGACTAATATTATTTGAGTTGGAAACTCTATATAATTCCCAGTGAAGAGTACTAACCAGGGTGTCTGGATTCTGCTTGATAAGTTCTTATAGGTGAGAAACCATTCTATCCATTTTCTAGATGAATTCCTCTAGGGTGATTTTTGCCTTGGTTGAAGCCCCGAGCGATGATTCGGTACTTCTTGTCTATCCCCAACTCTAGCTCCTCAGTGGTCTCAACCTGCAACCTTCTTTCATAAATCCTTAAAATATCCTCAATTGAGGCATTGGTCCTAAGGACTGTTTCAGTAATTTCTTCCTTGGAGTGGAATATGAGCCTCAGACACTCCCCTACCTCTTCTTCCATCACTCTTGCTTCTCTGATTTGATCTCCACTTTCCCCACCTTGTAGGTTTTTACTTTCCTTACATCCACCTTTCTTTGCCGACCTAGTTTCCATCGGTTTAGGTAAGTGACAATATTATTTTCATCCATTGGTTTTTTTCCCCTGTACCATAATGAATTTACCTAAGTCATGCTTTCCTTTATTCCCCTTTTTCCTTCTTGGGCTGTGAGGGCCTTTTCCTCGGAAATGGTCCAAACTGTCCACTGAAAGTTGGCTATAATTGTCACCACCTAAATCATCTTCCTTGTGCATCAAAGTTTGTTCTTGAACCTCCGGACCTTCAAAATGGTTTTTCCACACAACCCTCAGGTCTTCAATGAGTGGCCTCAACCTGTACGGAGAGTCCACCTTTCCTGTTTTAACCTCCATGCTATTATTATTCTTCCCCTTAATCTCAGTCTTCTTAAAGGATGAGGACCTAGAAATGGGAATGTTTGGGTCCAAGGGTCCCAATACACTTGCCCCATCCTTCCTTCCTTGTCCATGATAAGGTTCTGTAGCAGCGAGCAAGAAGTACTTCCCCTGTCACATTATAGGGGGCTCGGCCTCCTTTCTGTAATCACCCACAGAAACACCCTTGTCATTTATGTTTTCCTCCACTGCCGCCAAGGAAAAAACCCCTTGATCAATGGATAGCATGGGAGGAAGAATCCTAATGTATAATCACTCATCAATGTGAGTCTCCTCAACATTCTCTGAATCCATCGGATCATGCTCTGTCTTCTTGTGATCACCTAAATCATTCTTCAGGTGGGGAAAATATCCAGAACCTTGATTGTAGGTATTCCTACTTCCACAACAGAATTACCTCCCACCTGAGTCATTTTCTCAACATTTTCCTTCATTGGAACAACACCCCCACACCTAGATCCTCTCTGGTAACTAGAATCGAGATGCCCCAGCCGCCTACACATCTTACAGTACTCCACCCATGATTCGAAGTAGACCGATTTCTTGAACCTAAATTATTCACCAATAGAAACCCATACCCACTCCACAGGTTCCTTGGATACATCCTCCTGAGGATCAATGGGCAATGCGCAAACCATATCTTCCTCTGAGGTGAAATGAACCATCAGGTGGCATTTGTCGAGAAGACCAGCAATCACGTGCCCTTGTAACCCCCAAGATTCGAAGACGAAGCGATCAAATTCATCTACTGAAGGATGTCGATGCATGAAATGGGCCACTGGGGTCAGCTTCAATAGTATTGAATCTTCTGTGAACTCCAAAAGTGATAACTGAAGATGAGGTGCACCTTCAAATAGATCGGGAACCTTCGGGCTAAGCGAAATGGACGGAAAAATAGGGCGAGCATCGGGGTTGGAGAAAGGGAGAAGGGGCGGGGCTTCAAATACAGATGGGCTAGATCGTCCCCCTCCTAATGATATTAATGGGAAGATTGATTCCATCTCTATTGTTTTTAGGGCATCACTACTAAGATCCAAGAGATGAGAGCTATCACCTCTATTTTTCACATGAACACATTATGGAAGTAATTAGAGCTGAATAAATAATGCCATAATAAAACATAATCAAGGGTATTCTACTAGTCAAATAACCACATAAACTATCAATACTATTTTCATAATTAGGTGATGAAAAATGCGGGACATCATAACCATACCATCTAGGACTCGTTCCAAGACCATAAATAATCTTTTTTCAAGGCCTTGAGCCAAGACCGTAGTTTGTCTCAAGAGACCTACTGATTCACTGAGGGGATATAGAGGGCCCCAACCGACACTTAATATGTACAATTAATTACTCATATGAATGGGGATAAACATAAACAATATATATTCATATTGAAACTAATATATGAAATTTAAATAACATTCCTCGAACATTAAGCATAACCACTAACCATTAATTTTAAATTGTTCAATGGTTTTATGATAGAACATCCACATTCAAACTAATTAGAAACCCTTAAAACCATATTTTAGATGATGTCATAATATATAAACCTCTATGAAATCCAAGATTCATCCATGGATGTTGACATAAATAAGGATACTTTTAAATGAAACCATTGAGAAATTTGTGAGGAAATAATCATTAAACTTTTCAAAATGTCCCATACCACCTTGAAACATTCAAATCATAATAACTTAGAATATAATGAGAATAAGGATACTATTTATATGATATACCAAGGGGAATTATATTCACCACATTCAAGGAATAAGTGGTGAACATGGCATATAACTCAAAAATGTTAAAGTGAGGTGAGAAAAGTTTGTTTTACTTTAGAAAGAAGAGTTCTTTTGGAAAATCATTTTTATTTTTCATAAATATTGTTTTAAGTATTTATATCCTTGAAATTAAAAGGTGAGTACATTGATATTATATTCTAGGCATAAATGATGTCCCACTGAAGTGAAGTCAATTAAAAAAAATTAAAGAAGCTTTAGAATTAAAACATTTTAGTGTAGTTTAAGGAATTCTTTAAAGTTATTTTAAAGTAAAAAAGGCATGTTAGCTTTCATAAACCCATAAATAAACCAAAATATCTTTTCATGTTAAAATTTTTGATTTTAGAATGATAAATCTAGCTTAAAACAGATTATAGAGTGAACTTCGCAATTGGTAATAATTTGAGAAGTTCCTCGAGTCGAACTTTCATTTTGGAAGAATTTTTGAATGATTATTTTAAAAAATTTAACTACCCAAAAAATAAAGAAGGATTATGATTGGTAAAAATATATAGAACATTTAAAAATAATTTCTGAGATGTACATAAGAATAAATAAGAATTTCATTGAGGTGAGTAGAGAATAATAGAAACCCGAATGAAAATTGAGGTTCAGGTAGAAAACCCTTTTCTCTATGTAATCAATCAAAACATATACCCCAAATCTAATAATCCACAAATGATACATTGAATAACATGAAATTAAATATATTCATAATATGATACATCAATGGGAAGTACAAATATCCATACAAAATTAATTGAAGTGAATAAGTAATATCTCATGAAAATGGAAGTGAGATGAGGAAACCTTTACCTTAAGTTATAAAGTGTTCCTCAATTGATATTAATGACTTGAATAATCAAATTTAGTTTCATAAATTAATAATTACAAAACTTCATCAACATGTAATTAATTTTTTATAACCATATTAGGTTCATTAATAGACTTTATATGGGTTAATAGATACAATTTCATTGTTTTGAAAGAATTTTCTTCTTTGGTTTTCTTGATCGGTTTACTTGTATTCATGAATGGAAGTTTCTTTGAAATGTGGTTAAACATCCATAATTGTTAATATATATTATTAGTGACATTACATTGATATAAATGGTTTTATAATGACCTTGGATATATTACATGAGGATTAATCATTAGATAAAATTTAATGATAAACGCTTAGAATAACATGGTAGTTTTGTGCATAATGAACAAAATCTGTCTTTTCTTGCCATGCACAAGCATTGCACAGAAATTTGGATAATACTCATGTTATATGACACTAAAATTAAAAATTTAAAATAAAATAGTTAAATAATACATAATAATTTGTAAATAATTCATGAATGTAATTTTCAGAACTCAGTTATTATATATAAATTAACAATTTAGACTTTGTCAGCGTTGTGGAGGCACTGTGTCGATATTGACAATGATTTCTATACTTATCGTGAAAAAATATACTTTTCATGTTACAAATTAATTTTATACAATATTCAACTTATAATATAATTATTTATTTATTAAATTGTTTAACTAAATTTTTATATCATAATAAATTCATGACAATGTCACAAAAAATGCTGTATTTTATAAAAAACTCTATTATTTTACTATTCAACAAAAATTAAAATACTTCACAAAAATCACAAAAATTTATCCAACCCATTTTTCAACGTTTAGAATCAAAAAATAATTTCATTTTAAGAAAATAATTTTATAAATATGTAAAATTTAATTTTTATTTAAAACCATCATTTGCTCGAGAAATTCAAATTTTAATATTATAATTGATTTTATGACCCTTCAAAAAAATAACTAGTGTCTCATAAAATTATATTATAATCATAGAAAAAAATATTGATTAATGAATAAATTTTATGAAAATGAATTATATGATAAATTAATCTATTAATTATTAAATTTTAATTCATTATTTATTACTCATAAAAATACCAATACTTAATTATTAATTTTTAAAATATTCACATTCATTTATAAGGTGCCTAAATTATTTTTTTACTTATATCGGTGAGGTTCTTATTTATAAGGGTACATTACTATTCATAAGGGTCAGGTTATTATTCATAAGGGTACATAACTATTCAAGTACTATTCATAAGGGTATATTAATATTCATAGGGGTCACATCACTATTCATAAGGGTGCATTACTATTCATAAGGGTCAGGTTACTATTCGTAAGTGTACATTACTATTCATGTCACTATTAATAATGGTATATTACTATTCCCCTAAAAATTAATTTTGTTCTATCATTCTCCAAAAATCACCCTGAACACTGCTGTGTATGTCAGATTTTCAAAATTCAAATCTTAGAAGTGGAAAAATTTTATTTATTGGATCGATTATAACAAATTTTTGTTTTGTAGAGAATCAATGTTATATGCATTTAATATTAAATTTATTTGTAAATCTGTGGGTTGTTACAGTCATTTTCAATCCATTTATATGGAGTCAGAGTCCTTGAATGAATGTCTTAATCACCCACAGAGTAACCAAGCTCAAATGCAATTTCAATCAATAAATTATAGGAAAATCATTCATTTCTATAAAATTTATCATTCACAGTTCAAATGAAAAATTTCATGTTAAACAATCCATTTCAATTTCAAAACCTAATCAATATTTTTTATTAAATCTGTTCCTTTTAAAATCATTTTTCATTTAATTACACTTCTATCTAGAATCAATATCAAACAGTTTCATCAAAAAATCACTTTTCATTTCAATCCATCTTTTCAAAAAATTAACCCAATTTGTTAAACCATTTGAATAATTGTTTTTCTAAAAATCCATGCCTTTAGAAATAAAACAAAAAATATAGTAATAAATTGAAAAAAAATTAGACATCAAGAAATAAAATCAATGTTGCATTTTTTTGGAAAAATATTTATGAAACCAAATTCCTTTTTTACTTGATCAAACAATCTCCCAGAGCTGGATATTCCAATGGATAGACAAAAGTGATGAAGATCAAAGAGGAAACACAAAAATTTTAAACCATAAAAATAATGATTCCAATCCATAATGAACTTGAAAATTCAATACTCTAAAATAAGTTTAGAGAAGAAAGAAGAAGGATTCCCAGCCAAAGAGACTTATACTTACTCGAGAGGGGTCGATCTCTTCCACTAACACATCAATCTGCTAAAGAAGAGGTTAAAGTAACCAATATTTCCTCACGAGAGACTCCAAAATCCAAAGTTTTGTATTATGTTTGATTAGTGTACGTATAGTTTTTAAAATGGGAGTTCATGGATTTTAATAAATATTTTTGGGGGATTAAAAACATGTAACACAGTTTCTAGGGTTAGTCCACATGGTTAGTAATAACCATGCATCTAATAGTGAACCTTTACTAGAATTACGGAAGGGTTTCATGGTTTGGACCCACAACTTAGAGAAATTGTGCACCAACCATTCTCTCCCCCTAGGACAATGAGAAAGGGTGCATGTTTTTGGAGGATTCCATATAGTTTGAACAAACCATGCCCCCTACAAAAATCCATGACATGGAACACTATTTCTTGGGACAAGTTTCACAGTTTCCCATACCCATAAAACTGAAAAAAAAACCTCCAAAATGTTCCAAAATTCCTCAAAAAAAATCATAATGTATTCCCAAACAATGGATGATCACAACCACAGTGTAACAATACTTGAATGAAAGTAACAAGATATTACAAACTGCTCATCATAAATTCTTTATACCCCCAGAAATCCTATTAAGAAGACTCGATGTCAAATAGATGTAGCCACTACACCCTCATCAAATCCTCACACTCCCAACTCTCATGTAAATTAGAACCATGATGCTAATTCATATGGAAAAATATATCACTTTTCCATAATGAACATTCATATCATAATCATCTATCTTCACTAGCTGCTCAGTCATGGATAAATAAAGTCCCATGTCAAGAATTTCATAACTCAAGACATGAGATGGCTTTGAAAGATACTTATCAAGGAATGGCACATAGAACACATTTAGGATCAATGTCATTTTTGTGGGAAATCCCAAATGCTAAAACACCTATCCAAACTTCTCAATAATATCAAGAGGGTTGTTGAATCATGGTGTATGATTTCCTTGTTTTTCAAGTATCTAGTGACCTAAATGATATGAAATTATAAAAAACACTAATTCACCAACTAAAAACTCAAAATGATAATGTTTTTCATATGTATAGGATTTATTATGAAATTGAGTTTCCAAAATTATTTAATGAATCAATTGAATCATCATTACCCTCTCTTTGACCAAACTAAGAGCGACAAGGGAAGCATTACATGTCTCTAAACAACAAAGTAGAGATATAAAAGTTTGACCATACATTCCCTCAAATGGTGACACTTTAATAGATTACTGGTAACTTTTTTTATATGAAAACCCAAAAAATAATATATGGTCATCCCAAGATCAACCAAATTTAAGAATTCAAGGATAAAGTATATCTTCATGAATCTATATAGGACATTCCGTATGGCTAGTCATATGTGGATGATATGTACTTATCAATTGAACATGGGATTCGATCATCTTATGGAGGTCTCTCTATTAATGGTAAGTGAAATGGGGGTCCATTTTAAAATCTATATCATATGTAACTCCATGAAATTTAATGATATATCTAACATATAGACTTACCAAGTCCACTATTTTTTTATATCATGAATGGGGATAAAGTGAGATGATTTGGTCATCTGATAAATCTCTACACCTAAACCATTCTTCCCTTGAGGGGTACATGCTAACCCATCCCTAAAATCCATCAAAATTTAATCCCATTTCCATGTTGGCATAGGAAGGTCCAGAAGTAAACTTGAAGGTTTCTAGTTCTCAGAATTTACCTACCAATAGGTATAACAATGAGAAAAAAATCAGTAATATCTGATCACTTACCTACCCACTAGAATCATTATCACATATCATAGGAAATATTTATATTGTAAGGGTTTACTTTTAACAGGTTAATGTGGTAATACCCCATCATAACATTTCTCATGGGAAAAGGGACAACGTTCCAATTCTGAAAGCATAGGATACCTTATGAAGATAATGAACACTCGTTGTAACATGTCAAGATTTTATGAAATATAATTTTTTCAAATAATGTTAATTTCCTTAATATCTAACATTACAACCAAGGATGATTTTATCTTGCATTACACACAATACTTAGTTTTAAAAAAACACGACATAATATTAAAATATTAATTTTTAATATGATTGTTATCACCTATCCATTGGAATGGTAGGTATAAATAGAATTAAGTAAATAATGAAAATATGTGGTTTAAAAATTTATATATAATGAATTATTTTTCAACAAATTAATTAGAAATGATTTTAAAATCCATTTGAAATTTATGGAATTCTTTTTTGAAAGACTGGTTTTATGCACATAAACATGTTTAACCTCAATAAATTAAAAAATCGCTTTTGGTGATTGATTTTAATGATATTTATATATCATATATTCAATAATTATTTTATCATTTATCTTATTTTATTTATAGGAATGAGATTAAAAAAATCCAATTTTATGCTTAAAATTTACATTTTTTTGAAAAAATAGTTTTGTCACATTATTCAAACCTATTATAAAATTAATTTTACCTCACTATTAGAAAAAATATTTTATAAAATGGAATTCATTTTTAAGTAATTATTTCAAAATTATCTTAGATTGATGTTCTGATAAATTTTTGAAAAGAAGTATTTTTTAGTGAATAGTGAAAAATATTGATTTTTATTAAATAATTGTGTTTTCATTCATAAAATTTACAAGATACATATTATTTTAATATGGATTTTATTTAAAATTAGTTAAATTATATAACAATTTATAAATTTATGTCACTTGATTCAATTTCATATAGAATTTTCTAATAACAGCTTTTTAATATTTTGAAACATTTCCATTTCGCAGAAAATCATGGAATGATGTTTCTCCACCACAGTCCATTTTTTATTTATTTTTTAAAGATCCATTTTTTGGGTAAGTCAGAACCATAAAAAACCTCAATAAACCGCCCATAAAAACCTCACTTACAGCATAAAAAATTTAGAACTTAGAAAAACCTTAACTAAGACCCGCCACAACTTCATCCAAAAAAACCCAAAAAATTCCAATTTCAAATTAAAACTCATCATCAACCATCTAGAAAAATGATACGCATTTACCTCAAGCCACATACCCATCATGACGGCTGCTCTATCTGTCCTGATATGCACCATTAATGCCATCGGAAAATCACCGTCATTGTCATCACGTCAACGCCTCACCAAGGTCATCAACATCCACACCTCGTCACCATCGGCCTGGTCTCTAACGTCCACTGCCTGCAACAGAAACTGACGTCACTTAAACCAAACACCTTCAATGATGAAACATGACATCATCACTATCATGATTTTATCATCGCAAGAAACATCATCACGTCATCGTAATGCCACCACAGTCAAATAGCACTGATGCACACCAAAAAGCGAACCAATTGGCGCACCTGGGATGAAACATCATCACCGTCATGCCATAGAAGAATGTCATCAATCAAATCGTTTACACCAACAAAGAACACAAAGACAAAAAAATCGACAACCAATATCAAAAAACTAAAAGTGGAACCAGATATAGGATTTGGTGAAAAAGCGGGATGGAGCACCAAATGAGGATTTGGGAATGAAACCCTAGGGATAAACCCGAAAGAAAAAAATCAGATGAAGAACCGTAATAAGAAAAAAATCAGAACATTATAAAGTAAACCAGGATGAAATGGATTAAAATTTTAGAATTATAATAATATATATTTTTAAATAAGGTCAACATAATTTTTTACCATAATTAATTGTAAAAAATTGTAAAATTTAATTACCACGGTTAAGGTTAAAACAGGTTTAATGGGGGTTAAATTAAAAATATAAGGGTTAAAATGTATAATAGAACTTTATAATATACATTGTATGTCCATATTTAGTCCTTATAACATATAAAGTTCTATAATGTACCGTGTTGGATCCTTTTTTTCATGTGAAAAATATGTGTAAATATTTTTATTTTAAAAAATTACATGTTTGTTAGTCCCCTCACTTACAAAAGGCCACCCATCGCGTATCCTCTTGTTACATATAAAACCCTTTGGATCAAATAATCCCTAAGAAAATTCCTTCCCTATTTCTCTAACCTCATCCTAAAAGGATTAGTTTGATCATAAGTTTAAACTAAGAAGTCTTTTGGAGAAAACCCATGGACGTTAGCCAAAGAAGAGGTGGCATTATTCAACAATAGTTATTATTTTATTTCTTTCTTCACCTAATTATAATATTATAAAACCTTTATAACATAATAAACTTAGTATATTACATATAATGATATGTTATTATTTTATGAGAATGACATGCATACATCTTCTCTTCCCTCAAATGGTAAATATTAGCATTGCTCATGTGTACGGATGACTACTACCTCGCAAAATGATGTTGAAAATTTTCCATCAACACATCTCAAGGATGGGAATTATTATGAATATAAAATATATACATGATATTTTAAATATAAATAATCTTTTTGAATTATGATATCACATATATCTTCTTACTTTCTATTTCACGGGAGGTACAATAATGTTGTTTGTGTAAGAATTGCATAGAAGGTAGTAATGATAGGTTTATACAAAAATATGATGTATATATGACATAAAAATTATTCTATAATGGTAATATATTATTTGACATTCTTTTTTTCAATACTTTTAGAAAAGGGAAACAGCGTCCATGTGTACGTACAACCTTTATCTCCATGAATGGTGTATCTCAGAATGCATATCTATCTTTTATGGATTAATCTAAATATATACATATATAATATATTTTATATTAATATTATTTTAAAAATTTAATCAATGAGGTAACATTTATCAATGTTGAAATAAAATAAAAAAAATCAATACATACATGAAAAATAAAGCAGTTAATAACTGTAATGTGATTCAAACAAGGAATTGTTATCAAATGGTTAATAAATTGTCATAATTAATCATATATGGTATGATATGTATAATTATAGTTCTATAATATATGTATAATAATGTTATATTTATTATATAGGAGGTTTAAATGTATATGAAGTAATTCTTAACTCATGGTAATTGATTTCAGTATCAATATTACTTTCTATGAGACACATTCCATATTCCTGACATGATTCATTTATGTGGTGTATATACTAATGATAAATTGATTTTATGATTTTTATATGGAAATTTATATGGATTTTCATATTCATTTTAGTATATCACTTTAAGGGGGTTGAAATTTTAAAAGTTACCAAAGTGGTATGCGGTTTTTTTCACAATTTTCCTTCTTTAAGGAAAATGTTATGTTACACACCTTTCATATTTTATGATATGTATATAAATCCCTTTTGATTTTTCATATCATGAAATTTTTTTTATTCATGATATTTTATGTTTCATTGAATGTTGTTATTTCATGGGTCTTTCATTTCAATTTTACCAAAGTGGTAAGGGTTTTATGATATAATCCTATTGTTTATCAGGATAGTTTATATTCATTCTTTTAATGATAAAGCCTTAAGATTCACCACTAAATAAATTCAAGAATTTTATTTTCATCAAGTTATTTCATGATAATACATGTGTTCCCATAATTTTCCTCTCTTTATGTATTCATGAGTTCGAAATAAAGTTTTTAAGAAAAAATACTTTATTTATCTCTTCAGTTGAAACCCCTTTTTATTCCATACCCATGCTTTCTAAAAATGTTTTCTAAATTGTTTTAATATTCCACAAAGGATATATTAATAAATTTTTACAATTTTTTTTAAATGAATTATCATATTATTTTCAAAACAAGGTCCGTTAGGTTTTTACCGATAATCTGAAAGGAATATTCATTTCAACATTTATCAAATTTTCTTCCATCATGAAAATTAACTATTTTAAATAATACTTGATAAATTTATAATTTTAATTTCATAAAAATGATTTGAATTTTTTTAAAGTGTTTTTAAAAGTGGAAAGTTTATTTCCCTCAATAATGTTTTAAGTGATTTTTAAAAATCATATTCTATCTAAGATGACATACTTTGATACTAATTAATATTTAATATGGATATGATACAGTGATACAATATTTATTATATCTTTTGTTAATTTATGGTTATGATGAAAAATTTCAATAAAAAGTTATTTCCTTCCCTGGGTTATACTATAATTAAATATTTATGTAACATGGCCCATTTTCATGGGTTTTGATATGGTGAATGTTTTATAATCTTTTAGGGAACAATTGTATGGATGATTTTATGTGTGGTACATATATCTCCCTCCAATTAATTGGGTAAGTATGAATAAATCATGAGTAAATATGATATGTGTGAACCTGATAACATGTTAACAATTTTATTCATGAACATTATTACATGTTCACAATGTTATACGTATACCTGATTATATTTTCATAGTGTTATTCATGGACCTAGATTTCATGCACATAATTTTATGCATGGAATGGGTTATATGACCATAGGTTTAACACTATGATCCTAGAAAGATTAGTTTCGGTGCATTATGTTATTAAAATAGAATATACACAATCTTTAAATCCCAAGGGATATAACAATTTAGCAGTTTTGGAATACTATATTACATAAACAATACCCATATTTCATTGGGAAATAGAAAATAAAACATAAAACATAATAATATAAAATGAATTTAATCCTTGAAATTTTATTCAATTATTTCTTCTTCATAAACTAGGGAAAGGAAACAGATTAACGGTGAAATTAAATGCTCAGTAAAGGTAAGTACAGTTGAAGAAGTAATGAATCAATGTGAATAAATCATCATGGAAAGGAAAATAATTGAGAACACATTCCATTAAAATAACTAGATAGGAATAATCAATATCACATGATTTATAACTGAAACACATATCATTTAATCAATAAACATATAATGAAAAGGACCATAGATGTGTCAAAGAAAAAATATAATGGATAATAAAAATAACTAAATTCAAAATAAAGTAAATGATTAATTATTTTATGTCTTATTTCCTAGAAATATTATATATTTATCATTAATATTTATTCTCAATATAGTTTAAACTATTCTGATTTGGACAACTGATTCAACTAATGAGACTATTGATGCTTTAAGGGGCGTATATTAACCGGTCCCAAACCTATATATTACCAGTCTATTATGCTTCAAAACAAAAGTTAATGTATTTTCACCAACTAATTTCATCCCATGAGACTACTGATGCATCATGGGTCTTGTATTAACTATTCCCCAACATGTTGGGCTTCCATTCAACAGTCCCCAATGTGTGTCTTGTAAGTTCAAAACATTCTTCTTATATCGAATAACAAATTTAATTAATAAAAAATGTGCATTATCATAAAATATAATTATTTAGTAAATAATTTGAATTTATCAATAATTACCTAGTGGATGATATGTAACATCATGGATTATTGATGTTGATGAATGGAAATTCCATTGAAATATCATTAAAAATTTCTTGAGGAAAACAATACATAAAAATTCCAATGTCCCATAAAACTTTGAAGAATTTGAATCATAATCCCCATGAAGGTATAACATTAAATGAAACTTAGGATGTCATGAGAAAAATTATATTCATGATATAAAATGGTAAAGAGTATTATATTCACTATATAAAATAATTATTCGGTGAAAATTGTGTATACCACACAGAAAGAAAAGTGGGACAATAATCCCTTATAGTGAGTCCAATATGTCATGTGTATCATAAAATTCCTAAATAATAAACTTTTGGTAATTATTTTATTTCTTAGTGATTTTTTTTATTTTTATCATTACTTTTACTTAAATTATTATAATTTTGTATATAACTACTTAAAAAATCATATTTATGTCTGGTGTTTTGACCAAATCTGGTTCATAAGTTAAAAGAACTTTTGTAGGTCAACTATTATTAGTGGGATCATTATATAAACCTATTTAGAATAATAATCATGAAATAATTATAATATTTATATTTAAATAATATTTGAAAACCAATAATTAAATATCATTATGAAAAATGAACCAACGTTACAATCATGGAGAGGGTAGGTCGTACGTACGCATGAGTGGCATTACCATTTTTCAATTATCATTATGGGAAGAAGTTATGAATCATTAAATCTTTATATATTGATAATTATATCATATATAAAATTTTATTTAATTATATATACTTTTATATGTAATTATTGTGATGTAAAAAGAATCATACTGCCTCGAGGAGGTGGTAGTCCACATGTCCATAAACAATATTATCACCTTTTTAGTCTGTGAAATGGGTAATAAATAAAATGATAAATTATATTTCAAAAAATGTATTTAATTAGAGAATATAATATATATTTCATTTATTTCACATTTGTTTAATTAAAAACATCCTTTATACATTCCATGTAACTCTTGAATGAATTGCATCACCTTGAGGAGGCGGTAGTCCACATTTCCACAAATGATGTAATCGTATTCCAACAAAATTGAAATCATAATGGTATGTTCTATAGAAAATTTAAAAAAGAATAAATAAATTATAAATATTTTAAATATAATATATAAATATTGTTTCTTTCATAATTCCCAACCATGTATGGTTGTAAAGTAAAAATAAATGACATTATTCTTTGAGGCAGTAGTTCGCGATACACATAAACGGTAAGTCCATTACTCATTAGATTGAAGTTTGTGAAATTATAGGTTGAAATATTAATATAACAACATCAACATATATTTACTATTATGATGATATTATTTAATTATTTACTAATAAGATTTTAGGTGGTGAATTATGAAAATAAAATAGAAGATCTTGAGGAAGGATGTTACCTCTTTTTCAGGTAACTACTTTTGGTTTTCACCAATGGGATTCCTTGGATTGATTTATTAAAAATGTGATGATTCTAGGATTTTGGGATGGATTTTTAGGATCTATTTTGGTTGATGTCAATTGATTCAAGTTTTCTTGAGTGGTGTGATGTAGTGGGAGGTGTGAGTGCCTTTTATAGTGGAAGAGGAGTGGCATTCTTGTAAAGATTTGGAAAGGGAGTTCCATCCACATTTTTACCATTTTATGTGGCTCCAATAATGTTCAAAAAATGATAAAAGGGATTATAGGGTACAAAAAAGTAAATAAAATGCATTTTGGTCAATTTTCTATATTATTTTGGGCCCTATGTATAAGGCTAAGTCTCTTATTATGGTAATTTTCTTCTTAATTTTTATAATTGATTTTAAACTATTCCACTAATATTTTTGGTTAAAAACTAAATTGAGATTATAATAAATTAGAAATTATGATTATTAAAATTATGGAATCCATTTTTCTAAATTCCATTGATATAATTAGAAGAAATAAATTTAAATTTAATCCTATAAACATTATGACAATGTGGGTTTTTAATGTAAAAAAAATCAAAATTTTGGTATGTTTTTATATCCAATTTCAAAGTAAGATAGAATAAAATGACCTAAATTGGATTAATTAATAAAAAATTATGTAATTAAACTTTTAAAAAATTTTAAATAATAATTTTAAATTATAAATAAATTATATGAAAGAGTTGTTTTTAATTAACGTTCAATATTTTTCTTTATTCAGTAAAAAATGAAACTTCACAGAAAAAACCTAAAAATAACAACAATATAATTTTGGAATTATTATTTCTAAAATTAATTTTATTATTAAATATAAAATATATAAAAGTAAAAAAATTATATTTAAAATAGGTTCTTCAATAAATGTTGGTAAAACTACTTATATAAAAAATTTGTTTTTATATGTAATATTGGGTTTGTTCTTATCTTATTCTTGTAAAATATATTGAATTAGTTTAAAAAATATTTTATTGGTTATATATTATATATATTTTATTAATATAATTCACAAAAAAAATTAGTTAAATATTATAAATTTCTTTGGGACCATAGAATTTTTTTAAAAAAAACAATTCCTATATATTCAATTAGTTTTGATATAAATTTCTATTTATTTGTTAACTAATTAATTCAAAAATATATTTCCAAAAGTCATTTAGTAAATTTCATAACCTTAAATTTAATTGATATGTTTTATCATACATTATTAAACAATTAATATGTTAATAATATATTATTGTTTAGGAAATATCTATCTTGCCTGTCAGGAAAACTACCAAACAAAGTCGTTCTTGCATGTAACACAATATAACCTAGTGTTACATTCATTAAAATTTGTAGAACATATTTATTTGAAATATTAAAGATATCATACTATATTAATATGTTAAATTTCTGTCTATTCATGTTGTTATTTATCTTACATGCTATTAAATACAACGTTCTTACTTTAGAATTTCAGTGTATTGCATTTTCCCCACCTTAATTAAATTGAATCCTCACAATTTAATATTGATATCATTAAGAGTGTATTTGATATTTTAAAATAATATTATTTATAAACCCTAATTATAAATAGGTTCAATAAAACATATTATTAATAATAAGGAAAATTAAATGGGAAGGACACCAAAAAACATGGCTTCTGAATAGGAAGACATTAATGAAAACATGGATATGGAAGATAAATTTAACTATCATGTTCTAATGGAGAGTGATAGAAAAAAATGTTTATTATAATTTTGTTCACCATAATACTATAAACTCTTGGTGTGAATAAAGGTCATTGATATCATCAAAA
Organism: Viscum album; assembly: GCA_963277665.1. Taxonomy (NCBI): domain Eukaryota; kingdom Viridiplantae; phylum Streptophyta; class Magnoliopsida; order Santalales; family Viscaceae; genus Viscum; species Viscum album. Next base: position 1,033,951,888 of record OY728155.1, read on the forward strand.
ATAATTATAATAGGACAACATTTTTATTTCACGACCCTTTTTCCTAGAGTAGATAAATTCTTTCACAATCTAAGAATATAAGTAAATATAAATTTCTATAAACGTAATCTTTTTATTTTATTATTCCATGAACAATTTTTTCTTAATCCATTTACAAAAGATTATTCATATAGTGAAGATATATATTAATCACTAAAACATCATTCAATGATCAACTAAAACTATTTCATAAATGATCAACATTTCCAAATGGTTATGATCCAAAACATTTAGAAAGAAAGTCATTGAATTTCAAAAATGAACATATTATTAATCCAAGCAACATGAAGTAACTATCTAATCATTACATACTGAACATGTGAACACCATCATCATATATTCCCTTGAAACATGGTTATTAATTGAATTACCATAAAACCTTATTTTAAAAATGCATTATTCATTATTATTTAAGTAAGAAAAATTTTATTAGATATATTCCATTAATCCAAAAGTGTTTCATACTCCATCAATGATGGCATAAATAACTTTTTCAAAAAACCATTAATCTATTCGAAGGTGTTCGGTACTATCCAATTTAAATTTTCCAAATCAATCATCACTTTATTCAGATATCATTATCTCAGTATGAGGAATGTATTAAGGGTTATATTTCCCTTAAACATGTGTTTTTAAAAAAACAATAATTTCCACCAAATCACATTTTTTGTACCATTCAATAAGTGATCTCAAATATTTAATGAAAAAATTCTCACAGTACAATATTTCCATATTTCATAAACTATATGATGAGAACATAATCAATCCAATAATTTTACAATATATTTCAAAAAACCATATATAGAAGCATATTAATCATTACACTTCGGTTGTGTCAATTATATATGCTTGACCTTAATTCATTAGCTTTTTTGGAGGTATATTCCCTTGATTATTAGGGAATTAATTTTCATAGTGCCCCATCTCCTTGATGATTTAACACTAAATAACAGAGTTTTCCTTCCTCTATTTACATTCTTTTTTCCTGGTGACCCTTTTCTCCAAACAAAGAACTAATTCTCAATCATTTCTATAATTTACCAAAGTGACTCTTTCTACAATTATAACATGTGGGAAAATAATTATTATTTTTTGTACCATTATCTATTATTTGTTTTCCCATATCTTATTATCTTACATCCCTTTGATTCTATAAGACTTGGATAATTATTTCCCTCTCTTCATAGAACAAAAAACTATTTCATCATATGAAGAAAAGGCTTTAGACACTAATTCCATTCAGATACATGGCTTAAGTCCTTCAAATAAATGATCAATATTTCATTTCATATTGTGAATGAAATATGTAGGATACATTTATAAACATGGTAAAGATATATTCATACTCTCGAAAACTTTTTACTCTTCTTTCATTAAGCTAATGAACTTTCTCTTAATCTCATTTTTTTCTCATAAGGGGAGTATTTATCGAAAACATTCCCCTATAAATTTATTCATTCCATGAGTTCTATTTCTTATTCCTCCCTTGTATTTTGGATCAATGACCACCATTGATATGGATCTACTTTGAGACAATACACTACTAGTGTAACCTTTTCCTTTTTACCACATCCTAATTCGATGAATATCTTCCCAAAAGACTTAATCAATTACTTTGTTTCCATTGGTACAATAGTCCCACTAAATGATAGGGGACTCTATCACCAAAAATGATCTAGAATTGGAGAATCTAATTGTTCAATAAGCTTCACCATCTGGTAAAGGTTATGCATCATAACCTGATTAATATGACCAAATATTTACATAATATTCCCAGTTCCAATACTAGCTATATTGGTTTCCTCATTAAGGAAATATATACAATTTCTATGAGTACTAATACCATTATCCTTTAAAGGCCTAATTTATAAACAATGTAATTTAATTTGTTAGATAATAACATTATGTAACATAATATATAATCCTAAAACTAGTGAAATAATAATCAAAAAAAATTCCCTAACTTATCTCATAATAATAAACATGGTTTTTGGGGATATATTTACTTTAAATTATTTTATAATTATAGGTAAAAAATATGAATTATCCTAATCATATCCATCAATAGTGTCAAACCAGATGCATAGTAAGGCCCATTGTCACATACCAAGTTTTTTTGAGTCAGATCCAGAACACTTTTTTGGATTTGTTACCCCTAAATACATCTATTCAAGAACCACATCCACATGTAGTATCTAGATATGAATGTATTTATAGGAATATATACATAATATATAACTGACTAAAATTCTAGTTTATTCCTCTATACTATGCTCAATGTTTATCTTAGGGTTATGTTACCTAATATATGTTTTCTAAATATAGTTTCCAATGATGCTGTTAAACCTACTCTAATACCAAATGTAAGGCCCCAACCCCAAAAATCTTGGTGTCAGTGCATTATTTTAATACATTTCCATATATACAAGCATAAAATTCCAAGGGAGTGAATAGTTTAGATGTTTTGGAAAACCAAATTACACACACAATAACAATATTACATTGTGTAAGAGAGAGAAAACATGAAACATAATAAAATAAAATGAATTACATCATTGAAACATTATTCAAATATTTCTTCTTCATAACCTGTGGAAAGGAAAAAAATGGTGAGTTCAAATTCCCCATAAGGGTAAGTAAAAAGAGATTAAATAATGAATCAATGAGAATAAATAAACATGTATAGGTAAATAATAGTGAACATATTACATTTAAATAAATGGATAAGGGATAATGATTATGACATGGTAGATAACTGAAACACATTCCATTTAATCATCCAACTAAGAATGAAAATACATCTATAGATGTGTCAAAGGAAAAAACATATAATTGAAAATAATAATAACTAAATTATCAATAAATGAAATTATTAATTATGATATATGATGTTTCCCAGTAACATGATACCTTTACCTTCAATATTTATTTTGAAGAATGTTTGAACTATTTTGATTTGGCCAACTGATTCATCTCATGATATTAATGATACATCGAGGGGCATCTATTAACTGGCCCCGAACCCATATCTTACTAGTCTATTATTCATGTAAATAAATGAAAAGGGGTTTTCACCATCTTATATCATCCTAGGATACTACCAAAACATCATGGGGATTTCATTAACTGGTCCCTAACCAAAAGGGATTGTATTAAACTGTCTCCAACCCATGTCTTTCATGTCCAAAGAATTCATCCTATATCAAATTATGGATTTTATTTATAAAAAGTGATCCTTATCATAAAATATCCATATTGAATAAATAATAAAGATTTATCAATAATTCCATATTGGAGGATAAGTAAAAACAAGTTTTTTTGATGTTGATGAGTGGAAATTCCATGGAAATGTCATTAAAACATTCATGAGGAAAATAATCTTTAAACAATTCAAAGTTTCTTATACCACTTTGAAACTTTTGAATCATAATACACATGAATGTATAATATTAAATGAAACTTATTATATAACAATATTATGGTTATTCAAGATATAAAACATTAAATGGTATTATATAAAACATATAAAATAAATAATTGGTGAAAATGGAGTATGCTTTATAGAAAGAAAAATGAGCCAAGGATCCCTGACCTTGAGTCTGACTTGTCACGTGTGTATTTACCATCCTAAATAATAAAATTATGTTAATTATTTACATTATTATAAACTTTTTTCATGTTTATCATTAATTTTACTTCATTTATTTTAATGTTGTATAAAACTACTTAAACAATTATGTTTATGTTCAGTGTTTTGACCAAATTCGGTTCATGTGTTAAAACCACTTTTATAGGCCGACTATGGTCATATGGATATTTTTATAAAAATATATATGATAATTATCATGGAATAATTATTATATTTATAAATAAATTATACTTTTAAAATTAGTCATGAAATATGGTTATGAAAATTGAACCAGCGTTACAGTGATGGAGATAGTAGTCCATATATATTCATGACTAACCTTCCCATATTTCAATGATCGTTATGGAAAGAAGGTAATAAACATTATATCTATCCATATTTATCAGTATATAATAAATACCATCTAATTTAATCATATATACATATATGTGGAGATATTTTGTGGTAAATGTAATCACATCATTTCAATGAGGTAGTAGTCCACACATCCATGATCGACGTCGTCACCTTTTTAGTGGGAAAAAATGTTAATAAAGAAAATGAAATATTATATTTAGAGAAAGTAAATTATATAATTAATATCATATATATTTAATTTATGTAAAATATATTTAATTAAAACTATCCTTTATTCATTTCATTTATGGTGTGAATGAATCACATCGCTTTGAGGAGCCGGTAGTCCACGCTTCCACAAATGATATTCTCGTATTCCCACAAAATGGAAATCATAAAGGTATGTTCTATAAAAAAATTATAAAAGAAAAAAGAAATTATTAATATAATATTTATCATATATATACATCATTTCCATCATTATTCCAAACCAAAAATAGGGGGAAAGGAAAAATAAACAACATCGTTTTGCAAGATGGTAGTTCAGAGTACACATAAATGGTAAGTTAGATAAAAATTATATTGGAGTGTTTGAAAGTGTAGGTATAAATATTAATATAAAAATATCTCATTATATAAAGGATACTAATGTTATTTTTTAATCATGGAATAAGAATAGTTTATGGTGTGGAGAATGAGAATAAAACAAAACATTTTGGGGGATGTTACCTCTTTTTCGGGTAACTCATTTGGATTTTCACTGAAGGTCTTCCATGTATAGATTTATACCCATGGGGAGGCTTATAGTATCAGTGGATGTATTGTTAGGATATATTTGGGAATATATTGGTTGGTTCAATTTTTCATGAGATTTGTGAGTATGTGGGAGGGGTGAATGCCTTTTTATAGTGGGGGAGGAGTCTTGTTCTTGTAAATATTTGGAATGGGAATTCCATCCACATTTTTTCATTTAAAGTGGATCCAATAATGATAAAAATTTACTAAAAAGGATTATAGGGTTTCAATATGACCATACAATTGATTTTGGGCAAGTATATAAGTCTTTTGGGGCTATAATATTAAGGACCAGTCTCTTTTTAAGCTAATTTTTCTCTTAATTATTGTAATTAATTTTAATCACCTTCACTGATATTTTTTGTCAAAAAATAATTTTATATTAATATAAATTATTAATTATTCTGATTAAAAATATGGAATCCATTTTTACACATTACAATCAAAGAATTTGTAGAAATTAATTTAAATTTAATCCTACCAATGGGACGACAATGTGGGTTTTTAAAGTAAAAACATTCAAAAGTTTGCAAAGTTTTTATATCACATTTCAAAATGAAATTGATTATAATGACCTAAATTGGATTAATTAATTAATAATTGACCTAATTAAACTTTAAAATCAATTTAAAATATTTTTTATCCTTATAAATAAATTATATGAAAAAGATGTTTTATATTCAAATTTAGTATTTTTTACTATTCATTAAGAAATGAATCTATTTAGAAAATATCAAATTATAATCCGAATATAATTCTGACATAATTATTTCAAAAATTAAGTATATATTGAAATATAAAATATATAAAATTGAAAAAATATATATTTAAAATAGTTTCTCTATTAAAAGGTGGTAAATCTTCTTGTATAAAAATATAGGGTTTTGTGTATAATATTGGGTTTGTTATTATCTTATTCTTATAAAATATATTGGATGAATATCAAGAATATTTTTATTGAATATATAATATATATATTTATTTTATATCATTCATTACTAGTAATTAATTTAATTTATTGATATAATATGTCATTGGAAACATAAAAATAGTTCCTTATAAAAACATTTCTGATATATTCAATTGGTTTTGATATGTATTTATATTTAGTTGTTAACCAATGAATTCAAAAATATATTCTCATAAGTTATTTAATAATATTAATAATCATCAATATAATGTCCAGGTTATATCTCACTATTTTATATAATTAATATCATAATAATATATTAATGTTTACTAAAACTCTTTCTTGTGTTTAAAAACGAATGAAGAAAGTTGTAATTGCGTGAAATGAAAGATAACTCAGTGTTTTAAGAATTACCATATATAAAACATATTTATTTAAAATATTAAATATAACCTATAGTCTTTGGATGTTATATTCCTTTCTACGCTTCGTGTTTCATGTCTTACATTATTTTAAATACAATGTTCTTATATCTGAATTTTAGGGTGTTACAATATGTTTATGTGAGGGGCTAACTTCAAGACATTAACATAATGAGTGAAACTATTTATATTTATACATGTTCACAATGTTATAATCATACATGTATGAAAAAAATATTTTTCTTATTCTAATTTTATGTTCTCATGGATTTTGTTCTTTTATTCCATTATGATTCTGGTCTTATGTACCGCCAATATTTATCCTATGACATAAGATTTTGATTTTTGATATGAAGGGTATGGTTTTCATATGTTGTGCTAATATTATCATACCCTTATGCTCATGTTATACTTACATATTTCTCATGTTTACCCTTAATGATATTCAATGCTCACCCTTTATTATGTTTCCTTTTACAGGTTATGAAGAGAGGTGTTTTGTAGGGTATTTTTTTAAAGAGTACAAAAGTGGAAGATTTTTATGTTGGATGTTGAGGATGCTTCATGGAATAATAATATTGTGTTTATTGTATCCAAATAAATTAAATATTATGGTATATAGGCATATATTTATGAAATTTATTGAATATTAATTGAATAACATATGATATCTATGTATGAGTAGTTTGGGTCTCCACAGTCTGTATTAGAGGAAATATTTACTCAATATTTGGAGATTTGTATTTGAAAAACTTTAGTGATATCACTAAGTACATGCTACATAAATTTATAGATATATTTCTAGGTATATTTCTAAGGAAAATTATAAAGTTAATTCTAATTATAAGAAAATATTATTGAATTTTGGTGAAGGATATAGAAAGGGATTTCAAAAAAATTACTTCCCTATAAAGATACATCATGTGTATTTGGATTTAGAAAAGTTCTACCAAGAGATAATAACTCTGAAAAGGGTTCATTGAGATATAATTGATAATAACCTTGTTCTCGATAGTGGTCCTTGATGCAAACTTGGTTTTACACTCCCAGTTTATATGCTTTGGAAATTTAAATAATCTTTGCAAACTGTCATGAAGGATTTAAATAATGACCATGAATAACCTAGGTTAATCCTAGAGAGTCATATATTAAAAATAATGTGCCATGATTTAGATATCCCATAAGTGTTTTTTCATTATTTTGTGATTTACCACTATGAATATTGTTACTCACAATATGATTTTTGGTTTTATTCAATATCGAGGTCCAGAAGGAACATGATTAGCATTGATGGTGGTAGAAAATGTGTTGATGAGTAAAAATATGTGATGATGATTGGAGTGAAAGATATTTTTATGATGACTAATCATTTATCACAACATATGATTAACAACTTAAACCTTAACCAACTCTCAGACTCAACAAATAAGATAAGAATAGAGTTCATCGAGAGTTCTGGTGGTAGAGACCATTGAGGAAAGAATATGAAGTTTCCTACATGTCAAGAATGTGGTAAGAATCAGGTAAGGGAATGTCTTAAAGGAATGAGTATATTTTTTATGTGTGTAGAAGGATACATAGTAGGCAATTGTCAAGGAAAAATTGAATTTACAATTAATGAAATGGGTGAGAATAAAGGTTTCCCTAAGGAATTATCAATGGTTGAAAGTAAAAAAAACAAGAATGTATGGGTATTATAAAAATCTATGTCCATGGGATAAATCACAAGAAGACGATTAGAAAGCTAGTATGAGTAATGTTTTTTTTGTTGATGAAGAAGAGAATGAAAATGAAATATTAAAGGAAATAGGTATTTAGAAATAATATAATGAATCCTAGTTAGTTGTTTTATAATGAAGTATAATGCTTAATATATTTTTTATTGGAATTCAACAATTATAAAATATATAAGGATTTTTCAATATAATTTTTTTGTTATGGGTTTTCAATAATACGTTTAGTGTTCTTGATGACTAGGAAAATTGATTTAATTATAAGTTTATATATTATGTAAATCGCATGATTAAGGTATGATTTCCCTTAATATGTTCCTGATGTTGACATAATGATTTTGGGGGAAAAATTATCTATATGAATAAATTAAATTGGATAGTACTGATGACCTTGGAAATGATTATTGATTTTTGGAAAAAAAGTAGTTTAAGTTCTCCAGGATGGATTTTACAACATTATGGGATTTATGGAATATATTTAACAATATTTGGTTTTATTCAAGGAATAATGATGTATGTATGTATTCGTAAAGGTTTTATGGTAATTATTGTTATTATAATGTTTCAAGAATATATATGAATAAGGTATTTATATATATGGTATGTGACAATTAAGATATCATTTATGATATTTGTGGGATTAATGATAAGTTTATTTTATAAAATTTAGTAACCTTTTGTATAAATTATGAATTTTGGAAGGGCCATAAGGTTAAAAGTTTATGGAATGGTTTAAGTTGAACTTTGTATCAGGTTTTTGAGATAAATGTATTATTTAACAATATAATATTTATGCATATTTTATAACTTGTGATAACCATTTTGTTTTTGATAATAACTATAGATAAAAGTAATCACTGTAGCGGTGGAGGGACTGTAGCAGGTACTATAGCAGCACGGTACTGTAGCAGTACTGTTCATTGAGGGGTCCTTTGGGCCAAAAAAATGGGCTTTCAGGCCATGTGTTCAGGCCACTTGGCCTTGGGCCTTCAGGCTCTGTAATGGGTCTCCCTCTACCCAGTTTAAGAGGTATTTGCTTTAAATAATAAATTGAGGTTTCGACCCCAACCTTTAAAAAAACTCTCCATCAGGATATGTGTGTTAGTTTTCTCTTCTATGTTCATTTCTTCACCTCCCACTAATGTTCTCCTATATAGAAACCTATTTTTTTATATTAACATAGTACATTAAATTCACTCATTCCAAGATAAATTTTGATTAACACTTTTAAAGATGTGGGTCTCGAAAAAGGGGATTTCATATATTGGACCCTTAAATATTGAGAAAATTTTCAAATTTCAAGAAAACTATTTATGTAAGGGGGTATAATATAACACCCCAATATTTTATGAATTTTTTTTTTAAAAAAAGTTAATTTTTTCAATAGTTTGTGTTACACAAATCGCCAATATTAGCTTGTGTTTCATGAACTACCAAGTTTTAAAAAAATAAAACATATAATTAAAATATTTTTATTTAATATTATAGTTATCACCAAGCTGATGTAATGGTGGCTATGAAGAGGATTAAATAAATTATGAATAAACTATTTTAAAATTTTATATATAATTAATTATCTCATGACAAAAAATTAGTATTGAAAATAAAACCATTTGAAAACAAATGAAATATTTTTATAAAAAACAATTTTTATGTACACAAATGCCTTATTCTTCAATAAATTTGAAAATAATTGGGTTTATTTTAATGAAATTAAAATATTATATATTCAATAAAAAATTTCACATTCATCTAATTTGTTTTTTAGGAATAATTTATGAATAAATCCAATTTTTTTCTTAAAATAGTATATTTCTAAAAAAATTTGTTGCATTCTCACAGTTCTATTAAAACATATTTTTGACACATTTAGAATATTTATTTAAATAAAGTAACTTTATTTTTTAAGTTATAATTTCAAAACTATTGTGGAGTGATTTTATGAGAATTTACTAAAAAGATAAAATTTTCAGTGACTAAAGAAAAATAATTATTTTTATTGAAAAAATTATTTTTATTCAAATAATTAACAACCTACATTAAATTTTAATATGGTCTTAACAGTATTATTAATAAAATTATATATATTGATCCAATTTTGGTAATTGAAATCAATTTTACATTGAATTTTTATATAAAAACTTTTTAAACTTTTGAAACATTTTGATTTAGAGAACCGCTTTTTCATCGTCTATGTAGGAATAATTTTAAATAAATTATTTTCACTTATATCATTGGAAATTAAAAAAATGTTTTAAATATTTGTAATAAGAATAATATTTTTTATCTAATAAGGTCAATGACATTTTTTACCATAATGAATCGTAAAAATAGTAAAAATTAATTACTGCAATGATTGTTAAAATAGTTTTATATATGGTTAAACCAAAATGATAGGGATAAAATAACCTATAAACATGTATAACTTACATTTTCTATCCATATATAGACCTTATAACCTATAAGGTTCTATAATAGAATATATTTTTTCCTTGATTCATGTGAAACTCATGTGTACACCTTTTTCTTTTCAAAAATTACAATTGTTCCACTGCCTCACATAAAAGTGGCAATGCCTTATCTAATCCTCTACACAAATCCAAAACAATTTGTTTCATCCAATACCCACCCAAATAACTGAATAAATTACCTCCCCTCATCTTATAATCCTTAGTTTGTTATGATTGTTTAATTTTATTCTTTATATGATGAAATATCGTGATCTATATCTCAAGAAACACTTGAATTTTCTGTCCTCTTATTATGTCATGAGAATATATGATTTCCCTTCATTTTCATCTATATATGTATTCATGATTTCGAATTAATTTTTCTAAGAAAAAATAACTTTATTTATCACTTCGGTCAAACCCTCTTTCATCCATATCTATATATTATAAAAAAATTGAAAATGTTTTTATCATTTACCAAAAGATTTCGTAAATATGTTTTATGAATATTTGACTTTTTTAAAAGTGTTTTAAATGGAATATTCATATTATTTTAAAAAATTCATTCTTTTTTTATTTTACCTAAAATTTGAAATGAATATTTATTTTAACATATACAAAATTTTCCACCATAATGAACACTCAGTATTTTAATGATTCTTTTATTAATTTACATGGATGTTTTCAAATAAAAATATTTTAAAAAATTTCTATGTTTTAAAAAATGTTTTTCAAGGTGAAAAGTATATTTTTGTTGAAAAATATTCTAATTGATTTTTCAAAATCATTTTCAATCAAAGATGACATCCTTTGATGTTACTTATGATTTACTGAGGATATAATCCATTGATACCATCTTTATTCTATCTTTGGATGGATTATGATTATTATGAAAATATGTTTATGAACCGCATTTTTTTCTATGAATTATACTATAGTGAAATTATTGTTGAACCAGACCCCTTTTCATAGGTTTTTACACGATGAATGTTTGATTATCTTGTGGAACATAAATAAATAGATTGTGTGATAGGTGGAACCCATATCTCCATCCAATGAATTAGGTAAAGATGAATAACTAATTAGTAAATTTTATATATATGAACCTGATTACCTGATTACATGATCACAATGTTATTTTTTAATGAGATGATATGTTCAAAATTTCACTTGTGAACCTGATTACATGTTCATAGTGTTTTGTGTGGACATGGATTTAACTTCCATAAGGTTATGCATGGACCTGGTTTCATGTCCCTAAGATTATGTGATGTCATGATTTCTTATCCATATCATAATTATTCAACATGTTTATATTTATACATGCTCACAATGATATAATATTATGTTCATACTACAAATAAATGTCTTATTCCACTGTAATGTTCACATAGATCATGTCCTTTGATTCCATAATGTTTTATGTATTATGACCTGCCAATATGTATTAAATCAAAAAATATATTGATCATCGATATGATGGGAATGGTTTTCATATGATGTACTCATGCTCTCATACCCTTATGCTCTTATTATGCTTAAATATTTCCCTTAGTTACCCTTATTGAGCATATGAGATCACCCTTCCTTACATTTCCTTACCCATGTAATAAAGAATGGTTTTAAGTATTGTATGTATTTGAAGAGTAAAAAAGGGGAATATATTTATGGTATATGTTGGATATCATTTTTGAATTAAAAATTTTATATTTATATTCTCCAATTATGATAAACTATTATCTTCCTTGGGCATGTGTTTAATAAATGGGTTTAATATTCATCTAAAAAGACATGATATCTACATATGAAAATCATAGGACTTTATACTTTCTAATGGTGTCTCCACTATAAAGATACTACCTAATTCCAGGAAACTAATCATTAATATACTACCCCTGAATAATAAACTTGAGAAGAGGGGAGGAAAATTATGCACTTTCTAGAACAATATCAGTTTCAACATACTAAACTCCAAAATGCATACAAGCAAAGAAAGACATAAAGTTCCACTCTTTTAATGATTCTTTAATATCATGGGATATAAGTTTTCTACTCGAAACATTTCCAATGATATTAAACTTATAGGGAATCTAGGAAATGTCAAAATCACAATATTATAGGTACTCCACCCACCATATTTGTAGAATGTTGAAATATTTTTGAGAGAAGATAAAACTTGGGATTTTGTTAATCGAATAAATAGAGAACCTTCCAGTGAAATGGTAATTTCACTAACTCTTAATTAAATTCATCATTATTATGGGATTGAGATCATGTGTAGATAGTTCTTCTCATGTTTCATAATTTTTTGGGAACCATATTCTATCATGTTATCACCCTATATGAGGATTCTTCATAAGCCTAAACCAGATATTTCACAACAGTCCACATAGACCTGACTAACGTCTGGATGATTCAAAACAAGTTTTGAGGTCAAAATGTGATTTTAATCATCAAAACATATGTGACATATCAAATCCTCTAATAATGTTACTCACTTTTGATTGAGAGTAGTCATTAGATAACCCAACTTTTATAAGTCACAGATGAATCATCAGTAATACCCACTAAACACAAAAATCTATGAATTGAAAAAAAAATATCCTTATTACCATGTCTCAAAAACCTCCAAATTCTAAGTATTAATTTAAATATCATGTTCTAATAATACATGTCCTAATAAATTTACTATTAAAATCTATAAATTACATTTCTAAAGATTAACATAAATTCAAGGACCTCTCAAAATTTCATGAACTCCTATTAGATGTTACACATGGACCTCCTCAAATTTATATTAAACCATGATTTCATCCATAAATACCAATAAGATTTAATTGAGATACTTTTGTAACGTCATGTTCATCATTTTCATAAAAACTATAATAGAATTAGTTAGGTAAACATGAAAAACAAGGGACTCGAAATGTCTATATATTCTCCACAAAAGAACTTTTTTATATCAAACTGTATGACTCTAATCTAAGCATAACTAGAAAAATGATCGTTATTCAATAACCACATCATACCTTTAAATTGATCAAATAAATCATCATTTCTAGGAATTAGTTTCTAATTTTTTATCTTAACTATATTGATTCTCTATAATCAACATAAACCCTAAGGGTCCCATCATCTTTCCTTTATAAAATCACAAGTTCTACCCATAGAGACACACTTAGTATAAGGAATTATTTTTTGATCAAATGTTTTGAATAATTATTTAAATAATTAAATTGATCTAGTTCCCTATTATAAGTGGGAATTGAAATAGGTTGAATATATGGTGTATACTATACCAAATAATCCACTTCCCTTACTAGTGGTAATATATAAAATCATATGGGAAAATATAATGAAACTCAATTTCCATTAGGAGATATCACCACACAAAAAATCCAACTCTAGGTCAAAAGAAAATGAAAATATCACCCTTCCAAACTCCAGAAAAGGTGGTCTATTACTAATTGATATTGGGTCCCACTATACCTAGAAAACATGGAACACCATGTTGGGGTATTAAAGTAGATCCACCAATGATAAGAGTCAATCCATTCATTATGGAAACTTATCCAATTCACCCAGATAATGAAATCCATGGGATCTATATTTAGAACCAATAAATTTCAGGTGATATTAGTCTCTAATAAAGCCAAGGAACAAGTGGGGAATTAGAGACTCTACTCCCTTTTCAATCTAAGGGATATAGTTGTATTCATCACATAAGAGATACGCTATATAAAAAGGATTAACATGAAAAAAAATATGATTCAAAATAAAATAATGATATGTTTCAATATCAAATATAGTAGTCACTAAATATGAATCCATAGTGATGGTGCCTATCACTATTGTTGGACTCACATTATATTCCTCTTGAGACTTTTTCACTCTGTGAAAAATATTTATTCTGAATTCTTTTGATGGGATCCCCATATATCATGACGAATATTCTTTCACCATAGAGCCTTTTAGTGAATATAATCCTTGTTCCACTGTGTAGGGAAAAAAGACATGAAAAAACATCTATATGTGGTCTGAGTGGATTCATGAACCATAATTAATTGATTCCTTAGTAAAAATACACTTTTAATTACCATATTTTCCTAACTAGAGGTAATTCAGTGGGAAAATTGTAGTATTGTGGAGGGTATGGATCTTTTATAGCCCCAAAATATTCCACAATAATCATCCCATAATCTCTTTAATTTAAATAAACTAATTGAAATACCACTTGGATCAAAATAAACTCATCTGAACCCTAAATTACATGTCATGTAAAGTGCAAACAAAAATGAACTATCCATTATATCTACATAAGAGGTGATATTAAACATGAAAAACTTATATTGTATGTCATTTTTATGAACCATGTCAAGTTTTTTAGCCTTTATCTTCTCATTCATCATTACATTATAAGAAAACTAAATAATTTCAATAATGTATTTTATATACTATGTCACGGTACTATCACCTTGCATAAGGCTGATAAGATCTTTGAATTTCCCAAAACCATGGATTCTTGATAGAACTTCTCAATAAATAGATATCTAAAGTCCTTACACTCCAATACTGCATGTATATTAACTATATACATTGAATTCCACCACCTCATGCAATAACCATAAAGCTTAAATTAATTTCATTTCACTTTTACTAACTCTTTCCTTTCTGATTACTAAAAAATTAGCTCAATAATTTTCAATCAATACTTTTCCTCATAAGGATCATTTGAGCCTTGGGAAACATTTGGTTTCTACCAAATAAACTCTAGAGCATGATCTCTAGTTTCATCCTTTAAAGGTTCAATTACATGATCCCAAATTTGAATGGGTACGGCTACCTATCACAAAGCATGTACAACATGCACCGTTATCTCCACAAAGATCTAGTAAACTAGAAGATTCCCTTATTGTGGTTCACCAATTAAAATATATTATGAAATATTCAGACATACTATCATGGGAATGGTACTATAAAACATCAAAATGAAACATGAAAATATCCGTAAAGAAATAAAAAATATCAATCCAATTAATATATATAGTAATATCATTTACATTAGTTAAAATTAACGTTTTTGAATTTCAGAATACCCATATCAAGTTTGTATAATGACTAGAATCAGATAAATTTATTCCTCAAAAATACTTTACCCAAACACCCATAGTGATTAAAGGATCTGTATGATGGGATATGATCATGAAATCACTCATAAACAACCCCTCATGTCCTGATAATACTAACTCATATATACTAGTACATCCAAAACTACATTAGAACATCAAGGAGAGGCACAAAATATCATTCCTCTAATACCAATTTGTCATAAACTGACCTAGATAACCAACCTAAATGGTACCTGAATCAATGATGACATGTCCTGAAGGGTAATCTCAATCCCCACTAGCTTTGGAATAATACTTGGGAATCAATTAAGTGTTTGAGTGAGTGATTTCACTACATGTCAAATAAAAAATGGAATAATGGTAGATAAAAATTGATCATTCAGTATGCTAGACACTCATGTAAAAAACACATGAAGATAGATATAGATCCCATAAAATTACATCATCAAATAAATGTTATAATATAAATTAATATAAAACCTATAAAGTCTATGTTAAGTGTGTAACTAAATTCCACTAGTCACTATTATCTTCCACTTTCCCGCTAATCAATCACACCCACCACCTCCATGTGGTTCATTCTATTTAACTAGAGCTATAATAATATAGTCTTAAAATTCTCTAAGGGAAAGGTGAGGTGTGAGAAAAAAATATCCCAGTTTCATTTCTCAAAATCATCCATAAACAAGTCTATAATTATTACATAAAAATAATTCAATTTAAATTAAATAGGATGTGGAAAATAATTTCTGTATTTTAGAAAACACATGATTTCAATTAAATAAATTGAAAATAGATAGAAAATATAATAAAAATAGTCTGAAATGAACATTTTATTATAACATAATGGAATGGGTAAATCATTTCTATAAACACTATCATTTAATAACAAAATAAATCAAATCACCATGTTCATATTCCTTGTGTTTCATTAGTTCTAACATCTTGGATCCTTGTTTTACTCAAACAATAAATCACAGCTCAAAGTGTACACACTTCTCTAAGTATCGTGCCATTATGATAAATAAATCAAATCTCAATCAATAAATTCTTAAATAATTTGGTATTGTTATATTTTTCATCATCGATCCATTTTTAGGGATTTTAATTCCTAGATGTCTTGTCATAATCTCCCAATAACTACTTAGTCTCACACATTCATTTAATCAATCAATAAAGGGGAAATAATTTATTTTAATAGAAGTAATAATTCACTATTAAAATTCTTAATTTCAAGTTCAACATGCCAATTAATTTTCAATTCCATGTTTGTTTTTTTATTAAATTCATGCATTTAAAAATTTTCTTTCATTTAAATCCATTTCTATCAAGAATCAACATTAAACCATTTTATCAAAATCACCTTTTTATTTTAATCCATCATTTATAAAAATCGACCCAATTTTTTAAGGCCTCTAAATAAGTGTTTTATTTCACAAATCCATGCTTTTTGAAATAAAAAAATCAAATATTATAATTAATTGAAAATAAATTTTAAATCAAGAATGAAAATCAGGATTTCAATTTTAGGAATGACATTTACAGTACCACTAAACGTTTTTCACATGTTCAAACAATCACCTGAAATGGGAAACATCAATGGAGAGACAAGGGTGATGATGATCAATAAGGAAACCCCATAATTTCCATGAAAAAAAACTTGATTTCCAATCTTTTAAAAACATGATTATTAAATAGTATCATAGAATGTGAGAGAATAATTAAGGAGGATTCCCAAAAATATATATGTACACATACTAGAGAGGGATAAATATCATCTATAAATACTTTGATCCATGATATAAGAGGTTTATAGAGCCAACAATGCATCTAGATGGTATATAATATCAAACGGGTTATATTATGATTTATTATGGGATGTATAGTATTTATAATGGGTGTTTTTAGATTTAAATTAATATTTTGAAGGGATTAATAACCCGTCATATGATTTCATTGGTTTGGCCACAAGGTTATTACTAACAATGATCCTAACAATTCACCGTTACTAGTCTTATTGAAGTGATTCATGGTTTTCTTGGATGGTTTAAACAAAATATACACCACCCATGTGCTCCCCCGGTGTCAATGAATAAGGGTATATGGTTTTTCCACATGGTTGAAGAAACATTATTCCAACAGTGTAATCCCCCTTATCCCATGGTTCAAAACTTGAGGCATATATTGCATGTTTTGAACTAAACATTCACCCTACCCCATAACTTAATGACAAGGAAGATGATTTCTTTGGCCAAACCACATGATTTCATTCCAACTATGAACAACCTAAGAAAAATAAAAATGCTTTCAAATTTCTCTAAAAGGACCTCAAATAAGTACAAAAAAAGGTGAGAAAACCAAGGAGTAAAAATATCAAAAAGTGGGTAATGGAAAATTACATTAAGTGTGTCCAATACAAGATATAAAATAAATTGTACTATCTTCCCCATACATAGATAGAATATACTTATACAAAATAATGGTACTTATTTTTTATTCATGGTATTCATAACCTCTGTAGAACTCTTTGAAAAAATGATATAATTAATAAAAACAAACATATATCCCTAGAAAAGCTACATGAAACCCCTTTAATAATTCTCTAATACCAATTAGTAGACATATGGGAGAATATTTCATCATTGATAAGTGGTTGAATTAGTGGTTTTAATAATACCAATTACCAATCACTATTTTTCTCATTATTGGTTTGAACTATTGGATATCGATGGTGATGATGGAATTAAAAGAGATATATTTAGAGAAAATGAAAATTATATAATTATTTTTATCAAATCTAATAACCCTTTTTATTAGGTTTCTAATCCTTAGTATGAAATGGTTGTGATCATACTTTACATTTTATTATCTTATTATTGGTAACAATAAGGAACAAAAAAGGAATATTGTCCTAAAATCATATAATAATAAATAAATACAAAAAAAACTTTTAAAAATCTTCTGTTCTTGTCTCAAGTTCCTCCATTATTTGTATCATGTATGCATATTTCATATTATGATCAATCCTAGCCAAAATATTCTTGGATTGGGTATCTAGTAATATCATAGCTTTCCTCATTTTCATCACACTTTTATCTAGGTGGATCATATCATTTTTAATAACATCTTATATGTTATACTGTGATTTATTTCACTATGGTCTGGTTTCTATATCTTGAAGAAAGAAAAATCAAATCTAAAAAATATTTCATCCCCCTTTGACTGACATTATTGTGTGATCTAGTATATTATTATTTGATGAATTTAAAAAATTTATAAGTACAAAACAATTAAATTCATATAGCTAATATCATTTTTTCATATCCAATGTATTATAATAAATGTTCCCATAATTCTATGAAACAATAAAACACAAGTAGATCTTTGAGGCCCAAGGTTTTGGGGTGAAACATAACGCTATAGTGTAACATCAACCAGTTCCATCACCAATAATGCAATAAATTTTCATGTCCCACTAGATATACTATGATATCCTCCTCTATGGATTGATCCAAAAAAATGGCATGATGTGTTCCCAAAAAAATTATCTAATGTATCACATTGGTATTTTATCACTATTAAACCCAAACTTTTTAATTACTTGGGAACATATTCATGACACATATATATTTTTTTGTAGTGTGACCCTGTTATATAAGAGTAAAATGATCATTTACATAAACTCCTTAAGAGTGAAACCAAAATAAAAATTTCATTATTCATAAATATATGATTAATTATTTCTCTTGGCCCCTACTTATTTTGGTGTGATTATCACCCTTCGTTCTATGGTTTTATCTTCCTCATTAATCCTTTATTACTTTGAAACTTCACTCACTCTAATGAGATTCTATATTATCCATGAGTATTTTTTCAAAAGATATAACTTGAATAAATTTATAAACTCATGAATGAATATCCTTATGAAATAAATTAATGCACTCCTTGAATTTCAAGGTTATCTAAACACCAAACAATAGGATTGAGTATTGTTTGTTGGAGTCCTCCAATATGTTGATGTAAAGACTATTATTATGTTAACCATGTCTCAATAGATATCAACACTCGGGTCCCCCTTAACCATTTCCTTTCATGTGGAGATTCTCTAATTTCTAACAATCGTTAACTTCCTATAGATCTAAGGGCTCTTTACAAACCTATAAAAAACTATATATTGTATATTCCCTCATCCTTACCCAAACCCCGAAAAATTTCAGGAATCCCAAACAAATATATAAAACATGCTAAAATTCATCCAAAAACTCCTAAATTCATAACCGATTCCCAATGATAAATTACCCATACATAAAATCCAATATTCAAACTAGTCCATATTTTTATCACATAATTTATCAAAAATAAAATTAATGTAATAATCCTTAATTAATTCCATAAGGACATGGGTAACTGTAGGGGAAACATGAGGACATAAAATATCATATTAGAAGTGCATATGAATATGAGTATGAGGCTCACCAATATTAGTCCTTACACACAAAAGACCATTAATGTCTAGTGGAAAACGATGAGTAAATGGGGAAAACATTCTATACTGTTAAAGAGGCGATAAAACCCACAGAATAATAAATAGTGGTCCCTATATAATAAAACCCATGTACAATCAAATTAGGGATGATTCATTAATAATATCTAGATAAATAAAATTAAAAATAGAAAACCCCTTGGGGGTTTATCCTAATAATTTCTTTTCATTTTGATTACAGTTTTCTTTGGTCTAGTTTTTAAGATATCATTTGATTTACTATTTTCTTTTTTGTTAAATAAAGATTTAAACTATAATGAAATTAACTAAGAACAATTTAATGTTCTTGCAAATTTTATAAATAAGCATTTTGGTTTTTTTCCAATTTTCAATTTTTTTTATTTCATTGTTTTTTTATATTTTATGTAAATAAAGAATGGAAGTTGTTGTGAACCTAATAAATAACAATGATGAGGTTTTCCTTAATTTCTATATAATAACCATGTTTTGTATAACTATATTATTTTTATTAAATATCAATTTGAATATAATATAAATAACTAAAATATCATACATAACATACATTAAGGATGATGTAAAAATAGTTGCGGGAGAACATTTACCCTTGGTTAGAATTTCTCTTTTTATTTTTATGTGTTTTTTAATGTCTTTTTTTTTGTTTCCTAATATTAATTGAAAATAATTTACATTCATTTATTATTGATCAACTATGGAAAATATTTTTCATATTTCACTATGAAAACTCATGTGATTTCTTATATGTTTATTCATTCTTATTATTTGACCTTTTAATGATTTTTAACCGATAGTAGAGCCCATGGTATTAAAACTATGTAGTTTTATGTAAAAAACTTTAAAAATAGGTTTCCTTAAAAAAATTGTGTTCTTAAATGTTTTTTCATTCATTAGAGAACATGATACATGTTATAATAGTATATAACTTTCAAAAAAATCAGATCCAGGAATCTAGGAAATTAGTGTGGTTAAGATGATAATTTCCATTTTGTATTAAATGGCCATTTTTGTATCTCAATTATATATGCCTAAAATTTTACCTTGTTTAATTTCTTAATGATAATAAATTATCTTATAAGAGATACATTATAATCATTAATACCAACCGACCTTACTCTTGATTTATGTTGTAGATAGACATTAAGAGATTGGTTTGTGGGTGGGAATCAAATTATAAGGTCCTTTGGTAGTAGATAATATCAATAAGTAATGTTTTGTCATATTACATACATATTTTTTAGTGTAGTTTACACAAGTTATTTACATTTTTAGTTCATTGATATCTTAAAAATAAAATAGTTGTAAAAAAATTAAAAATAAGTGGAATAAAGGTACTTGAGGTGTGTATTATTATGATTCAAAATTCATTGTGTGAAGACTACCATAAAAATAAACTAATGTAATGATGTGATTGGTGTTATATGCAATATTTTGAAGACAATTCTCAACATATCAAATAGTTTACATAAATATTTTTCTTAAGAGTCAAAATATCACTTTCCACCCATTTTTTTAACATTATACCATCAATAAAAAAATCCAAAAGTAACCCATTCATAGTAAATTTATATTATCATCATAGTTTCTTAAATTATTGTTGGTTTATGAAATAAAACCATCATATAAAAAGGTTACAAGTTTATAATACTAGAAAAAATATTTAAAAAACTAGACCTTGAGTGTGGGAAAAATAATTATGGGAAGGTTAGTGTGGGTATTGAAAGGTGGAAAAATGATTTAAGGTTATTTGAATGAAAAAATATTAAAATGAATGAATATAAATGAGGCATGAAATAAAATAAAATAGAATGAATCATTCCCCTCCACTATTTATTTAATGATTTTAATATGGATTTTATGTATATTTTATCCAGGGGTGAAAAAGGATGGAGTGGGGGATTGAGGAAACATTTTTTTGTTAATTATTTCCATTATAATTTAATTTTTAATCCCCAAAAAATATTTGAAGATATCATAAAAATATGGATTTTTTATTTTCCATGTGTTTTTAAGAAAAAATATGAATTTGTCTAAAATATTTTATTTTAATGTTATAAAAGGAATTTTTAATTTTTAATTTCCAATATAAATATAAATATTTATAAATAATTGTTTTTTACATTTTGAAATATTACACTACTAAAAAAAGGCCATTAGCGACCGCCAATGACCGCCCAGCGACCGCCATTGGCGGTCGGTTCTGTGCCGTCGCTGTAGGTCTTTAGCGACCGCCAATGGCGGTCGCTATAGGTGGCCCAAATTCCACCGTAAGCGACCGCCTGGCGGTCGCTGTAGGCTGACTCGCGGGCACCATTAGCGACCGCCATTGGCGATCGCTAATACTGCCCAGACGGCAGGCTATAGCGACCGCCAGAGGCGGTCGCTAAACTTGAAAAAAAAAATTTTAAAAAATTCATACCATAATATATATATATATATATATATATATATATATATTAAATAAAATATATATATATATATAAAATAATGAAAATATTGATATATATAATATTAAATAAAGTATGTATATTTATTTATTAAATAATATATATATATATATATTAATGAAAATATTTATATATATAATATTAAATAAAATATTTTTCATTTTTTATATAAAATGTACAAATTGTGTTTTTTTCTTCACGGTGGAAAAGCAGTCATAAAACAAAGGTAACAATCATAAAAAATGGAAAACAATTAAGCGCGCGCAACACTTAAAGAACGCATAATGAGCCCTACCGTGTAGACCGCACGTACGATTGGCGTGTCGTCTGCGCGTAAACGTCACGAATAACAATTAGATTGTTTCCCTATGATTTCAGGTCAATCCGATGTGGTCAGCTATGATTTTGAGCGTCAGACGCCCATTTTGGCAGTTTATGACACCGGAACGGCGTTCCCGGTCACCGCGGGCACACGGTGCGGCCGATTGACGTTTTGTCTGCTCGACCACGTCACAATTTACTCACCCTTTGATTTCGTCTGATTTCAGGTCATTCGGACCTCGTTCGGCCCGTTTGGACCCCCCCACGTGCGTTTATCAAGCGCGCGCAACACTTAAAGAATGCATAATGAGCCCTACCGCGCAGACCGCACGTCTGATTGTCGTGCCGTCTGCGCGTACACGTCAAGAATAATAATTAGATTGTTTTCCTGTGATTTCAGGTCAATTCGATGTCGTACGCTATGACTTTGACCGTCAGACGCCCGTTTTGGCCATTTCTGACACCGGAAACGTGTTTCTAATCACCACGGTCAAACGACACATCCGATTGATGTTCCGTCTTCTTGAACACGTCACAATTCACTCACCCTTTGATGTCGTCTGATTTCAGGCCATTCGGACCTCGTTCGGCCCGTTTTAACCCCCCAACGCGCCATTTCAGCACGCGCCGAGCTGCTGAAAACGACGCATTCGGTCGTGCCGCGAGCACCGCACGTCCGATGGACGTGCCGCCTACCCCTGCATCTCATGAATAATATTCCTATCATTCTCGTGCGGTTTCAGGTCTTTCAGAGCACGTTTTCTCCGAATTCGACCGCCGCACGCCGTTTTGGTGTTTTATGACTCCGGAAACACGTTTCCGGCCTCCACGGTCAAACGGAACCTCCAATTGACATGCCGTCTATCCGAATATTTCACAATTCACGCAACGGATGTTGTCGTGCGGTTTCGTGGCATTCGGAGGTCATTCGGGTGGTTTTGACCCCCCAACGCGTCATTTCAGCGCGCGCCGAGCTGCTGACAACGACGTATTCGGTCGTGCCGCGCGCACCGCACGTCCGATGGACGTGCCGCCTCCTCCTGAATCTCAGGAATAATATTTCTATCGATCTCGTGCGGTTTTAGGTTTTTCGGAGCACGTTTGCTCAGAATTTTACCGTCGCACGCCGTTTTGGTGTTTTATGGCGTCGGAAACGTGTTTCTGGCCGCCACAGTCAAACGGCACCTCCAAATGACGTGCCGTCTGCCCGACCATTTCAAAATTCACGCACCGGCTGTTGTAGTGCGGTTTCGTGGCATTCGGAGGTCGTTCGGGTGGTTTTGACCCCCCAACGCGCCATTTCAGCGCGCGCCGCGCTGCTGAAAACGACACATTCGGTCGTGCCGAGCGCACCGCACGTCCGATGGACGTGCCACCTCCTCCTACATCTCAGGAATAATATTTCTATCATTCTCGTGTGGTTTCAGGTCGTTCTAAGCATGTTTGCTCCGAATTCGACCGCCGCACGCCGTTTTGGTGTTTTATAGCTCCGGAAACGCATTTTCGGCCGCCGTGGTCAAACGGCACCTCCGATTGACGTTCCGTCTGCCCGACCATTTCACAATTCACGCAACGGATGTTTTCGTGCGGTTTCGCGGCATTCGAAGGTTGTTCGGGTGGTTTTGACCCCCCAACGCGCCATTTCAGCGCCCGCCGAGCTGCTGAAAACGACGTATTCGGTCGTGCCGCACGCACCGCACGTCCGATAGACGTGCCGCCTCCTCCTACATCTCAGGAATAATATTCCTATCGTTCTCGTGCGGTTTAAGGTCGTTCGAAGTACGTTTGCTCCGAATTCGACCGCTGTACGCCGTTTTGGTGTTTTATGGCTCCGGAAACGCGTTTCCGGCCGCCGCGGTCAAACGGCACCTCCGATTGATGTGCCGTCTACCCGACCATTTCACAATTCACGTAACGGATGTTGTCGTGCAGTTTTGTGGCATTCGGAGGTCGTTCAGGTGGTTTTGACCCCCCAACGCGCCATTTCAGCGTGCGCCGAACTGCTGAAAACGACGTATTCGGTCGTGCCGCGCACACCGCATGTCTGATGAACGTGCTGCCTCCTTCTGCATCTCAGGAATAATATTCCTATCGTTCTCATGAGGTTTCATGTCGTTCGAAGTACGTTTGCTCCAAATTCGACCGTCGCACGCCGTTTTGGTGTTTTTTGGCTCCGGAAACGCGTTTCCAGTCACCGCGGTCAAACGACACCTCCGATTAATGTGCCGTCTACCCGCCCATTTCACAATTCACGCAACGGATGTTGTCATGCGGTTTCGTGGCATTCGTAGGTCGTTCGAGTGGTTTTGACCCCCCAACGCGTCATTTCAGCGCGCGCCGAGCTGCTAAAAACGACGTATTCGGTCGTGCCGCACGCACCGCACGTCCGATGGATGTGCCGCCTCCTCCTGCATCTCAGGAATAATATTCCTATCGTTCTCGTGCGGTTTCAGGTCGTTTTAAGTACGTTTGCTCCGAATTCGGCTGTCGCATGCCGTTTTGGTGTTTTATGGCTCCGGAAACGCGTTTCCAGCCGCCGCGGTCAAAAGGCACCTCCGATTGACGTGCCGTCTACCCGACCATTTCACAATTCACGTAACGGATGTTTTCATGCGGTTTCGTGGCATTTGGAGGTCGTTCGGGTGGTTTTGACCCCCCAACGTGTCATTTCAGCGCGCGACGAGCTGCTAAAAACGACGCATTCGGTCGTTCCGCGAGCATGGCACGTCCGATGGACGTGCCGCCTCCTCCTACATATCAGGAATAATATTCCTATCGTTCTCGTGCGGTTTCAGGTCTTTCGGAGCACGTTTTCTCCGAATTCGACTGCCGCACGTCGTTTTGGTGTTTTATGACTCCAGAAACGCATTTCCGGCCTCCGAAGTCAAATGGCACCTCTGATTGACGTTTTGTCTGCCCGACCATTTCAAAATTCATGCAACGGATGTTGTCATGCGGTTTCGTGGCATTCGGTGGTCGTTCGGGTGGTTTTGACCCCCCAACGCGTCATTTCAGCACGCGTCGAGCTGCTGAAAACGACGCATTCGGTCGTGCCGCGCGCACCGCACATCCGATGGACGTGCCGCCTCCTTCTGAATCTCAGGAATAATATTCCTATCGTTCTCGTGCGGTTTCAGGTTATTTGGAGCACGTTTGCTCCGAATTCGACCGCCGCACGCCGTTTTGGTGTTTTATGGCTCCGGAAACGCGTTTCCGGCCGCCGCGGTCAAACGGAACCTCCGATTGACATGTCGTCTACCTGACTATTTCACAATTCACACAACGGATGTTGTCCTATGGTTTCGTGGCATTCGGAGGTCGTTCGGGTGGTTTTGATCCCCCAACGCGCCATTTCAGCGCTCGTCGAGCTGCTGAAAACGACGCATTCGGTCATGCCGTGAGCACCGCACGTCCGATGGATGTGTCGCCTCCTCCTTCATCTCAGGAATAATATTTCTATCATTCTCGTGCGGTTTCAGGTCGTTCGAAGCACGTTTGCTCCGAATTCGACCGCCGCACGCCGTTTTGGTGTTTTATGACTCCGGAAATGCGTTTCCGGCCTCTGTGGTCAAACGGCACCTCCGATTGACGTTTCGTCTGTCCGACCATTTCAAAATTCACGTAACGGATGTTGTCGTGTGGTTTCGTGGCATTCGGAGGTCGTTCGGGTGGTTTTGACCCCCAACGCGCTATTTCAGCGCGCGCCGAGCTGCTGAAAACGACGCATTCGGTCGTGTCGCGCGCACCGCACGTCCGATGGACGTGTCGCCTTCTCCTGCATATTAGGAATAATATTTCTATCGTTCTCATGCGGTTTCAGGTCGTTCGAAGCACGTTTGCTCCGAATTCAACCGTCGCACGCCGTTTTGGTGTTTTATGACTCCAGAAATGCGTTTCCGGCCTCCGCGGTCAAACGGCACCTCAGATTGACGTGTCGTCTGTCCGACCATTTCACAATTCACGTAACGGATGTTTTCGTGCGGTATCGTGGTATTCGGAGGTCGTTCGGGTGGTTTCGACCCCCCAACGCGCCATTTCAGCGAGGGTCGAGCTACTGAAAACGACGCATTCGGTCGTGCCATGAGCACCGCACGTCCGATGGATGTACCGCCTCCTCGTACATCTCAGGAATAATATTTCTATCGTTATCGTGCGGTTTCAGGTCGTTCGAAGTACGTTTGCTCTGAATTCGACCGCCGCACACCGTTTTGGTGTTTTATGACTCCAAAAATGCGTTTCTGGCCTCCGCGGTCAAACGGCACCTCCGATTGACGTGTCGTCTGTCCGCCCATTTCACAATTCACGTAACGGATGTTGTCGTGCAGTTTCATGGCATTCAGAGGTCGTTCGGGTGGTTTTGACCCCCCAACGCGCTATTTCAGCGCGCGCCGAGCTGCTGAAAATGACGCATTCGGTCGTGCCGCGCGCACCACACGTCCGAGGGGCGTGCTGCCTCCTCTTGCATCTCATTAATAATATTCCTATCGATCTCGTGAGGTTTCAGGTTTTTCAGAGCACGTTTGCTCCGAATTGGACCGTCGCACGCCGTTTTGGTGTTTTATGGCGCCGGAAACGCGTTTCCGGCCGCCGCGGTCAAACGGAACCTCCAAATGACGTGTCGTCTGCCCGACTATTTCACAATTCACGCACCGACTGTTTTCGTGCGGTTTCGTGGCATTCGGAGGTCGTTCGGGTGGTTTTGACCCTCCAACGCGCCATTTCAGCGTGCGCCGAGCTGCTGAAAACGACGTATTCGGTCGTGCCACGCGCACCGCACGTCCGATGGATGTGTCGCCTCCTCCTGCATCTCAGGAATAATATTCCTATCATTCTCGTCCGGTTTTAGGTCGTTTGAGCACGTTTTCTCCGAATTCGACCGTCGCACGCCGTTTTTGTGTTTTATGGCTCCGGAAACGCGTTTCCGGCCGCCGCGGTCAAACGGCATCTCCGATTGATGTGCCTTCTACCCGACCATTTTACAATTCACTCAACGGATGTTGTCGTGCAGTTTTGTGGCATTCCGAGGTCGTTCGGGTGGTTTTGACCCCCCAACGCGCCATTTCTGCGCGCGCCGAGCTGCTGAAAACGACGTATTCGGTCGTGCCGCGCGCACCGCACGTCCGATGGACGTGCCACTTCCTCCTACATCTCTGGAATAATATTCCTATCGTTCTCATGCGGTTTCAGGTCGTTCAAAGCACATTTTCTTCGAATTCGACCGCCGCACGCCGTTTTGGTGTTTTATGGCTCCTGAAACGCGTTTCCGGCCGCCGCGGTCAAACGGCACCTCCGATTGACGTTCTGTTTGCCTGACCATTTCAAAATTCACACAACGGATGTTGTCGTGCGGTTTCGTGGCATTCGGAGGTCGTTCGGGTGGTTTTGACCCCCCAATGCGCCATTTCAGCACGCGCCGGGGGTGCGGGGGGCTGTACGGGGGTGCGGGGGGGGGGGGGGCTGTACGGGGGTGCGGGGGGCTATACGGTGGTGCGGGGGGGGCTGTACGGGGGTGCGTGGGGGCTGTCCGGGGGGTGCGGGGGGCTGTACGGGGGTGCAGGGGGGCTGTACGGGGGGTGCCGGGGGCTGTACGGGGGTGCGGGGGGGGGGGGGGGGGGCTGTCCGGGGGTGCGGGGGGCTGTACCGGTGTGCGGGGGGGGCTGTCCGGGGGTACGGGGGGTTGTATGGGGGTGCGGGGGGGCTGTACGGGGGTGCAGGGGGGCTGTACAGGGGTGCAGGGGGGCTGTACGGGGGTGTGGGGGCTGTACGGGGGTGCAGGGGGGCTGTCCGGGGGTGCAGGGGGTTGTACGGTTGTGTGAGGGGGCTGTTCGGGGGTGCGGGGGGGCTGTACGGGGGTGTGGGGGGTTAGAGTTTTTAAATGCACACCTTAGATAATATTAGCTATCATATAATAAACAAGAAAAGAAAGAAATTATAAGTACACAACCTTCCAATTTAAATTAAATGAATACATACAGTACATCAATGTCATCCCCACCAGTAAAAACAAAAAACATATCTCGTGAATATATGATGCGTCACGCGTTGTCATCAATGCTACCTCTTTCTGGTGGCCCAGGGGCCTACAAAAAATAAACATTATAAATATTTTAATAACAAACATAATTTAAATTAAATAAATAAATATAGTATATACCTGCGTCGTATGATCCCCTGCACCATCAGCTCGACGCACATATTCCCGCAGTGCTCTAACCTCAGCTGTCAATTGCGCATTTGCCTCCTCGGAAGCGCGCAGCCGTGCCTCAAAATCTGACATCTGCTGTGTCATATGAGCAACAGCAGGACCGAGAATCGCAGCGCGTGACACTACAGAACGAGGAATCCCTGCTCCATAGGTCAAACTATAGCCATGCCCGTCCCGACCGACAATACGATGAAAGATCTCATCTCGTCGCATGGGAAGCTGTCGCTGGTCCTCTGGCAGATGTTCTAACTCAGCTTCAAATTGAGCCTGTGAAATATTTAAATATATATAAATATATATATGTTAATATATAGATTTATATAATTATTGGTAAGTACAGACACATACTATCAATGCTGCAACCTCTGGATCATTGCGATCACGAGTCCTTATCCACACCGACATTTTATCAGTTGCTGCACCTTTCTCTCGCAACTGTATATTAAAAGAATATAAACACAAAACCATATTAATTAATAAATTAAAAAATGAATAATATATACCTCATGTCGGATCTGAGACACGTGACGAGTCCCAAGCCTGTGAGGTGGTCCCTGCAACGCTCGATTCTCAGAATGGCGTGTTGACACCTCCTACATTCAATTCATTCAAATTTCAAACAAATCACATATTCTTGAAAATATATATACACCAAAATAATTATTATACAAACCGCAACACCCTCAGTAGACCAATATGCAACCAAGTCACGCCACTAAGCCGGGAGGACACCTCTCGGGACTTTTTCCAAAATGTCTAGGGCACCCATATTTGGTACCCAGTGGTCCCTCTTCACTTTGCCTTTATAATCTTTCCACATCTTACGGCATTTTCTCATACACACGGGCCGAAACTCTTCAGGGCATACTTTCAAATTTTGCTATAAAGAAAATAATCAAACATATTAGTATTCTTTATACATAGAAAATAAAGTAAAATGATTTTCTTACCTGAACTTCCCTCCATAGACGATCTAATGTGTCCTGAGGGATAGAAGCCCAGTCACGCGTGGTCAATGGAAATCGATGTGGGTCACGCATGATATGACCCAGCTGATGAATAAATGTCGGGGCATTCGGTCCCACAGGATGAAAAACCTCATCAAATGAAACATCTATCATCGTGTCAGAATTCCATGATAATATGCCACGACCAAAGCCTCTCCTGTGAGAGGAAGAAGCAGCCGAGTCTGATCCTGTTGAAAACAATTTTATATATAAATTGACAAATGTTATATATATATATATATATATATATGTATGTCAATTACATAAAAAATATAGACAATGACATTCAAACATACCTCGACCCTGAGACGTAGATGCCTCAGATAGATGATGTGGATCTTCTGCCTCTTCCCCTGACATGTCTGCAGTCATAGAAAACTTCAGTAATGAGTCCAAAGTGTTTAAAAGATAAATTGGATTGTTCTTAAAAAATCAAACTTGTACAACTGTTAATCAAACAAAAAATGGATTGAATAATTAGTTGTGAATGAATTTTAAAAAATCATAAAGTTAACAAAACAGATATACAAATTATGTACAAAACCAGTCAATGCATAGCCATATTTCAGATAGAACTAATAAAAATTCAAGCAGCACATGAATCAGATGAAGAATACCTCAAAGGGATGATACACCGACCATAACATCAATAAATCAAGAGTAAAAACAACCTAAATATTTATGATTGAATTAAAACTTGCAAAAGTGAGGATTAAAACTTATAAAGATTTATAAAATGATTAGATAATTTATGATATCCTAGGACATTCTACTGAATAGCGGGAAAACAATTATACCTTTCATTAAGCATGCAAATCGACCGTTTCTCCTTCAACAGCCGCTCTGACCCAATAAATATCTTCTTCATGTTGAACTACGGTATGTTGATCAAGTTGTTGGTAAACAAACGGAACAGTCTTGGGTTCATCTTCTTCAAATAAAAACACTCCTCGTCGAGACATTTTGACAACAACTTGCCAACTTGGATCCGAAGGCAAAGTAACGAAGAATACTTGTTCCTCTTGTGATGTCAAAATGAAAGGTTCATTCTCAACTCATTCATTATTTCTGTATAACATATAGTTAAAATTCACCAATGAAAACTGATATTGATCGAATTTACATCCACGCACTGGATCAACCCAATTACACTTTAACAATATGTACTTCAAACCGTGTGTGTATACAACTTCAATGATGTCTATCAATTGACCATAGTAATAACCAGAATCGACAAAGGGACAACTGATGCCACTGTTTTGTGTTGCTCGTTTGTCTTCAACATCTTTAATGTGAAATCGAAAACCATTAGCATCAATAGCTTTAAAATGACGAGCCGTTATAGATGGACCCTCGTCCAGTTGGATAAATACTTCAGGTAGCGTGGAGTCCCCTAACTCCCTCAGCTTACGAACCTACATAATTTATAAAAATCAATACTGATATATGCAGAAAAAATTAGTATAATACGTCACTCATAATGAAAATAAATTTATACATACATGATCCTTGAACAAATCATGAAATAACGCATAATGAGATTATTGAATTTGCAACTCAGTCGCACGATGCATCGCTTCTTTTATCTCATTAATGTGTTTCCTGCAAATGATAACGCGATGTTTAAAAGATCATCTTATGCAAACAAAACATGTAAAAGTTATACAAGCACAATGATAAGATACTTACTGCATTAATGGTGCAACTGATGGAGTATTGAACAAGATATATCAATGTGCTTGTATCCACTCGATGTTGTCCATATCAAATGTGGTTCCTTCTTCAACTAGACAATCATGAATCAGAGAGGGCTTATCTAATTTTGTTTCAACATCCGTAAGATATTCTGCACAAAAGGTAGTACACTCATCCATCAAATAACCATTGGCTATTGATGCCTCTGGATGAGCTCTGTTGCGTACAAATCTTTTCAATGTACTCAAATCTCGTTCAATAGGATACATCCACCTGAATTGCACTGGACCAGCAGCCATTACTTCATCAGTTAGGTGTACTGTCAAGTGGACCATGACATCGAAAAAAGAGGGGGGGAAAAGTTTCTCAAAGTGATAAAGCGTAAGTACAATTCGGTCCTGCAAACTTTTTAA
Source organism: Viscum album (assembly GCA_963277665.1). Classification (NCBI taxonomy): domain Eukaryota; kingdom Viridiplantae; phylum Streptophyta; class Magnoliopsida; order Santalales; family Viscaceae; genus Viscum; species Viscum album. Next base: position 1,033,983,958 of record OY728155.1, read on the forward strand.
ATCACTCATTCGTTGATTTCTTAAACAAAGCTGTCTAAAAAAATTACTCATCTCAATCAAGGGCTGAACAACATTGGGGGATAAACAATCACAAATTGCGATTGGAATCAACTGCTGAAGTAATATGTGATTGTCATGACTTTTCAACCCTTGCAATGTCTTGCTCGTCAGATTCACACACTTTGAAATATTAGAAGAATAACCATCAGGCACCTTGACCATATTCAAAATGGAAAGAAATGTTTCTTTCTCCTCTGTAGTCATCGTATACTATGTAGCAGGCATATATGCCTTGTTTCCCTTAGCTAACTGTAAATGCAACTGTTTCCTTAAACCCATTTCTTCCAAATCACGGCGTGCATTAACATGGTCCTTTGATTTTCCACTGACACCTAAAATGGTCCACAATATGTTATCACAAACATTTTTTTTCAATGTGCATGACATCCAAAATTATTCCTCAACATGTTAGTTTTCTAATACAGAAGACTATAAAAAATACTTTTCTTTTTCCAATTGTGACTGTGCTGCCTACCCGCAGCACGAATATTACGTACTAGAGGAGACACCAAATCCTGAATTTCATATACCGTGCGGATGTTTTATTCCTCAATCTGCGATAACATTTTGACTCCTGTCATGATCTTTGGTGCTGGGATGAACTCTCTAGAACCATCAAATGTCACTCTGTCCTTTCTGAATCTGTGCTGAGGAGGGAGAAAACGCCTGTGACCAATGTATGCCCATTTTTTGGAATGTTTAAGCCATACAGATTTTTTACTTTTATTGCAACAAGGGCAAGAAAAATTCCCCTTTCGTACTCCAGCCTGATAAATTTGCATAAGCTGGGAAGTCATTGATTGTCCACAATAAAGCAGCATGCAGTTTGAACATTTCATTCGTTTCGCAGTCATAAGTCATCACACCATCACCCCAAAATTCATTCAACTCATCAATCAATGGCTGAAGGTAAACATCAATCTTATCCCCTGGACTTTTAGGTCCATCAATAAGAGTGGAAAGTAATATAAATTGTTGATTCATATAAAGCCACGGAGGAAGATTATATGGAACCAACACCACGGGCCATGTGCTATGAGTTGCACCAACGATAGACTTGAATGGATTGAAACCATCTGCTGCCAATCCCAATCGGACATTACGAACATCTTTAGCAAAGTCGGGATGTCTCTTATCAAATTCCTTCCATGCTTGAGAGTCTTCCGGGTGGGTTAACATATCACTTTCATGAACTCTTTCTGCATGCCATCTCATTAAATTAGAAACTTTAGATGACATAAAAAAAAATCTTTTCAACCTGGGTTTATGGGGAAAGTAACGCATTTGCTTTACGGCAATCGGTTTCCCCTGTATCGCAATCTGACTTTGATGAGTATTATTTCCCCTGTTCTCTTTCCACCTGGAAGCACCACAAACCGTACAAATATCCAAATGGTCAGTTTCTTTTCTAAACAACATACAGTTGTTTGCACATGCATCTATGGTCTCATATGTAAAACCTAAGTTCTATGTCAACTTACAAGCATAGTAATACGACTCAGGAATCTTAGCGTTGACAGGAAGAACTTTTTTCAATAAAACCAAAGGCATGTCAAATGATGTGTCTGACCAATTATTCAAAGTCTTCAAATGCAACAACTCCACGATAAACGAAATTTTATTGTAAGAAGTACATCTAGGATATAATTCTGTTTTCGCATCATCAAGTGCTTCATAAAACCTCCCCGAATCACGATCTGCACCAGAGCGAAGATTTATCTCACCAGTCTCAAGATTCTGGATGTCAATGCCTTCAGGATCAAACCCACGTACCATTTCAGTAAGCATTTCATGCATTGGATCAGTCATCCTTGCATCAACATCCATCTGAGCTGCATCTGTATTTTGACAACGAACATATTCTTCTCCATGACGAGTCCAACACTTATAATTTTTCAGAAATCCATTAAAGAAAAGGTGCTCCCTCATAATATCTCATGTGAATTGATATCTGTTAGCACATTTTCTACATGGACAACTAATATAGTCACTTCCAAATCCTCTCATGAAGTCCATAAACTGCATAATGCCATTGAAATACTCTCTAGACGTTCGATTTGGAAGATCAATCCAACTCTTATCCATAATAAGATCCCTATAACAAACATTTACATAATACTTTTTACATTTTCATTTTTGATATCAAATATATTTAAAATAAATACTAACTAATTGTTTGTGAACCATTTATAAAATAATAATGTAAGTTAAAGCCCATGTCATACCTGATTTCGCTACAAACCTGGAAGGGAGGGGAGCCGATGGCGGTGCTTTGAGGGAGAGGAGCGGTGGGGAGCCGGAGCCAGAGCTAGTGCGGTGAGGGAGGGGACGGTGAAGGAGGGGACGGGTGGCGGTGGTGCGGCGAGGGAGGGGACGAAGACGAATGGGATGGGGGTTGGATGGGTGCGGGGGGGGGGGGGTGTTCGGGGTGCTGGGGGGAGGGACAAGGGGGCGGAGGGCCGAGGGCGGAGGTCGGAGGCCGGAGGGGCTGGAGGCCGAAGGCCGGAGGGCTGCCGGAGGGCTCCCGAGGGCTTCCGGGCTGCCGGAGGCGGGTGGCGGGAGGCCGCAGGGCGATCGTAGGGCGGAGGGCGGCCGGAGCCGGAGGGCGGAGGGCGGCCGGGGAGGGCGGGGCCGGCGGAGGGCGGCCGAAGGGCTTCCGAAGGGCTGCCGGGCTGCCGGAGGCGGGTGGCGGGAGGCTCGAGGGTAGAGGGAGGTCGCAGGGCGGCCGCAGGGCGTAGGGCGGCCGGAGCCGGAGGGCGGAGGACGGCCGGAGGAGGGCGGGCCGGAGGAGGGTGGTCGGAGGGCGGCCGGAGGGCGGAGGGTGGCCGGAGGGTGGCCGGCCGGAGGGCGGGCCGGCGGAGGGCGGGCCGGCGGAGGGTGGGCCGGCGGAGGCCGGGCCGGCGGAGGCCGGGCCGGCGGAGGGCGGGCCGGCGGATGGCGGGCCGGCGGAGGGCGGGGCACCGGGGAGGGCGCACGGCGGCGGGGCGCCGGGGAGGGCGCGCAGCGGGGGGGGGCGACGGGGGGGAAGGGTTCGGGGGGGCACGATCGAGTGGAGAGGGGGGGGGGGCGCCGATGTCCCTTATTTTTTTTTAAGGAGGCTTAGCGACCGCCATTGGCGGTCGCTATTGGTAACAGGGCTCAAATGCCCTGTTTTCTAGTAGTGTTACTTTGATAATAATAACTGAATTGAATTTTAAGATTTTAAATTTTATTTTAATTTTTATTTTAATTTTATATTACCTTAGTTGTGTTTTTTACATTGATTAATGGAGAAAAATTTAAGAATATAAATGGTTAGACCTTATTATTTTTTAGTTTTTGATGATGTTTGGAGGATTGATTCCTTATACATTTGTTTTGACATGATGGTATTCAGATCTACAAGAAGCCGCCTATATTAAGAAGGGTTGGATATTCAATGATTATTAATTGATATTTGATCACCAATCATAAATTTCCCTCTTTAATCTATCTCATACCAACCTTGGATATAACACTTATAGTTTTATAAACTAGAAAAATGAGTTACTTTCATAGAGATGTTTACAAAGAAAGATTCATGTTGAGTTAATTTGTTTTTTTTTTAATAGATAGAAAATGATTTTTCTTGAGGACTTGTCCAATTAAATTGATAGAGATATTGTGATCAATTATTGATTTGTTGTGGTTTTATAGGTATAATGATAAATATATTATATCAATTTTTTTATATTGTGGGTTCTTACTAGTTTCTAATTATTGAAGATTTTGGATATAGGTTAAAGGTCCATGATCGAACATATATCATTATTATTGGGGATTAAGGGTTCATTCATGTGCTATAATAATAGGTTTGGTTGGGTGTTTTTTTAATGTCAATGTAGTTCAAACATGGATTGATTATAAAATTTATGATCTTGAACTAAAATGAACTTTGATTTGTAGAAAAGAATGATGATTTTTTATGGAAAATAGAGCCAAGTTGTTGTGAATATAGAGTTTTAAATGCCATTGGATTTGAATAAACTTTAATTTTATTTGTTATAAATATAGTGGAAAGTTAATGTCTTGTTAAGACAAATTATGTGGTGAGTTGGATAATATTAGACATAAAAGGAGATATTATTTCATGTTTTCAATGTTATTTAGAAGGCTACCAATGTATATGGGAAAAGTATAATGATGTTTTATTCTTGTTGAGAAACCAAATATGTCTAAATAATGGAGAGATGATCCTAAATTCAAAGACATGTCCCAAATCATAGATAAACACTATCTAAAATATGTACCTTAGAAGTGAAGAGATGAAAAAAAATATATGGAAAATGATCAAAAATTGTAAAAAAATTATAAGATATATTTAAAAAAATTCATAGTGTTTAAAGGTTAAATAAATCTTGATGATATATTGAAGAGTCTATCAAAGGTTTATATGGAAAGTTACATGATGAAATTAGTGAGAAAATTCCATTTGAAGAATTCATAAAATGATAAAGCTAATGTCTTGAATTATTGGTTATTGAAATATCTTGAATATACTCTAATCAGATAATATATTGTTCATAACCAGAGGATTTGAGCTCGAGCTATTTGAGAATATTTAATATTTTCCCAAAATTGTTTTTATATAACTTGAAGTGCTATAGAATCTCTCAAGATAAACTGATAAATTCCAATGATTAATTAAATCATTTATGTATTTTTTAAAGGATACTACAAGTTTAATATTCTATAAGGTGGACCTTTGTAATCATGGAAGTTGTATAGGCATGAAAAAAATGTAAGGGAAGAGGGAAACATATCACCCTATATGGATGATATCCTATAAAAGAATGATTACATGAAGCTATAAGGGTTATCATTAAAACTATTTTCATCCCAAATGAATGAAGTTGAGATAATTTTTATGTATCATCTAGTTGTAAGGATGAGTCCGACAATACCTAAGTCCCTATTGTAGTAGGTAAACACAATATTTTAGAAATCAAACATTGTGCACTATAAAGGTGAATTATTATTGATGAGTGTATTTAAAAGTTTAATTTCGTAATTTTAGAATTTGGTTTTAACAAAATATTTTTTTTATTGAATTCATCACAAATATATTATCTTAAGATGAAAATTGGATATTTTTCTAAAATAAATGATATTTATGTGAATATTGAAAATAAGATTTTTGTTGAAACCATGAATTTTATGACTTAAATAGGATTTATGAATAAAATAAAAATCACAAAACATTTATATTGAAAAATATATATTTTTTATATGTAACATTACACATTTAAAAACGTTATATTTAATTTATAAAATTATATTTTATATTTTAAAGCCTATGTAAAAATTTTCAAAAAACATATTTCAATAAATTATACATAAAACATTTTAAAATTATCTTAAATGAATTTTTTAAATCTAATAATATTAAATGGATTTAAAATTTGGAATAATTATGTCCAATTTATTTAAAATGGATCATTTTATGTTTTTTCATAAAGATAAATTACTAAGGTAAAAACAATTAATGTAGTAAAAGTTTAAATGATAAAAGTTGAAAACTGATGGTAAAGGGTTGTTAAATTGTATGATAGAAGATTTTATAGATTTATCACTTCCCCAATCCATTATTTATCTATTTTGGATCCACATTAATTGATATTAACCTCCCATTATTTAAATTCTTTGGCTAATTACAAAAATTGCACCCTCATTCAATTATAAAAGGGGCACTCCTCTGCACCCATCTCCTCACACCAAAACCAACTTATATCATCTCATAATATTCCAAATCCAATCATAAGAAATATTATACTCCATAAATAGGTTATTTTCCTCTCAAAAGACCACAACTCTATGTCTTAACCCCATTTTCAAATGAGATAATCCAAGAAGTGTTGTATTAATTTCAAACAACTTCTTTCTCATTCCCATTTCATTATATAAAATAATTATCGCTAAAATTACAATAAAATCCTCAAATTATGACATTAGTATCATTATAATACTATTTTGTTAATATAATCATGTTACAATAATTAACCACCTTTCCCTTTTCCTTTAAGAAAAATGAAATCTCCATTCGTTTGTTATATAGAATAATGCTTCAACAACACAACATGTTTCATTTTCTTCACCAAATTACAAGGATGTTTATATTAGGTAATTATATATATACATATTATATTTATTGAATATTACATATTCTTAAATGACAATCCATATTTCTATATTTCTCCATTATATAGGACAAAAAATCATCATCCATTCGTATGTGTGGATTTCCACCTCTATGGAACAATTGATTTTCACTTTTATTTTCATCACCAACTATCATGAATGACATTAATAATGAGTTTAAAGTATAAATATTAATTTTATGTGACTATTAAGGTTCTATTAATATATTTTCAATAACCTATTAAATATATAAAAAATAATCGATATAATATTAATTGTCTTAAATAAGCACACTAAGAGGGAAATCTTTTAATTCTTATTATGTAATTTTTTATATCCATTATTTATTATTATAATTCATTAAAATTATGATATATCAAACTTATGATCAAAATTTATTATCATTATTCTTCTTTTAAAATGATGTTAAAACAAAACCACCTCATAATCATTTATTAAATTAGGGTATGTTCATGTTTGAGTCGGTTTAACCACCTATTTGAATAATACTATTACTTTATATCATGAATGAATATGGGAACATAATTACTAGTAAAATATGATATAAATTTGAAAATAATTATTTTATTTTGGTTTTAGAGATGTTATATCAATATTTAACTAATTTATTAAGAAAACATCATCTGATCGTTAAGAATCACCGAAAAAAGCTTATTATCGATTTGATATTCCAGAATAAAGTCTAAAAATGAAATGAATATGAAGCATCATAAATTTTTATTAATAATACCAAATATTACCTTAATTTACATATTAATGATTATATTTTTAATTGGGATGAATATTGATACTACTAATATGAAAATATTACAAACGATCAAAACTACAAGCACTTGATTTTGAAAATAGATAAAATTATTGTGGAGAATGGATATTTATGAAGATTATTCTTGAGAAATGATAAAATTAAGGTTCATAATAAATTTATTTATCAAGATGCTTTTTTAATAAAAGAGGTAATTTTTTTGGAAGTTAGGGAAATAGGTAAGTGTCATCCATTTCAAATTCCTCACTTTGATACATGTTTTGTATTATGGACCTAATTTCATTTATATGATATATATACTATCAATTTTAAATGTTATATAATGAATTTAATCTTATTTATTTATTTTATAGATCAATTTTAATCCCTCTATTTTATGAGGTTTTTATTGAATTATTTTTCAATCCATAAGTGGGTTTTTTGTCTAGATTTTAATTATTTGGGACTCATGCAATATTCACCACTTGTTTTCTTTTGTGTGGTTCATAAATTTACATTGATGAATTTTTACAATATTCCCCATGAATTTCAAGGGATTTAAAAGTCTATATTTTTTATCCCTCCCCCATTTACTTTTCTTTCAATAGTAACCCAATCTATTATAAAACCCAATATTTTCTATGGTGGGAAACCATCCTAAGTTTTGGTATAGTAAAAATGTTTTTAATTTCCTAACAAATAAATATTTCATAGATAATATTAATTGTATATAGTTTTTGGAATAGCTTCATCAATACGTAATCACCTAAAAAATATTTGTTTATTATTTACTCAATCATAAAATTGATGCATGGTGAGTGGGCCTAAGAGTGCACACATGGCTAGACACTCCCATGGGATATTCTTGGAATATTTAAATTATCTTTATGAACCATGATTAAGGATTTTTATTACTGTTTACTTGGTATTCTACCAATGCAAACTATTAAATCTAATTACTATCTCCCAAGGATAACCCAGAACATTCAATATACCTTTTACCCTGTATTAGTTTTGATAATGTTTCTTCTTATTACTTCAATGATACCCCACAACTTCAATGTTTATTAAGGGATATTCTACCATAAATCCATATTATTCTATTGAATATGGATATATGTATTTCTATATTTTTCATTATATAGATATCTGTGTTTCCATTCAACTCTAGGTTACTTATGGAATGGTAATAGATATATTGTTGACTCCTATGGTCAATTCATTAGACTAAATTAGGTTATGGGTGGGACCCATGATTATATAGTACCTTAAATAATTAAAGGTTATCTCATACAAACTAGCTTGGGTTTTGGTTTATTATTATGCCTATATCTATATAGTGTCCTAGAATAAGGCATTGGAAATATTTTTTTATTACCACCATTATTCAACCCATTGATATGAGATTAATGATTATTTTTATCCATGTTTTCATTTATTGTCATGGATATATCATTCCCATAGTTTAAAATCGGTTTTAGCTTCATGTTGATTTTTATTTCTACCATATCACATGTTCCATGTTAATTTTATCATAGGTAGTATTTTATGATACTTTTTATTGAGAATATTTTCTCACCCTTAGTTTTTTTACTTTCCCTAAGAAACGTTGAGGAGAACTATGTTTAATTTTTAGGGATATTTTGGAAGGGATAAAAAATTTATCATAATGTATTCATGTTTATGTTATGTTTTCATATTTAATATATGTATGTATCTAGTTTCCCAATACTAATAAGATATTTGATCCTTTTGGAACTCTTTTATTCTAATACAATAATGTAATATAAATACAGAATCTATGTTTTTGGATTCTGAGATGTAACAGTTAGTATCAAATAGAATATTAGTATGAGCATTGGGGACTATATTTTGAGGAACCTAGTAAGATACCACAATTAAATAAAAACCCATCAATATATAAAGGGAACACTCTATAAAATGTAATTGCAATTATATTTTTCAATTCCATATAATGATCTAATTAATTATATTCTTTTTTTTTTGATGAAAACTAACAAAATAATATTACTCTATATGAAGGTGAGTGGAATCCATTGATTTCAAGGGAGAGACCTCATCTCCAGTGCCTTTTCTAGACCCACTACCAGTGTCTCTACCTAATTAAATTCATGAAATGGGGGAAGATCAAGTGTGATCTATAGTTATGTAAGATATCCCAATAACAGATAATTTAATTGTGGTAAAAAATAGTTGATGTTTTTCTAGAGGGATTAACTGGTCATCCACCTAATAATGAAGTTTATTTTTCTATTAAACCCATTTATAATGAAACACCCATGCCTAAAACTCCCAATAAATTTGAAGTACTTTAGTTTGTGGAGTCTATGAAATAGCTACTTTAGTTTAGTTATAATATATTTATATTTCCCAGTGTTTCACCATGGGTAGCCCTTGTTTTATTCATAAAAAATAATGATGGTATTATGATATGGTGCATCGATTATAGAGAGATCAATGCCATTACTATGAATAATAATTATCCATTACCATGAAATGATAAATTATTTGATAAACTTCAAGGACTGAAATAATTTTCAATTATGACCTTTACTGCAGTTATCTTTATCTAAGGGTGAAGAGGATGATATACCAAATATGGAATTTCAAAAAAGTTATAGAAATTATGAGTTTATGGTAATGCATTTGGGACTAACTAATGAACCTTATGTCATAATGGATCTGCTGAATAGGGTTTTGAAGGATTGTATTGATAAATCTTTGTTTATATTTATTAATTATATCTTGATTTACTATATTATTTATGAAGATATTGAAAGTCTTCTAAAAAAATTCTGGATACACTCATAAATAAAGGATACATTGGAAATATTAAAAATGTGAATTTTTTCTCAATGAAGTTTCTTTTCATGTCCACATTTTCATTAATGATAGAATGTCTATTGACCCTTAAAATAAAATTATAGTCAATGAATGGATCACAGTAAAAAAATATAATCGAGATATGTAGTTTCATAGGTTTAGTTGGTTACTATCAATGTTTTTTTTCACACATAACCTAGTTGGCCAAAACGTTAACTATGTTAACATGTAAATGGGATAAATCACATGATCTATGTATTTTGAAAAAAGTTTTAAAAATATAAATATGATAATAATTAACTCACTGGCATTAAAATTACCATCATGTAAGTAAGGATTTGTAATATATATTAATGCATCAATTAAATGACATAGTTTTGTACTTATATTTAATGATAGTTTGATTCACTATGTATCTAGGAAATTGAAAATTAATTAATAGAACTATCCAACTCAGGACCTTAACATGGAATCCTTAATATTTTCTTTGAAAATATGGATACCATACCTTTATGGAAAAATTGTGATATATATATATACCAAAAAAGTTTAAAGTGTATTCTCTCTAAAAATAATCTAAACATGGGGTATAGAATATGGTTGAAACTACTCAATGAATATGATTTCCCAATACACTATCACCCTAGTAAGGAAAAATTGTTAGATGATGCATTGTGTAGGATGCAACATGGAGTTATAAGCATGATGAGGATTAACCAAATTCTTATATATATATATATATATATATATATATTTTATTGATATTTTTATTCTTAGGTAAGGGGATAAAATATTTAATTTTCAATAAATTATTAAATCATACTTATTAGAAGAAAAAAAAGATAAGTTGTAATAGGGTGATGAGGAATTAAAAGGAATATTAAATTAGTAAAAGGTGGGAAATTGAAAATATTCATATAGAGAGAGTGTGTGTTTATTTTTTGAAAGTTGAAATATATTCAATACATAATATAGTTGAAGAGGTAATACCTAGATGTATTATATGTTTCAAATTTATCTATATACCCTAGTATGATAAAGATATATATGTATTGAAGAGAACATTTCTAGTGGGATGGTATGAAGTACACATTTATGGACCATATGTCAAAATACTTATCGTACAAGATATTAATGGATGAAATGCTATATTCTAAGGGATTTATAAACCCTCTGCTTATACATAAATAAAAGTGGGACAATATCACACTGGATTTTGTTATTATACATTTGAAGACTCTATAGAGGAATGATTCTATATTGGTAATTACTAACTACCTTACAAAGTTTAATCATTTTTTAGGGATTAGAGAATATATATCTATTGAGAACCTTCTCGAATCTATATTAATGAAATTGTAAGAATTCATGTGGTACCTCTAGAAATTATTTTTGATTTCGAACCTTGGTTTTCCTAAAAAATCAAGAATGGGCTTTAATGGGCTCTTCACATTGAGATATAATAATGCACATATTATCATCCATAGAATGATGGGAAGTCTGAAAGGACTATCTATAAAATAGAATTTATTTTGATATCATGTTTTATTAACTTCCATGGAATAGGGGATCAGTATTTACATTTAGTGGAATGTGAATACAATAGTAGCTTCCATTCGAGCATCCAGATGTCGCCATATGAAGAATTTTACAGAAATAGGTTTTTTACTCTATCCTGTCTGGAGGAATTCAGAAAAGTAAAGATAGTTGGAATAAATATTATAGGGGAGAAAGTTGTTATAGTACGTAGTATTCAATGTTATATTAAAATATCCTTGTGATGAAAAAGAGCTATTATGATAACTAAAGGAATGAAATTCAATTTCAAGTGAGTGATCATGTATTAATGAAGTCTTACCCATATAATAGAGTTGTAATTTTTGGTAAAATAGTTTAATTTAATCACTACCTACATTAGTACTTTTGAAATAATGGAATTAATTTTCAGTTGTAGCTTATTAATTGGTTATGTTTCCCAACCATTATAAAGTAAAAAATGTCTTCCATGTTTCCATATTGAGGAAATACATTCTAGATCCAACACATATTATCAAATGTGATGAAATATTTTTGGATCTTAACTTGTCTTATAGCAAAGAGTTTCCCATATTCTTTACAGTAGAGATAAAGTGTTGTGGAATAGGGAAAATTATAGTGGAAGCCATTTGAATAAATAAAAAATAAGAAGATGAAAAATTGGAGCCTAAAATCTATTTGGAATTAATATCCACATTTTTTAATAGTTTTTATATAATCTAATTTTATGGATGAAATTATTTAATGGAGGAGAATGTAATAACCAATAATCAACTCTAGAAACTAAACATCATGTCATGAACTATCACCTAGTGCACAGTCTAAAGAGCCTTCATTAATTAGTATATTTAAAATATCAATTTCAAAATTTTGGGATTTTATTGAAAAAAATAAATTTAAATTTTTAATTATTTATATTGATATTATATTAAGAATATTCTATTTGAATTTTCCATAAAAATAAAGATTTTTTATGTTAATAGTGAAAATACCATTTTTGTTAGAACCTTGACATTTATGGAATTTCATGGATGAAATCATAAACTAAAACTCAAAAATAAATATTAAAAAATATATGATTAATATGTGACATTATACATTTAAAAACATCATGATTAATTTATAAAACTATATTTGATATTATAAACCTAATGTCACATTTTTCACTGAAATATTTTTGATCTACTATATATTAACTATTTTAAAATTAACTCATATATCTTTTAGAAATTTAATCTTATTAAATGGATTTTAAATTTTGAATAATTAAGTCCTAATTATATTAAAATTACCATTTTATTTTTTGGTGGGTAGGATGTATTACTAAGATAAAAACTAGTTATCACATAAAAAACTAAAATGGTAAATGTGGAAAATATAATGATGAAGAATTGAGAATGTTCTTAAAATATGTGTGACACTGAATGGTAGAGGATTTATTGACCTTATATCTTAGAAAATAAATTATTTTTCAATTTTTTATGCAATTTAAATGATATTGACTTCCAATCATTGAAAATTTTGGGTATTTACAAAAATTCCATCTCTTTTCACTTATAAAATGAGAACTCCTATCCTAACCTCCAATCACCCAAAATCTACCTTATATAAGATAAACTTACTCTCAAAACCATACATACCATTACTATTAACAATATATATGTTCTATCATTTCCATAAAATCAACCCTCAAAGGATTAATCCCCTTTGTAAAGGAGATAACCCAAGAAGTGAGGTAATAATTTCTAATCGCTCATTGGTCATTTATATTTCCTTATGTGAACTTGTTATTCAAAAATATAAATTTAAAAATATTAAAATTACCAAATAAGAATCATTAGAATACTATTGTTTCTAAAAATATGTTGCATTCATTAACCATATTCCTCGTTTCCTTTAGGAAAAGTGAAACTGTCATTCACGCATTGTGAAGCCCACTAGCTCAACAATTACAAATGTTTCATTTTCATTAATAAACATACAAGAGTAATACTAATATGAATTTTAACATATAATATTGTTTTATTTATAAAATATTTTATATTATTAAATGATAAACAATATTACTCATTTTCCCCATTCTATGGGAAATTAAATCATCATCCATGCATATTTGTAGACAACCTCCACCATGGAATAGTTGTTTGAATTTTTATTTTCATCACCCAAATACATGGATATAATTAAGAATTAGTTTAAATGATATGTATGATTCTTATTTAACTATTAAATTTCTATTAGGACAAATTGAAGAGGCCATTATATATATAAACAATAATCAATCGTTACACAAATATCTTCTTAATCAAGAATTCTAAGGGTGAAATCATTTTATTTATATTTTATAAAATGTTAATATCCATTAACTATTATTCTAATTCATTAAAATCCTGTATATAATACTAATATAAACTATTTAATATCATTATACTTCTGATATTTTCTTAACACAACAAACCCGCCTCATAATCAGTCATTAAATCAGGATATACTCACGTTTTGTTCGGTTTAACCACTTATTTAAACAGTAATATGAATTGATATATTTAATGAATTTGGTAACATGATTAGTGGAAAAATATTATATAAACATTTAATTTTTTTTATTATGGAGATTTTATATCAATATTTGATTCATTAATTAAGAAGACACCATTCCATCGTAAAAAACATATAAACATGCTTGTTATTGATTCTATCATCAAAGATAATGGCTAAAAACCTCATGAAATGAATTTGAAAGATAATAAATTATTCTAAATCTTACCGTATAGTAAATTTAATTACACATTAGTGATAAAATTTATAATAATAATGAATACATACACCACCGTTATGAAACTAGTAAAAATGATTACAACTACAAACAGTTGATGTGGAAAATAGGTTCAATTCCTATAGAGAATGAATATTTATGAATAGTATAAAAGAAAATAGTTATGAGTAAGTTTTTGAATTAATTTATTAAGATAATTATGTTTTTTATACATTAGGTTAATTTATGTCCATGGAAGTCATGGGAAGTGGTATGTGTTTTCCATCTGAAATTTTTCTCTTTGAGAAATGTTTTTTATTACGTATCTAATTTCATTTATATTATGTATAGACTTACTATTTGAGATTTTATATCATGAAATTAATTTTATTTATTGTATTTGAGGATCAATTCAAATATGTATCTTTCAATATTTTTTTATTAAATTTCTACTCATGCTATATGTTTTTTCATCTCAATTTTTATTTTTTGGGGACTCATGGTATATTCACAATTTACCTCTTCTTTTTTGGGTGGATAAATTCCCATGAACTAATTTTTACTATATTCCTTATTAATTTCAAGTGATTTAAAATACTATATTTTTATCCATCAATTATATTATTTTTATTCAAGAGTTTCCAAACCCATTATAAAAAACAATATTTTCCATGGTGGAAAAAATATCTAATGTTTTGGTAAAGTAAAAGTGTGTGTAGCTTCTTAACATGTAAATTGTGATATGGATACTATAAATTGGATATGAATATGACATATATTCTCCTAGGGTTATCACCTCAAAAATGTTTGGTTGACCATTGAATCAATCATCCCCCCAATTCATTAAGAGTGATCCTAAGACTACACACCTGGCTAGAAAGTCTCATAGTATATTCTTTGTACTATTCGCATGCACTTTATAGGACTTTATGATAGATTTTTTCTACAATTTCCTTGGTCTCTTAGCAATAAAAAATATTTAATCCAATTAATATCTTCCCTGGATATCCCAACAAACTTAAATTTCCTATGCTTCTATATTTCATTGATAAGGGTACTTAAATAAGTTGATTTAAGTATAATTTCCTATAGTTATTGAGTAATTATTCATTCTAAATTATGTGGAGTTCATCTAAGATGATAAATATTTGAGGCTGTTGTGGATAATCAAAAAGACTTATTAGGAAAATATATGGAATAGAGAAAATAAATGTTCAAAAATGTTATCATTTCTATAGGACAACCACTTTAAAATGTTTTGGTGCAAATATAAAATGTCCAGTGATTGAAAATAAAGATACAGTGGAATGTATTGAAGGATTTAGTATTTTATTTATTTCAATATTACTTCATATCATGGTTGAGAGGGACCCCTAAAAGACTTATAGGCCCAAAACCAAAAGGTTGAGTACATGACCTGAAGGCCCAAAAACCTCACTACACTATAAATACACCAGCATAGTGTATGGTTCAATGATGGAGCCTAGTAACCCACCTCACATGGATAATCATCTAGAATATCTTCATTTTAAGATACATGTTTCCAGGTATTGATGGTGAATTTTCCATACCATATCTTCATTCTCAATCTAATTGGATCTATGTTGGTGGCTACTAAAATCATAGATCATTCCTTTAGGGACTTACCTTGTGTGGTATGGCTTAAATAATTCCTTGTTCATGTCTACCCTTACATGATTAGAGGATGATGGTATCCTAAATTTCCCCTTTCAACCTATGTGTAGCACTAGAAGCAACACACCCTATCATCATCTCCACAAACCTACACCATTTGGGTCACCCCACCATCCTCCCACAATTAGAGTTCTAAAGGAAAAAAGTATAAATATCTCTCATATGTTTTTATCTAAGGACATATGGATATAGGATTGAGATGTTTACCACTCAAAAATCACCCCAATAGTGAAAATAAATATATAGTAAATTCTTAGATAAATAGAAATTGTATTAGTAAATGAGGGTGAGATTTAATTTATGATTATAAATTATTTAATTTTTTAGAATATAAAAATTACCCTATATAATTTTTATTTACAGTTGTTTGGAAAATAATAGATGCTATTAAAAAATAATGAAACTCAAGAGTTGGGGGGTTTTACTTTTGAAAAGACCAAGAGATATTGTAAGATCAAAGGAAAAGTAGAAGGATAATAAGAATATGATTGATAATAGAATATATCTAAGGGGGTGCCTTTGAGTTTTTTGGCCCTATATAGATATATAAAAAAATTGGTTTTTCATGAAGAAAAAGAAGTTTCTGACTTATTCTAGTGTTCAGATACTTTAGAGGAAGAAGAAGAGAAGAAAATGATTCTGAAGTCAAGTAATTATTAAGATCTATAAATATTGTGTGATTATGTTTTCTTTATTTATAAGATTGATTTGATATTGTTAAACTAATAGATTATGATGAGTTTGTAGAATTGTTGAAATTTAATGTCCAAGTTTCATGAGATATTCTTAAAAGTATGAATAAATTCAAATACACTATACTACCAATAAAGAATATTAATTTTGTGGGTGGAGAGAAATCCCATGATAGCCATTGGATATACTTAAAAGATGAGGATGGAATCTATGTGGCCAGATGGAGGGACACAAATTTGAAGACTATGGGTGCATTATAAACATCGATTCACATGTTAAATATAGTTGAGATATTTCAAAAATATAATATGAAGATCAAATTTTATTGTAATATCATAGGACTAGATTTGGGATAATTCATATCAAACCTAATATAATTAATAATAAGGTTATTATTGTAGAATCCAGATCTCAATAGAAACAAGAAATGTATTAGGTTTCCCAAAATGTGGTGGAACTTTGAAGAAACACCTATTACAACTCTAATTTTTGTGTCTTTGTTGAATTTAGGTGTTTCATATGTCAAACTACAATAGATAAATTTATATCCTAAAATATGAATTCAGGTTCAAAAAAATTATATTTAATTATAAAAAGATGAGTTGGTTTTTTGTAAAATAATTTGATAACTCCTAATTTATCCCCCTAGATGTCTCTACACGATCCACTAGAACTAACAATTGGTATCAAAGTATAGGTTCCCTCTGATATAGATCTTTAAAATTTGTTACAATTATTATCAGAGAAAATGATATATATGGTTGGTTATAAAAATTTTATTGCCCAAATATATTTTCAAGATCCCATGTATTGAAGATTTGTGTTTGAAGTGCCTAAAATGTAAAATTTGGATTTCTATACTTTTAAGACATATTTATATATTTTAGTCAATAATCTAAAAAATGTATGAAAAAGGAGGATATGAAGTTAATAAAATTTTCAAATGTGTAATAATAACTACTATTAATTTAATGTATTCAGAGTGGTAAGTATTATTTTAAATATATTGGTTATGATTCCTTAAATGAATAATGTAATATTTGAGAAAATAATTACATTAAATCTGATGAATAAGTCTACCTTGAGGTTATGGATTATTTCAAAAAATATACCTATTTAATTTATGACATATATATTCTAATTCACTAAGGTGATTCGTGAAGAGAATTCACAGCTTCAACAATAGCTAAATGTAATCGTATAATGACTAAAAAAGAAAATGAGATACAAAAATAGAATCACAAAGTTAGTGAATGTTAAGGAAGAAACTGCATCACATTGCAATTGAACAATTTTAGTGTTTTATAAAGATTATAAAATATATTAATGTGATAATGTTTTTTTTTTTTGAAAATTTTTTGAGTAATATGATCAGTTATTTAAAAAAATCATAATGTCTCATTGGATGTAAAAACTACCCAACTATAAATCAAGGAAAACATGATAAATGGGTTTAAATTTATTTTCAAGAAGACAATTGGAATAATGGATATTAGTTAAGGAAGTTGAAAAGAGATGGTGAAGAAATGTTGAAAACAAATGAAGACTTGAAAAAAAATTAATATGAAATGTCTTGATTTAGAGGTAAATAATGGAAATCCTGAAATCACAAAATAAGAAACTCACTAACGTCATAAATGAGTCATACATCAAAGAAGACACAAAATGGAACCTCAAAGGTGTTAAGATAATTTGGAGAAGGCTTCACACCAATATCATGGGAAAAGGTATCTCATCCCTCATTTGAGTATACTTATTCTAGATCTATCTCAATTTATTATACAGATATAAATTCAAAAAATGTACAAATTTAGATGAGGAAGAAATTCAATAATTCATCTTGGGTAGAGGTTAGAATGTGAAACAAATTACTCCATAAACATAGCCCAATATATAAGTGTACCAACATGAAAACAAAAAGTCATGCAATCTAGAAAATCTAGGTATATTGTGACTAAAGTGAAAATATATATATTAATTGGAAGATTTTGGTACTATAAGATTTTTGCGCATGGGTCCTTATATTTTTAGCCCAATGTTTTAGTATGTACTAGTTATTGATGGCCATGAGAAAGGGGGAGTTGATCTGAATGTCAAATCTAAAATTTTGGAATGAAAAAAAATATAATATAAAAACATAGATCTTAATTTGAAAAATATTTAGGAAAAAACTAATAACTTCTCTAATTTTTGAAGGATGAATGGAAAATTTTATAAATAGTTTTGGAATGTAACATCCTAAAAACTTTCATACTAATGTGAAAGTAATTCCACAATGTTAGGTTAATTAATTGAAGAAAGTAAATTCTACAATGTTATATAAATCAATAAATAATTGTATAGAACATTCCACTCCCTTGAATATAGTGAAGAAAGCTAAAAAGGATTTTCAACCTATAGGAATAAAGTTCTTCTAAATTTTAAAGAGATTCAACATAATAAAACATTATAAGAAATCCATGAATTTCTAAGTGAAATTGAGTAAGATAGAATTGAGAAACAAATCCATTAATGAAAATTAAAATTGGATTAGATTAGTTTTTGACATTAATTGTGAATATGTGAGAGTCTTCCTAAAAAGTGTATCCCAAAATAGATAAAGAGGGGTGTGGAAGGTGGAAATATGTTTGAAATAAAACTAAAAAGTGTATATGTGTTGTGCATGTTTGAATGAATAAAAAAGTAAAATCTCATATAAATCTTAGTACAAAAACTTTTTTTGGAAATAAATAGTCCACACACATAAAGAAATTTTATCATGAGTAGAAAGAATGTCTGACCATATAGTGAGATTAGTTAGAGGAGGTTAACATATTTGATCACACTAAATAGAATGGTAGTGATATGAATTTATAAAGTGGATAAGGTCATCAAATATTGCTATAAAGATGAAAAATGGAGGAATTAGATTATGTCAAATAAGTAAAGGATTTGTGAAATCAAAAGAGAAATTATCATGAGGATTTATATAAACCATAGATTTTTAAATGAAGGATTAACTGGGTTTAGAAATCTATATTGGCCCTATTTCTTAGTCTTAGGAACTATTAGAGTATCCATCATATTCCAAGGTAAATTATGTTTGTGATCAAATGCATGGAATTAGAGGTGATGAAATTTGGAGATAATCCCTTGAGATTGAGCATTCAAATGGGAGAATATACTACAGTTTTAACAACTATTTATGAATTTGGAACTATTTAAGTCCATCTATAAAATTGAATGATGATGTGTGTTTTTAAATCTTGCATCATTAATTTAACTCACATTTATAATTTCTATAAAAGGTTTGTGATTATCTAACTATCTAGGGAAATAAAAACCTTATAATTGAATGTTTTTATATACATGTTCAAGTGAGTTATTTTTATTGAAATCAGTTGAAAATATTCTGAAGTAAACCCAAGATAAAGAAATTTAGTTTTTTTATCACATGGTGGTTTATTTAAAAAAATCTAAACATGGCGCTCTTTTTCTCTATAATGGGGTATCCCATATAGACTTTAGAGTTTATGGGATTATTAATAATTTCTAAAGAAATATTTATACCATCATCCACTAATGTGATTAATAGAGATAATATAATGTTGATTAAAAAATAGAAGAAGATGTTTTTTTCTCAAATTGTGAAGAGTTAATTAGATATGAGACAGCCTTCCCTGGGATTTTGTAAGAAAAATTAATGTTGAAAATCCCCCCTTTCAATTATGTCCAATTATGGGGATATTGATTACATTAACATTTTTAGTAATTTAAAATTAATAATAAATCCAAAGGGGGGATTAAATTGGAATTGTATGTAAATAAGTGTGATTTTTATTTCTTATCAACATTGTGGAAAATCAATGTTTGATGAAGAAGAATATACAGAAAATTTTGATGTAATTATACATAAAAAGGATATATTATTTCATGTTGGAAAAGTAAGTGGGAAGGTTTCACATGTTTTTGGGTAATGTAGAATGAATATGGTTTCTTGGTGAGTAATCCAATATATATGATAATCGGAGAGATGAAGCTAATGTCAAGTATAACTATAAAATCATTGAGATTATTTGTTTACAAAAATTATATTCGATGTGAAGAACTAAATCAGGGGAATGTTTCTAAACCTAAAATGAATAACTTGTATGAGTAGTGTTTATGAAATGATAAACATGTTCAAAGGTTTAAAAAATCTGGTTGAAACCCAAGAGAATACTTCTAGGGTTTATGTTGAAAGTTTCATGCTAAAATCATTTCATAAATTTGATTTGATTATGGTTTAGATGTTTTAATATAAATCATAAATTTAGTTGGTGGTTAAATTTATTGAATATAATTTAATTGGTTTATATATTATAAGAAACTCTGTGATTTGAGATGGAGATATTTTGCTTATAAGCTTTAGTCTGGTTGGTAAGGACTCCGTAAGTGCATTCGAGAGACCTGGGATCAAATCCAGGAAGAGACATTATTTCTGGGGTTACTGTAGCAGTACTGTAGTAGGTACTATAGCAGAGAATATGCAGTACTGTAGCAGGTACTATAAAAGAACTGTAGCAGGTACTGTTTGGCAATGTAGCAGCCGAGAATATGCCCCTGTTTGGGCCTTCGGGCCACAGATTTGGTCCCCAAGTCCTTTAAGGCCTTCGGTGTAACACCTCGAGCTTCCACGATACGCTTCTCTTTCAATAATGCAATAGCTTGCATTGTACGCAAGTTCGAGATTATAACGCACTACGACCAATCAAAATAGCCATTATGAATAGTAATACCCACTTTTTGAAATTATATATATTTTATATTTCAAAATGAACTTTATTTTTGGATTCGGAATATAGAAATTATCCTACGTTGAATTTTTGGTATTTTTCTGAGAACTTCCAATTTTTTATGAATAGTGAAAAATACTTAAAAACAACTTTTTTAATCAAAATAATTTATAGTGATAAATTAAAATATTGAGTGGTTTTATAGTATAATTAGAATATATTTTTACCATTTCATCCAATGGTGTTCATTAGAATTAATTTCACTTTGAAATTGGATATAAACAATTGTCAATCTTTTGATATATATTGTTTCTTAAAAACACGTGATTTGTTGTGACAGCGGGAATTAATTATAAAATTAATTAATGCAACTTATATGTTTGGAATTTTTTAAAATAGACATCATTTTTGAATTCGGAATATCAATTATAGCTTAGGGTGAAATTTTGGCATTGTTATGAAAAACTTCAATTTTTGATGAATAGTGAAACCACTAAGTGGTTGTTAAAAAACTGATTTTTTGTTTAAATGAAACATTGCCACTTCTGTGATTTGATTTTCAAAACTCCGACATACATGGTTGTCATTAGGAAGTATAATGCGGTTCAATGGGATTAAAATAATTTTTTGGTGAATAGTAACTTTTAAGTTTAATTAGTCGCGATTAAAGATAATTAGTGAAATTTAAGGTAAAGATAATGTTATAATAATATGAAATGACCTTGACACATATTCTAACCCTATTGTATGAGTCATTTCCGACCAAGACAATCCATGGGTCAACTTGGGGACCCCATGGAGCCACTTGGTAGGAAAATGACATTAAAAACTTTTTATTTAATGTTAAAATAAAAATGTCACAAACATGAGTTATTTTACTAAAAAAAAATTTAAATGGGGTTATACAAGTAATATTTTTTACTATAAATATTAATTAGAAAGATAAGAAGATTTCATACATCATGAATTTTTTTTATAATTTTTAGAAATTAAATAAATTAAAATTTTATGACACAATGATGATGCACCGATTACCTCATTAATTAACGATTTAAAAAAATGAAAAGATAATGTAAAATATAAGGTTTACACTTGTCAAAAACCTATTGGATGAGTATATTTAGACCTTATCCTCGAAATATATCATTTTGGGACCTTTATAATCCGAAATGCATTTCATAATAAAGTAACATTTCAATCTTTCCAAGAGTTCCCCTCCTCTCCTCTTATAAAAGGCTCCCACCACTACCACATTATTCACACCTTTCAAGACATTTGGCTCAGCCAACCTATGCCCAAATACTCTCCCAACTTCCCTCTCTTACTCCTATAAGCCTCACTTTGGGAAGAAGTCTTCCCAAGGAAGCCTTTGGCTCAAATCAAAAAGAGTTACCCGATTTTAAGGTAATGTCTTCTCTTATGTTATTTTGTTTTATTTTGCTTCTCCAACACCCTAAACTCTTTTTATTAATTTATTATGTAAAAAAACCAGTATCCTCAATATACTATGATGTTTTTATAAGAAGTAATCGAGCTATACTTGCACACACCTACATCTAATGGTTAAATAACATATTGTTTCTGTGGATGGTGAATTTCTGCCTCACGAAACGACGATTGTTCAACCCTCATATAACACCTTCAAAGGTGGCCATTAAGATGTCACTATATTTATATATTATATATAATATTTTTATGTTTTACTTAAGCTTATGTATTTTTCATTTATTGCATACCTTTATGGTTTCCATTGTGGGTAAACGCGATATTTTCATTTTAGGAAGTGTGGACTACCGCCCCCTCAAAGTGATTTGAATTGTTAATTCCATATGTGGGACGTATAAAGTGTGGGGTAAATGATATTATATATTATATTATACTGAAATTATAATACACATTTATATCTTTATGATTTCATTCCATTAAATATGAAATAGAAATGAAAGTAGCATTCATGCGTACGTACGGCTTACCGTCTCCTTGAACGGTGCATTTCATTTCTTACCTCTAAATGTTATGTAATATTATGAATGAATGTATATACTGGATATATATGATATATATGATATATAAATCATGAATGTAATTCTTGAGATAATGGATATTCTACCACATAAACAACTTGTAATTATAAGAAGTTTATTGTTGACTCAAGTACCAAAGATCGACAAAACGACCGTTATTAACTTAAATGACTACATAATTTTCGTAACATTGTAATAAGTGATATAAAAGAGATAATGAACTTGAAAAGGTTCTTAAGAAAGTATATATTAACTCTAGTTTATTATTCAGGAGATTAAAGAACGGTCGAGTGAAGTCGGACACGAGGTAAGGGAACTTCTTAACCCAATTTCCATTCTTTGGGTTAATCTCTTAATTTCAAATTATGTCATGATATTATTATGTCCTATATTGTATTTTTACTTTATTTATGTGTACTTATAGTGAATACACATAATAGATCTATTTTATTTAAGAAATGATCTTTTTAAGGGACTTCGTCTCAATCTCCTTTCATTGAGGCATATTTGGTTTTATACACAACTTTATTTTATATGGTGTATAAACCCCTTTTACTTTTACTTTTATTCAAAAGGAATATTTTTATACGAAGCGTTTTACTAAACGACAAAAGGGAATGTTTTTTGTCGTACGTATGCGGCGACAACAACTTCTCTTCCACCGTGACCATTATTTGAGTTTTGGCTTCCTCTACAAGCCATAATTTTTTTTAAATGAGAAATAATTACAAAGTTTTAGTTTTCTTTTATTTTGGTATTGAAAATGGTTTTGAAAGTGTTTTTTATTATATCAATGTGTTGTATTGATATCTTTTGATTGAAATGTGGTAATGTTATGTTTCCTTTATGCATGTTTTATATGATACGATTATGTTATGGTTTATGATATGTTTAAACCTGTTCATATGAGGAATGCATTGGACTTAATAAGTGACGGGTGGAGCCTGCTATAGCTCCTCGATGCATCGGTAGGTCTCATGAGACAAACTAGTGTCTTGGCACGAGGCCTTAACAAAATATTATTTGTAGTCTTGGCACGAGGCCTTGGCTGTGTGGTTATGATAGTCTGGCATTATGCATTCCATCATTATGAAAGTGGTTATTGATATTGCATGTGATTATTCGACCAGTAGAATATCCATGTGAATAAGTAAATGGCATTATCTCATTTTACCTTTGCCATATTATGTTGAAGTTCAAGTTTAAAAGGATTTTTTTTAGTCATACATTGCCTTAAATGTTTATGTTTATTTATAAAAGCTTCCTCTATATTGTTATCCTTACTGAGCATCTGAGCTCACCCCTTCCAATGTTTTAATTTTTCGAGGATGTGAAGAAGTATATTATGAATGACTTGTAGGGATAGTATGAGGGGATATGAAGACAAGATGTTGTTGTAGTTTTTTTTTCTTTATGATGTAATGTAATACTTATGAATGTATCTAGTTTTTCCAAGGCTACTAAACTAATCGGTCTTTCGAGACATGATCTTTTGTGATCATGCCAATGTTACAAAGTAATGCACCAACTCTGGGTAATTGGGTTCGGGGCTTTACAGTTGGTATCAGAGGTAGTTTAGTACTAACCTTGGAAGCTAGATTTAGATAAACTCTGATTAGAGCACATAGCCCAAAGATAGACTTTGAGGATTAGTGTAGAAGAACTTCCTAGAATTTTGGTATTATAGAAATTTTGTGAGTTTTCCGAGAAATACATCCATGTCTGGATACGAGCAGGTAGAGGTGGCTCTGGCACAGATGTACCTTGGGGTAAAACCCAAAAACACCGCTTTGAGCTAGACTCGAACGGGAACTGGTGCACGACAACGGGACTTGCTGCACTCTTGGTTACGACACTCCCGTGGGATATGCTTAGGATAATTCTCAAATTCTTTACAAACCACTATTAATGGTTATGAGTATATACTTCCTCAAAGAAAACATTTTTATGATTATGGATTATATCTATAAATAGTTCAATTTCTGTAAGTGTTTTACAACTAGGGAATTATGTATTTTGATCCATAAACTGATCTAGTTTATGCCATTGTTTAGAAATGGCGCCAAGTGGAAGGAATGGAAACCATATCAATGTACGCACTCCGTGTAGGGATTTCCCTCCTGCTCAAGATAATTATTGTGGATCTGGAGATACAACTGGTGCTGATCAACTTATTACCATACTGGTACAACTCACTCAGGCTATGAATAATAACCTTACTCGTATGGAGCGCCCTGATCCGTAATGTGGAGGATCAATGTTAGACTGCTTCATGAGGCAACAACCACCAACATTCAATGGAATTAAAAATCCCTTAGTGGCTGAGAAATGGATAAATTCCTTAGATAAAATATTCCATGCCTTGGGAAGTAGTGAAATGGAAAAGGTTATCATGGTAGTTTACCGCCTCACTGGGGATGCCGATCAGTGGTGGTCCCTGATTCAAAACACAAAGGAAGATGATGAAGTATCGAATATAGAATGGGGGGAGTTCAAAGAGCTTTTCTTAGAAAAATACATTCCTCATGACCATCGAGCAGATATGGAAAGGAAATTTCTGAGTCTGAGGCAGAAGGAGGATGAGAATGTCACAAAGTATGAGGCTAAATTTACAAGGTTAGCGAGGCATGCTGCACATTATATACATAACCCAAGAAGTAAGATTTATCATTTCTTTGATGGGCTAAAACCATTTCTCCATCGAGCATTATTCTCACAAACCTTCTCGTCGTATGAAGATTGTAATGCCCCGAACCCAGCTACCCAGAGATGGTGCATTACTTCGTAACATTGGCATGATCACAAAAGATCAAGTCTCGAAAGACCGATTAGTTTAGTAGCCTTGGAAACACTAGATACATTCATAAGTCTTACATTACATCATAAAGTGAAAAACTACAATAAAAAAGTCTCCATAGTCCACACTCATATCCTCTTCTGACAATCCCTGCAGGTCATTCATAAAATACTTCTTCACATCCTGGAAAATATTAAAACATTGAAAGGGGTGAGCTCAGATGCTCAGTAAGGATAACAATATTGCGGAAGCTTTCATAAATAAACATTAACATTTAAGGAAATGTATAACTAAAACAAAAGCCTTTTTAAACTTGAACTTCGGCATAATATGGCAAAAATAAAATTAAATGATGCCATTTACTTACTCACATGGATATTCTACTAGTCGAATAATCACATGCAATATCAATAACCACTTTCATAATGAGGGAATGTATAATGCCAGACATTCTGAAAAATTTTGTCAAGGCCTCGGCCAAGACGTCTAAAATGATTAAGGCCTCGGCCAAAACCATAAATCAAATTGGTAAAGGGCCTCGGCCAATTCCACGTCTAGTTGTCTCATTAGACCTACCGATGCATCGAGGAGCTATAGCGGGCTCCACCCGTCACTTATTAAGTCCAATACATTCCTCATATGAATAGGTTTAAACATATCATAAACCATAACATAATCATATCACATAAAACATGCATAAAGGAAACATAACATTTCCACATTTCAATCACAAGATATCAATAAAACACATTGATATAATAAAAACGCTTTCAAAACCATTTTCAATACCAAAATAAAAGAAAGTTGAAACTTTGAATTTATTTTTCATTAAAAAAATGATGGCTTATAGAGGAAGCCAAACCTCAAATAATGGTCACAGCGGCGGAGAAGTCGTTGTCGCCGCATAAGTACGGAAAAAACATTCCCTTTTATCGTTTAGCAAAACGCTTCGTATAAAAAAGATTCCTTTTGAATAAACATAAAAGTCAAAGGGGTTTATACACCGTATAAAAGAAAGTTGTGTATAAAACCAAATATGCCTCAATGAAAGGAGATTGAGACGAAGTCCTTAAAAAGATCATTTTTAAAATAAAATAGATCTATTATGTGTATTCACTATAGGTACACATAAAGAAAGTAAAAAATACAAAATAGGACATAATAATATCATGACATAATTTGAAAGTAGGAGATTAACCCAAAGAATGGAAATTGGGTTAAGAAGTTCCCTTACCTTGTGTCCGACTTGACTCAACCGTTCTTTAACCTCCTGAATAATAAACTAGAGTTAATATCTACCTTATTAAGAACCATTTTCAATTTCATTATCCTTTTTATATCACTTATTACAATGTTATGAACATTATGTAATTATTTAAGTTAATAACGGTCGTTTTGTCGATGTTTGGTACTTGAGTCAACAATAAACTTCTTATAATTACAAGTTGTTTATGTGGTAGAATATCCATTATCTCCAGAATTATATTCATGATTTATATGTCATATATATCATATATATACAGTATATACATTCATTCATAATGTCACGTAACATTTAGAGGTAAGAAATGAAATGCACCGTTCATGGTGACGGTAAGCCGTACGTACACATGAACGCTACTTTCATTTCTATTTCATATTTAATGGAATGAAATCATAATTATATAAAGGTATAATATAATTCCAGTATAATATCATATATAATATCATTTACTCCATCCTTTATACATCCCACATATGGCATTAACGATTCAAATCACTTTGAGGGGGCGGTAGTCCGCACTTCCTAAAATGAAATTATCGCATTTTACCCATAATGGAAATCATAAAGTATGCCATAAATGAGAAATACAGAAGCATAAGTAAAACATAAACACATTATATATCATATATAAATATAGTGACATCTTAATGGCCACCTTTTAAGGTGTTATATGAGTGTTGAACAATCATCGTTTCGTGAGGCAGAAATTCGCCATCCACAGAAACCGTATGTTCTTTAACCATTAGATGTAGGTGTGTGTAAGTGTAGATCAAATACTTATTATAACAACATCCTAGTATATTTAGGATACTGGTGTTGTTACAAAATAAATGAATAAAAAGAGTTTAGGGGGTTGGAGAAGAAAAATAAAACAAAACAACATTAGAGAAGACATTACCTCAAAATCGGGTAACTCTTTTTGATTTGAGACAAAGGCTTCCTTGGGAAGAGTTCTGCCCAAAGTGAGGCTTCTAGGAGTAAGAGGGGGAAGTTGGGAGAGTATTTGGGCAGAGGTTGGCCGAGCCAAATGGCTTGAAAGTGTAAATGAGGTGGGAGAGGTGGGGGCCTTTTATAAGAGGAGAGGAGGGGCACTTTTTGAAAGATTGAAATGTTACATTATTTCACAATGCTTTTCGGATTCTAAAGGTCCCACACTTATATAATTCGAGGCTAAGGTGATAAGGTTTCGAAATCTCCTCATCCAATAGGCTTTGTACAAGTGTAAGCCTTGGATTTTGCATTATCTTCTCATTTTATTTAAATCGTTAAATAATGAGGTCATCGCTGCATTATAATGATGTCATAAATAATTTAATTTATTTAATGTCTAAAAATTATAAAAAAACTACTATGATGTAGGAAATCGTTTTAGATTTCTAATGAATATTTATAGTCAAACTTTGGACTTGTGTAACCCCACTTAAAAACTGTTTTAGTAAAATAACTCATGTTTGTGTCAATTTAATTTTAACATTAAATAAATATATATTAATGTCATTTTCCAACCAAAGTGGCTCCATGGGGTCCCCATGTTGACCCATGAGTTGTCTTGGTCGGCCATGACTCATCCAATAGGAGTAGGACAAGTGTCAAGCTCATATCATATTATTAAAACATTATTTTTACCTTAAACTACACTAATTACCTCTAATCGCGATTAAGAACTTAAAAGTTACTATTCACCAAAAAATTATTTTAATCTTATTGAACCACATTTTACTTCTTAATGACAACCATGTATGTCGGATTTTTGAAAATCAAATCACAGAAGTGGTAATATTTCATTTAAACGAAAAATCAGTTATTTAACTACCACTTAGTGGTTTCACTATTCATCGAAAATTGAAGTTTTTCAGAACAATGCCAAAATTTCACCCTAGGCTATAATTGATATTCCGAATTCAAAAATGATTTCTATTTTACAAAATTTCAAACATATAAGTTGCATTAATTAATTTTATAATTAATTCCCGCTGTCACAACAAATAGCGTGTTTTAAGAAACAATTTATATCAAAAGATTGGCAATTGTTTATATCCAATTTCAATGTTAAATTAATTATAATGACCACCATTGGATAAAATGGTAAAAATATATTCTAATTATACTTTAAAACCACTAAATAGTATAATTTATCACTATAAATTATTTTGATTAAAAAAGTTGTTTTAAGTAATTTTCACTATTCATAAAAAATTGGAAGTTCTCAGAAAGTTACAAAAAATTCAACTTAGGATAATTTGGATATTATGAATACAAAAATGAAGTCCATTTTGAAATATAAAATTTCTATAATTTTAAAAAGTGGTTATTACTATTCATAATGGCTACTTTGATTAGTTGCAGTGTGTTAGAACTCGATATTGTGCACAATGCAAGCTATTACATTATTGAATTAGAAGCGTGTCATGGAAGCTCGGGGTGTTACATTATCCCCTCCTTCAATAAATTGCGTCCTCGCAATTTGAAATTTTTCTTTGTAAATAAAATGTTGAAAAGAGAAAATACCTTTGTGGAAAACCCAAATCGAAAATAAGATTAATAAAATTTAGCCTTAATAAGAGGGGAAGGGAAATGAAAAAGTCACCACCCAATTATGATCTCGATTAGGAGAACATTGGTGGCAATTAAAGACATATGATTGGAGGAAAAACGTAAATATTTGTAGGGAGTGATTGAGGTCATCAATCACAATCAACTGTCAAATTGAGGGCCTCAAAGATATCAATCTATGTTGATTTAAAATATCATCAGTTCAACAAGACATAAGGTATTAGGATAACACATTTTTTTGTTTTAATATCCCTTTACTAAAGTTTAAGAATTAATTTATTCATTGAATAAGAGATAGGTATATATATATTTATGCTTTACAATTAGAGTTTCAACCTTCAACTCATCTTTCACTCAAAAAGATAATAGAACTCAAAAATATTATATTTATCCTAATTGTATATGGTTCCAAATGTTAACACATACCATTTAGATTAGTAAAATTATTTTGTAATAACCAGGGACTTCCTGTAGGCTAGTGTTAGGAAATAAAGGCATGTCGCACTATGATTGTGGGTTCGATTCCTGTAGCTTTGTCCGACGCGACGGGTTATGCCCCACCCTGC
The DNA here is from genome assembly GCA_963277665.1 of Viscum album. Classification (NCBI taxonomy): domain Eukaryota; kingdom Viridiplantae; phylum Streptophyta; class Magnoliopsida; order Santalales; family Viscaceae; genus Viscum; species Viscum album. The sequence continues at coordinate 1,034,014,421 of OY728155.1, forward strand.
AGGTTGTCCTTTTACTAAACCTATAGTATCATAATATTCCAAAAATAATCTTCATAAATGCTTTAACCTTAAACAATACTATCCATGGTTTAACTTAATCCATTCCAACCTTAATAGTTATCCAAAATACCTCCGTCCAGACTTTCTCTAAAAGGTCTCTAAATTCCAAAATCAATTTATCAGATTCCCCAAACAAAGTAAAGTTTCTCTTATTGTCACATACTAAAAATATAATTACCTTCATCATATTAAAACCTTACTGAAATCAACAAGTACTGCAGTACAATCCTTATATATATATATCACATTATTCTAATAACCAAAATATAATCCATGAGTCCAAAATCACCAATACATTAGTTATTCTGATTCAACTGTAGTAACAACATAAGATTGTCCTTGATCCCTTGGACTTTTTTGAGGTAAGTTTCCCTGACGCTTAGGACATTCATTTGCATAATGACCCATTTCTCTACAATTATAGCATTCAACTTTGATAGCCTCTTTCTTTCCCTTGCAATCACGAGCCTGGTGACCCTTTTCTCCACATTTATAACAAATTCCCATTCCTTTTAGGCAAGTACCAGGGTGATTCTTCCCACAATTATCACATAATGGAAAATACTTCTTTCCCTTTTCCCCTTTATCTGTCTCTTGTTCCCCCGTTCTCCTCTTCTCTTGCTTTACTTTGTTGTCATAAGACTTAGAGAATTCCTTTTCTGTCTTGATAGCACACGAGACAATATCTTCGTATGATGAGAAGGATTGTGATACTAAAGCTCGACGGAGAAATGGTTTTAACCCATCAAAGAAACGATCAATCTTACTCCTTGGGTTACGTATATAATCGGCAGCATGCCTCGCTAACCTTGTAAAGTTAGCCTCATACTTTGCGACATTCTCATCCTCCTTCTGCCTCAAACTTAGAAATTTCCTTTCTATATCAGCTCGATGGTCACGAGGAAAGTATTTTTCTAAGAAAATCTCTTTGAACTCCCTCCATTCCATATTCGATACGTCATCATCTTCCTTTGTGTTTTGAATCAGCGACCACCACTGATCGGCATCTCCAGTGAGGCGGTAAACTGCCATGACAACCTTCTCCCTTTCGCTACTCCCCAAGGCATGGAATATTTTCTCTAAGGATTTTATCCATTGCTCAGCTACTAACATATTTGTACTCCCATTGAACGTTGGTGGTTGTTGCCTCATGAAGCGGTCTAACATTGATCCTCCACGTTGCGGATCAGGGTGCTCTATACGAGTAAGGTTATTATTCATAACCTGAGTGAGTTGTCTCAGTATGGTAATAAGTTGATCAGCACCAGTTGTATCTCTAGCTCCACAATAATTATCTTGAGCAGGAGGGCAATCCCTACACGGAGTGCGTGCATTGATACGGTTTCCATTCCTTCCACTAGGCGCCATTTCTAAACAATGGCATAAACTAGATTAGTTTATGAATCACAATACATAATTCCATACTTGTAAAATACTTAACATAAATTGAACTATTTATGGATATAATCCATAATCATAAAAAGGTTTTATTTGAGGAAGTATATACTCATAATCATTCATAGTGGTTTGTAAAGAAAATGAGAATTATCCTAAGCATATCACCCGAGAGTGTCGTAACCAAGAGTGCAGCAAGGCCCGTTGTCGTGCACCAGTTCCCGTTTGAGTCTAGCTCAAAGCGGTGTTTTCAGGTTTTACCCCTAGGTACATCTGTGCCAGAGCCGCCTCTACCTGCTCGTATCCAGACAAGGATGTATTGCTCGGAAAACTCATAACATCTCTATAATACCAAAATTCTAGGAAGTTCTTCTATACTAATCCTCAAAGTCTATCTTTGGGCTATGTGCTCTAATCAGAGTTTATCTAAATATAGCTTCCAAGGTTAGTACTAAACTGCCTCTGATACCAACTGTAATGCCCCGACCCCAGCTACCCAGAGATGGTGCATTACTTCGTAACATTGGCATGATCACAAAAGATCAAGTCTCGAAAGACCGATTAGTTTAGTAGCCTTGGAAACACTAGATACATTCATAAGTCTTACATTACATCATAAAGTGAAAAACTACAATAAAAAAGTCTCCATAGTCCACACTCATATCCTCTTCTGACAATCCCTGCAGGTCATTCATAAAATACTTCTTCACATCCTGGAAAATATTAAAACATTGAAAGGGGTGACCTCAGATGCTCAGTAAGGATAACAATATTGCGGAAGCTTTCATAAATAAACATTAACATTTAAGGAAATGTATAACTAAAACAAAAGCCTTTTTAAACTTGAACTTCGGCATAATATGGCAAAAATAAAATTAAATGATGCCATTTACTTACTCACATGGATATTCTAATAGTCGAATAATCACATGCAATATCAATAACCACTTTCATAATGAGGGAATGTATAATGCCAGACATTCTGAAAAATTTTGTCAAGGCCTCGGCCAAGACGTCTAAAATGATTAAGGCCTCGGCCAAAACCATAAATCAAATTGGGAAAGGGCCTCGTCCAATTCCACGTCTAGTTGTCTCATGAGACCTACCGATGCATCGAGGAGCTATAGCGGGCTCCACCCGTCACTTATTAAGTCCAATACATTCCTCATATGAATAGGTTTAAACATATCATAAACCATAACATAATCGTATCACATAAAACATGAATAAAGGAAACATAACATTTCCACATTTCAATCACAAGATATCAATACAACACATTGATATAATAAAAACGCTTTCAAAACCATTTTCAATACCAAAATAAAAGAAAGTTGAAACTTTGAATTTATTTTTCATTAAAAAAATGATGGCTTATAGAGGAAGCCAAAACTCAAATAATGGTCACGGCGGCGGAGAAGTCGTTGTCGCCGCATAAGTACGGAAAAAACATTCCCTTTTATCTTTTAGCAAAATGCTTCGTATAAAAAAGATTCCTTTTGAATAAACGTAAAAGTCAAAGGGGTTTATACACCGTATAAAAGAAAGTTGTGTATAAAACCAAATATGCCTCAATGAAAGGAGATTGAGACGAAGTCCTTAAAAAGATCATTTTTAAAATAAAATAGATCTATTATGTGTATTCACTATAGTTACACATAAAGAAAGTAAAAAATACAAAATAGGACATAATAATATCATGACATAATTTGAAAGTAGGAGATTAACCCAAAGAATGGAAGTTGGGTTAAGAAGTTCCCTTACCTTGTGTCCGACTTGACTCAACCATTCTTTAACCTCCTGAATAATAAACTAGAGTTAATATCTACCATATTAAGAACCATTTTCAATTTCATTATCCTTTTTATATCACTTATTACAATGTTATGAACATTATGTAATTATTTAAGTTAATAACGGTCGTTTTGTCGATGTTTGGTACTTGAGTCAACAATAAACTTCTTATAATTACAAGTTGTTTATGTGGTAGAATATCCATTATCTCCAGAATTATATTCATGATTTAGATGTCATATATATCATATATATACAGTATATACATTCATTCATAATGTCACGTAACATTTAGAGGTAAGAAATGAAATGCACCGTTCATGGAGACGGTAAGCCGTACGTACACATGAACGCTACTTTCATTTCTATTTCATATTTAATGGAATGAAATCATAATTATATAAAGGTCTAATATAATTCCAGTATAATATCATATATAATATCATTTACTCCATCCTTTATACATCCCACATATGGCATTAACGATTCAAATCACTTTGAGGGGGCGGTAGTCCGCACTACCTAAAATGAAATTATCGCGTTTTACCCATAATGGAAATCATAAAGTATGCCATAAATGAGAAATACAGAAGCATAAGTAAAACATAATCACATTATATATCATATATAAATATAGTTACATCTTAATGGCCATCTTTGAAGGTGTTATATGAGTGTTGAACAATCATCGTTTCGTGAGGCAGAAATTCGCCATCCACAGAAACCGTATGTTCTTTAACCATTAGATGTAGGTGTGTGTAAGTGTAGCTCGAATACTTATTATAACAACATCCTAGTATATTGAGGATACTTGTTTTGTTACAAAATAAATGAATAAAAAGAGTTTAGGGGGTTGGAGAAGAAAAATAAAACAAAACAACATTAGAGAAGACATTACCTCAAAATCGGGTAACTCTTTTTGATTTGAGACAAAGGCTTCCTTGGGAAGAGTTCTGCCCAAAGTGAGGCTTCTAAGAGTAAGAGGGGGAAGTTGGGAGAGTATTTGGGCAGAGGTTGGCCGAGCCAAATGGCTTTAAAGTGTAAATGAGGTGGGAGAGGTGGGGGCCTTTTATAAGTGGAGAGGAGGGGCACTTTTGGAAAGATTGAAATGTTACATTATTTCACAATGCTTTTCGGATTCTAAAGGTCCCAAACTTATATAATTCGAGGATAAGGTGATAAGGTTTCGAAATCTCCTCATCCAATAGGCTTTTTACAAGTGTAAGCCTTGGATTTTTCATTATCTTCTCATTTTATTTAAATCGTTAAATAATGAGGTCATCGCTGCATTATAATGATGTCATAAATAATTTAATTTATTTAATGTCTAAAAATTATAAAAAAAATACTATGATGTAGGAAATCTTTTTATCTTTCTAATTAATATTTATAGTCAAACTTTGGACTTGTGTAACCCCACTTAAAAACTGTTTTAGTAAAATAACTCATGTTTGTGTCAATTTAATTTTAACATTAAATAAATATATATTAATGTCATTTTCCAACCAAAGTGGCTCCATGGGGTCCCCATGTTGACCCATGAGTTGTCTTGGTCTGCCATGACTCATCCAATAGGAGTAGGACAAGTTTCAAGCTCATATCATATTATCAAAACATTATTTTTACCTTAAACTACACTAATTACCTCTAATCGCGATTAAGAACTTAAAAGTTACTGTTCACCAAAAAATTATTTTAATCTCATTGAACCACATTTTACTTCTTAATGACAACCATGTATGTCGGATTTTTGAAAATCAAATCACAGAAGTGGTAATATTTCATTTAAACGAAAAATCAGTTATTTAACTACCACTTAGTGGTTTCACTATTCATCGAAAATTGAAGTTTTTCAGAACAATGCCAAAATTTCACCCTAGGCTATAATTGATATTCTGAATTCAAAAATGATGTCTATTTTACAAAATTTCAAACATATAAGTTGCATTAATTAATTTTATAATTAATTCCCGATGTCACAACAAATAGCGTGTTTTAAGAAACAATTTATATCAAAAGATTGGCAATTGTTTATATCCAATTTCAATGTTAAATTAATTATAATGACCACCATTGGATAAAATGGTAAAAATATATTCTAATTATACTTTAAAACCACTAAATAGTATTATTTATCACTATAAATTATTTTTATTAAAAAAGTTGTTTTAAGTAATTTTCACTATTCATAAAAAATTGGAAGTTCTCAGAAAGTTACAAAAAATTCAACTTAGGATAATTTGGATATTATGAATACAAAAATGAAGTCCATTTTGAAATATAAAATTTCTATAATTTTAAAAAGTGGTTATTACTATTCATAACGGCTACTTTGATTAGTTGCAGTGTGTTAGAACTCGATGTTGTGCACAATGCAAGCTATTACATTATTGAATTAGAAGTGTGTCATGGAAACTCGGGGTGTTACAAAGATATTGTCTCGTGTGCTATCAAGACAGAAAAGGAATTATCTAAGTCTTATGACAACAAAGTAAAGCTAGAGAAGAAGAGAATGGTGGAACAAGAGACAGATAAAAGGAAAAGGGAAAAGAAGGATTTTCCATTATGTGATAATTGTGGGAAGAATCACCCCGGTGCTTGCCTAAAAGGAATGGGAGATTGTTATAAATGTGGAGAAAAAGGTCACTAGGCACGTGATTACAAGGGAAAGAAAAAGGCTATCAATATTGAATGCTACAATTGTAGGGAAATGGGGAATTATTCAAATGAATTTCATAAGAGTCAGGGAAACTTACCTCAGAAAAGGCCAAGGGATGAAGGACAATCTTATGTTGTTACTACAGTTGAAGTGGAATAATTAATATATTGGTGCTTTTGGACTCAAGGATTATATTCTGGTTATAAGAATAATGTGATATATATAAGGATTGTACTACAGTACTTGTTTTTTTTTCATTAAGGTTGTAATATGATGAAGTTAATCATATTTTTAGTATGTGACAATAAGAGAAACTTTACTTTGTTAGGGGAATAACCCGTCACGTCGGACAAAGCTGTAGGAATTGAACCCACAACCATAGTGCGACAGGCCTTTATTACCTACCACTAGCCTACAGGAAGTCCCTAGTTATTAAAAAATATTTTTCCTAATCTAAATGGTATGTGGTAATATTTGGAACCTTATACAATTAGGATAAATAGAATATTTTTGAGTTCTGTTACCATTTGGAGTGAAAGATGGGTTCGTGGTAAAAATTTATTAAATAATGAAAGTCTACATGACAAGTAAGTACATTTCCTTACGTTATTAGTAAATCTCCTAAATAAATTCCTCAACTTTATAAAAGGTAACTTAAAACAAAAACGTTTCCAGTTAACTTTTCCAACTGGGGATTCAATGACTGTTTAACCAATTACAAGTTTGTGATTTTCTTGTGGTTAACTTTCTCCTAATATTGTTTTCTACAACTCTTCATCAGACCTTGATGGTTTGTTTTTCTTCCATATCCATATTTTCAAATAATCATAGTATGGGCTATCTTGGGTGACCTTTATACTTATCTTTCTTTCTTTTAAAATTATATTTTTATTAACCTTATTTCTGATGTGGGTTTTCCACAAAGGTATTTTCTATTTTCAACCTTTTATTTTTAAAGAAAAATTTCAAATTGCGGGGATGCAATTTATTGAAGGAGGGGAGAATGTAACACCCCGAACTTCCACGATACGCTTCTCTTTCAATAATGCAATAGCTTGCATTGTACGCAAGTTTGAGATTCTAACGCACCGAGACCAATCAAAATAGCCATTATGAATATTAATACCCACTTTTTGAAATTATATATATTTTATATTTCAAAATGAACTTCATTTTTGGATTCGGAATATAGAAATTAGCCTATGTTGAATTTTTGGTATTTTTCTGAGAACTTCCAATTTTTTATGAATAGTGAAAAATACTTAAAAACAACTTTTTTAATCAAAATAATTTATAGTGATGAATTATAATATTGATTGGTTTTAGAGTATAATTAGAATATATTTTTTCCATTTCATCCAATGGTGTTCATTATAATTAATTTCACTTTGAAATTGGAGATAAACAATTTTCAATCTTTTGTTATATATTGTTTCTTAAAAACACGCTATTTGTTGTGACAACGGGAATTAATAATAAAATTAATTAATGCAACTTATATGTTTGGAATTTTTTTAAAATAGACATCATTTTTGAATTCGGAATGTCAATTATAGCTTAGGGTGAAATTTTGGCATTGTTCTGTCAAACTTCAATTTTTGATGAATAGTGAAACCACTAAGTGGTAGTTAAAAAACTGATTTTTCATTTAAATGAAACATTACCACTTCTGTGATTTGATTTTCAAAAATCCAACAAATATGGTTGTCATTAGGAAGTAAAATTTGGTTCAATGGGATTAAAATAATTTTTTGGTGAATAGTAACTTTTAAGTTTAATTAATCACGATTAAAGGTAATTAGTGAAATTTAAGGTAAAGATAATGTTATAATAATATTAAATGACCTTGACACATGTCCTACCTCTATTGGATGAGTTATGGCCGACCAAGACAATCCATGGGTCAACTTGGGGACCCCATGGAGCCACTTGGTAGGAAAATGACATTAAAAACGTTTTATTTAATGTTAAAACAAAAATGTCACAAACATGGGTTCTTTTACTAAAACAATTTTTAAATGGGGTTATACAGGTCATATTTTTGAAAATAAATATTCATTAGAAATATAAAAAGATTTCCTTCATCATGATATTTTTTTTATAATTTTTATACATTAAATAAATTAAAATTTGTATGACACAATGATGATGCAGCGATTACCTCATTAATTAACAATTAAACAAAATGAAAAGATAATGTAAACTATAAGGCTTAAACTTGTCAAAAACCAATTGGATGAGTATATTTAGAACCCTTATCACCTTATCCTCTAAATATATCATTGTGGGACCTTTATAATCCGAAATGCATTTCATAATAAAGTAACATTTCAATCTTTCCAAGAGTGCCCATCCTCTCCTCTTATAAAAGGCCCCCACCACTACCTCCTTATTAACACCTTTCAAGCCATTTAGCTCAGCCAACCTCTGCCCAAATACTCTCCCAACTTCCCTCTCTTACTCCTAGAATCCTCCCTTTGGGTAGAAGTCTTCCCAAGGAAGCCTTTGGCTCAAATCAAAAAGAGTTACCCGATTTTAAGGTAATGTCTTCTCTTATGTTATTTTGTTTTATTTTTCTTCTCCAACCCCATAAACTCTTTTTATTAATTTATTTTGTAAAAACACCAGTATCCTCAAAATACTATGATGTTGTTATAAGAAGGATTCAATCTACACTTACACACACCAACATCTAATTGTTAAAGAACATACTGTTTCTGTGGATGGCGAATTTCTGCCTCACGAAACGATGATTGTTCAACACTCATATAACACCTTCAAAGGTGGCCATTAAGATGTCACTATATTTATATATGATATATAATATGTTTATGTTTTACTTAAGATTCTGTATTTTTCATTTATTTAATACCTTTATGTTTTCCATTATGGGTAAACGCGATATTTTCATTTTAGGAAGTGCGGACTACCGCCCCCTCAAAGTGATTTGAATCGTTAATTCCATATGTGGGATGTATAAAGTATGGGGTAAATGATATTATATATAATATTATAATGGAATTATAATACACCTTTATATCATTATGATTTCATTCCATTAAATTTGAAATAGAAATGAAAGTAGCGTTCATGCGTACGTACGGCTTACCGTCTCCATGAACGGTGCATTTCAATTCTTACCTCTAAATGTTACGTAATATTATTAATGAATGTATATAATGTATATATATGATATATATGATATCTAAATCATGAATATAATTCTGGAGATAATGGATATTCTACCACATAAACAACTTGTAATTATAAGAAGTTTATTGTTGACTCAAGTACCAAAGATCGACAAAACGACCATTATTAACTTAAAGGACTACATAATTTTCGTAACATTGTAATAAGTGATATAAAAGGGATAATGAACTTGAAAAAGGTTCTTAAGAAAGTAGAGATTAACTCTAGTTTATTATTCAGGAGATTAAAGAACGGTCGAGTGAAGTCGGACACGAGGTCAGGGAACTTCTTCACCCAATTTCCATTCTTTGGGTTAATCTCTTACTTTCAAATTATGTCATGATATTATTATGTCCTATCTTGTATTTGTACTTTATTTATGTGTACTTATAGTTAATAAACATAATAGATCTATTTTATTTATGAAATGAGCTTTTTAAGGGACTTCATCTCAATCTCCTTTCATTGAGGCATATTTGGTTTTATACACAACTTTCTTTTATACAGTGTATAAACCCATTTGACTTTTAATTTTATTCAAAAGGAATCTTTTTATACGAAGCGTTTTACTAAACGATAAAAGGGAATGTTTTTTGTCATACGTATGCGGCGACAACGACTTCTCTGCCTCCGTGACCATTGTTTGAGTTTTGGCTTCCTCTATAATCCATAACTTTTTTAAAATGAAAAATAATTACAAAGTTTTAATTTTCTTTTATTTTGGTATTGAAAATGGTTTTGAAAGTGTTTTTTTTATTATATCAATGTGTTGTATTGATATCTTGTGACTGAAATGTGGAAATGTTATGTTTCCTTTATGCATGTTTTATGTGATACGATTATGTTATGGTTTATGATATGTTTAAACCTGTTCATATGAGGAATGCATTGGACTTAATAAGTGACGGGTGGAGCCCGATATAGCACCTCGATGCATCGGAAGGTCTCATGAGACCAACTAGTGTCTTGGCATGAGGCCTTGACAAAATATTATTTGTAGTCTTGGCACGAGGCCTTGGCTACGTGGTTATGATAGTCTGGAATTATGCATTCCATCATTATGAAAGTGGTTATTGATATTGCATGTGATTATTCAACCAGTAGAATATCCATGTGAATAATTAAATGGCATTATCTCATTTTACCTTTGCCATATTATGTTTAAGTTCAAGTTTAAAAGGATTTTTGTTTAGTCATACTTTGCCTTAAATGTTTATGTTTATTTATAAAAGTTTCTGCTATATTGTTATCCTTACTGAGCATCTGAGCTCACCACTTCCAATGTTTTAATTTTTCCAGGATGTAAAGAAGTATATTATGAATGACCTATATGGATAGTATGAGGGGATATGAAGACAAGATGTTGTTGTGGTTTTGTTTTTCTTTATGATGTAATGTAAGACTTATGAATGTATCTAGTTTTTTCAAGGCTAATAAACTAATCGGTCTTTCGATACTTCATCTTTTGTGATCATTCCAATGTTACGAAGTAATGCACCAACTCTGGGTAACTGGGGTCGGGGTGTTACATTCGGGCCACCCAGGGCTTCGGGTCAGTAAGGCCTTAGGGCCACCTCAAGGTCGTTGGGCCACCATAAGTGTAGATGCAAACCAAATGACCTACGAGGAACAAGCTCTACAAGGAGGATGAGCAAGGAGATTTCACCATAGTAGAAGCTTAACAGATTACAAGAATGAGAGGGTATGGCACCTGCCATCGGGACAAGACTGTGCATGCATGGGAATGCCTATCTGAATATCCATGCAATGGTGGAGAGCTGATTTCACGATAAATATACTATGGAGGAGCAGTTCCAAGTAGTGATTCTAGGTTGTATGTAATTTTTGAAGCCTACGGGCTAATGAATTTCTCTAAGGCCTACGGGCCATGTAATACTTATGACTATGAGCTTTGTAATGGTTCCACCTCTCCCCTTGAAAGGTGTATTATCAAAATCAATAAAAAAATGAAGGCATTCAGGCCATTTGATGGATAGAGATGGAGATATTTTAGGAGAATTAATATTTTTACAGCGGTCTTTCGAATTGATTTGATGTGTTGGAAATTCCCATGGATAAGATAAAAAATATTTTTCTTAATTGAAAAAAGTCTATATTTTTACATGATCTCATAAGGAAGACCTGTCATAGGGTTGATCTTCGTAATCATGGAAACTATGTAACCATAAATGTGTTTAAGCATGAATGGCCCATAAGGATAGAGGTCCACATAATAATGATCAACCCATAATTATGATGGTCATGAAATAATGAATATATGAAGATTTAAGGTTCATCGTTGTATATATGGTTATCTATAAGGATGTAGCTGAGATAAGTTGTAAGGATCATTGATCTGTAAGTTTGGATATCATATGTGTTGTTTGAGTTGCATGTTTAAGAATGAATGTTTTATTGATCATGAAGGTGCTTAGGAAAATATCCTTTTATGGTGAATTATATTGTGATGTAAGGATAATATTATAACATAAGGTTTAGCATACTATATAGTTCATTTAATCGTGATTAAATTTCTAAAAAATTAATAGATTTCTAGATTTAATGATTTTGTAAATAAAATCAATTAGGGATGATGAAGGAGTTGTTCATAAGTGTTCAAAACATCTTAATTCTATTTTATGACATGATCCATGACTATTTTGAGTAATATATAATGGTATGAATATTTGATGGTCAAGTGGATGTTCCACTTGATAAATAAAATGAAAAATCATCAGTTTTCAAGAATAATAAAGTTTAAGTTGAGTTAATGCTTGATCTATTCATTATATTCTAAATCTTGGGGAACTTGTTTATTTGACTAAATTAGAAGTTGATCTAAAATTGGAGATGAAATATAAAATATGAGGTGAAAATTTGAAATTTTAAATTTTCCATGAATGGGGTACATTTATATTTCATTAAATATACTAATGGAAAAGTAAATATGGAAAAGAAATTTATTTTCTTAGTTATTTAAAATATAAAAAAACTTTTTTATTTGATGACTAAGATGATAAAAAATGGATGTGACCTTAGTGATATTTATTTTTTTAATATAATATGGAATTCTATTAGAAGAATCTTCTTTCCACATGAAACTAATTTTTGTATATTTTCATGTTGGTGTGAAGTAATTTTTTTATGGGTTTTGTATATTTAATTTAAGAATAATAAAATTTTTGGATTTAATGGAAAAACTAGAAAACTAATTCATATGAGATTATGAAGAGAGGAAGTAAATGAAGGTTAGTGTTGTCACTAAGTATTGGGAGTCAATTGGGGGGGGGGGAATCCAATGCACAACATTAAAAAAATGAAGATATGGGAAATAATCAGTAAAGAAAAAGTGTTTTGGTTCATGTGGTTTAGCTTTCATATAATCATTTATGTTATTTATGAATTTTATAATTCTAATATAATCCCAAAAAGGTATGTTTCGTATACATAAAAAATATGATATGCATTTTAAAAAAATAGTAAACCTTGAGATAGGGGGCATTTACTGTTGAGGAGACTGAGTGAACCATTAATATATAAGAAAAATATTAAAGAATAAAAAGAAACTAAGTGATAAGATTATCTCTTGATAAGGAGGAATAGAATTTTTTTTCAACCCTACATATAACTAAAAATGAGTTATGTTTTGAATAAAAATAATAATAATAAGGGGGTGACCAACTCTACTCAATGGATACAGCTGAGGAATAAGAAATGCATAAGTTGAGTCTAAATCCAAACTATTCATAAAAACTAGAGATATTTTGTTCCCAAGTTTTCAATGATGTAATGATTGATTTGAGGGTGTTCAACTAACAAATTATGAAGGACGTGTAGATTTATAAAAATTCAGAGGTTAATTTTCAGGATATGGTATTTAAGTTTTGAAGTAAGTCGAAGCCACACTTTTATTGAAGAATAAGATTAGTTTTTTGGGTCCTCGGAAATACAAGGATAGCCTATTGACAAAATTATAATATTGATAAGGAAGCGAAGTAACTAGTCTAATTACTATTTTAAGAGTGTGGGAAGTAGTGTAAAGATCTATTCACTTGTGTAATGTATTAGAGGAATTTTTCCAGGATTAAATTTAGTGATAACATTCCTATGTAATATGGATAGAAATATTTTAGGATAATACATGGTAAAACATATGTTATTAATAATATGGTTACTAGTAGGTAATTTCTTTCTTAATGGTGAAGTTGAACATGATAAGGGGTCAGTTTCCTATCTTAGGGATAAACCAAGTAAAACCCATGTATCCCACTTTAATTTCAGTATCTTCATTACATTTTGGTGTTTTCCATGTAAAACATTAAGAGATCCATTTACATATTAATAGGTGAATATAAGTTCAAAATAAAATGGAGTCTACATATTACAATAAAAACTGATTTTTTGTAAAATAATTTGACAACACGTGATTCACCCCCCCATTAGGTGTGTTTTCACAATCCATTGGAACTAACAAAGTTTTTGTTTTCATTATAGTATGAAGTTTTCAATGTTTGGTGATATCTAAGATAAATTGTGGAAATATGGTTCACTATTATTATATATGGCTTGAGTGTCTACTACATAAACCAAACTAAAAGGGTGAGTTATGTTATTCAATGTGAAGAGTCAATTTAGAGAGAAATGGTTTGTTATAATCTGAATATAGTGACCCATAAATTCATACACAGACATTACATATTATTATATGATTATTCTTTACACTATATAACGACCCTGCTAGAATCATATTGGTCTAGTATCTTCAAAAACATGGATACATAAAGAAATTATTCATAAATGAGCAACAAAATCTCCCACTAAGTTCATCATAACTATCACCCCTATTAAGAATATCATACATAATAACATTATACATAACCTAGGGAAGGAAACCCATGAAAGGGTGATCTTAGATTCTTATTAAGGGTAAACAGGGGATGAATCAGTTTTCAAATTAACATAACATGAATATAATGTTATGAGAACATGGTTATAACATTTGAAAACCATACCTTGCATATCATAGATCATAATCCTGATTCATATAATAAAACATTTTTATTTATAAGATAGGAATCATAATAAAATTAAATAATATGATCCATGAGATCTTTAAATTAGAATAAGACATAATTTTTTGGAATAGATAAAAGCACAAAAAATCAATTCCCTAACAGTCATGGGTCAATTCCAAGACTATCATAGCATATTTTTTAACCCTCATTCCATTGTAGTTGTCATGGTTTACTCCCAAGAAACTGATCATATAAAAATTATCTTACTGAATTGGGTTTACTCTCTATTATACCCTAGTTTATCACACTATATATCCATATTTACCTAAATAATTATAGGGATATACAATACTTCTCCCACCAATAATAAAATGAAATTCATACATTTGTGTGAAACATGATCATAAATTATATATCATGGAATAAACCATGTAAATGAAATGGGTTTCATGAATACTTCATCATATCATTATATAATGACGTGTGGAAAATAAATGGGCTTCATAAAGGTTTCATCATAACCTAATTAGCATGTGAGAAATAAAATGGTTTCATAGAATAATTCTTAAATATTTATCATCATAAGACATCCATAAAATTAATGTTGATAGAATCATTGGTTCATATCCATGATAAATCATAAGTAACATAAAAATATGTCATCTAAGATGAAAATACCATTAAAAGATATATGGAATATTTCTTGAGAAAAATAACCTATTCATATTGAAATCACGTCATTAAAATATAAATATTTCCCAAATATTATGGAAAATTTTTTAAATGAAAATATCCTTTGAAACATGTAAAGGAATATTCAATGTGGTGATTGGTAATGACTTGGAGAATTATATTTATTCCCTATAAGTTAAAATATAAAATTCCTTTCACACTTTTATAAAAATGGACAAAAATTACCTCATTTAGAAAATTACAAGAATATTACAATTAAAATATTTTTAGAAAATACAATAATGATAAAAAAATGATATAGAACCCCATATAATAATATTAAAAACATTCTTGAAAACATATTTACAAAATATTTATTTTTATAAAAAATGATTTATGACTAAAGAACGAAATAAAGTCTGATTTACTTAGAAAATATAATTTTTTAGTAAGTAATTAAATAAAGGTAAATGAAAAATAAGGCATTTAATTTCATGAAATAAAAAATGGAGAATAAAATTATAGGAATTTATCCAAAAATGATCATATAATTTTCACAATGGAAATTCAATCATAAATAATTCCGGTTAAAATAGGATTGAAACATAAATCACTTACATTGAGTTCCACTTACTTTGAAATTTATCTATCCTCTTGTGTAAAAAATATAAATTCATTATAAATCAATACCAGAATCATTTAAATACTTATAATATCATATATTATACCTTTATAACATTTCAACACTCAGTTATCAATAATTCCTTATTAAAATTGTCATTTTCGGGTGTTAACTATTTATTTTTTCATAAGAATTTCATTTTGGTAGTTATGTACCTTGTACATTGATAATAATTCCATCATATTCAGAATTTCAATAATTAAATAATTATCATATTTATTCAATATATATATTTAGTTCCATCTATAAAAGTTAAAGATATAAAAATGAATTACACTATTCCTGGAGACGGTAGGTCATACATACACATGAATATTCTTTTAACTTTTTAAATATAGAATAAAAGAATGTAATAATTAGACACCATAGAATAATTCTTATATAATATAAATAATATATATTAATTAAATCCTTATTACTATCCATGTAAATAAAAAATGAAGAACGAATCACATCGCTTCATGGAGGTGGTAGTCCACACGTATGCATGAGCGATGTTATATGTTTCCAATAGACTGGAAGGTAATAATTTAGATAAGATATTATCATTTAAAAATAATAATTATGTCATAAATATCATATATAAACATTAAACTAATCATTATACTCATCTATAAAATATGGTGATAAAAATTGATTGTATCGTTGTGTGGATATGGAAAGTCGTACATACGCATGAGTGATACACTCACTTCCCATTTGATGAGAAGGATGGTGGATAATTATTTCAAAACAATCATAAAAAATTATTAGTATATTTAGGATATTTATTTCATTATTTTTTACTAAATAAAATATATTTAGAGGAGTTAATAAAGAAATAAAAAAAGAAAGTGATCAGTTAAGTCTATTATCTATTCTTTAAATGAACTCATATAGATCTCCCCTTAAGGATAGTAGGGTCGGTATTTTGGTAAGAAAATAACCACTAGATGTGGATAAGTATGTCTAGAAGATAAGTTGGTAGTTTGTTGTTGAGATATAAGTCTCAATGTGGTGTAAATAAGTGAAAGGAGTGGATTCCTTTTATAAGTGAGGGGAGGGGCAATCTAGAAATTTCATACAAGATTTAAATATGAAAATATATTTACCAATAAAAATTATGAAAAATGGAAATAGTATAAAATATAAGGTATTATTTTGTTTAAATCCCATCACCAAATAAAATTATGATAGTTTTTTGTGGGGTTGTAAACCTTATCTTTTGGTTTAACCCCTTAGTTAAAATATTTTATCATTACGTGTGGTAAAATATTTTTCACAAAAAAGGGTTATAAATTAACATATAAGAATAAAAATGGATTATTAATAGTAAAGGGATGAAATTTTATACCATATATTATCCAATTTTTCCTATTTAAATGTTTTTATAAATTTTAAATAATTTTAAAAAATATTATTTTCATAAAATATCATTATTTTCATCTTTCATACGATTCATATAATTTGACACTAAACACCCCAATAAAATTAAGTAATTATAATATAAAACTTTTAAAAAATATAATATCTTATATTAATCTATAAAATTCATGTAAAACTAAAAATCAACCAAATTATATTCTGTTTAATAATTTTAGTTTTATTCATTTTATTTTTCAATTAATTAATGAAATATTGTGTCAGTGTTGCGTATGAATGTAAATAAATTCTATAATTAATAATGATTTAAAATAAATTAATATCATGAAAATAATTTCATTATTCTAAAATTAACCATTAAAATTCATCCAGAACTTACTTTTGTCCCTATGTGAACACATAATAGATATTTCAATGTAAGAGATGTAAAGTTTGTATTTTTCTCTTCTTTATGTATTATATTCGTAATTTTCAAGGTCAAGTGTCCATTAAGTAATTAAATATCAAGAATAAGGTGATAAGGATAAAATTACTATCATCCAATAAGATTTAAGATGATAAATTGTGACCCTAACATTTATTTTTAACCTAGGTCTACCCGATTTACTCATTACTGAAGTTATAAATTTAACAACAGTTACTATTCACTATGTATATAAATAAAAAAGTCCTATTTAAAAAATTCATAAAAACTAATTAAAAATATGGAATCCATTATTAAAAATTTAATTTCTATATTTGTATGAAATTCATTTTAAAATATGTTCACAAAATGAAATTAAAACCATTTAAAAAACATTTTTATACAGAAAACTTGATTTCTTCCAATCTCAAGCCTAGAAAAAACATTAAATCAATGTTAAAACATTTGACTTAATATATTATATATACATTTATTTAAAATATTTCAATAATAGTGATTAGTTTAATGGATATTTTATAACATTATACTATTTTATGGTTCAGTAAGACTCTAGGTTGCAAGCATCACAAGCTATCAAAAGACATCATTTGAAGAGAAATAAAGCATAAATATCTGAGTTTTACTTTCTACCAAAAAAAATATAAATATTTAAATTTGAAATTTCATCACTCTAATATAAAAAATGATGATATATCTATATGATTACATCTTCATGTTACTATGTTGTTTCTTGGATTTTATGATTCCTCCAATGAATTTTTACTAAGTGAGTATACTTGTTATGTAGAACTTTATGCCTTTGATCTATGATTTATACAGGTTGTTAATTGTAGTAAGGATTGTGATCAAGTGGTATGAATTATAATTTCTATACATGTGGAGGATTAGTTAGGTACTTATTCAGTACAAATACCTAGAACACATTGTTAACATGAGATAGGTTTGGTGGAAGCACCAAGTGATAAGCTATTGTCCCTACTCAATCAAGAATCTCAAATGGGCCAATATACATATGGATTATAATTCATTTATTCTTAAATATCATAACCTACCTCTATGTATACATTCACAAAACACATTCCCACAATCTCAAAACTCAAAATCATACTAAAAAATATCAGTATAACTTTTCTACCAACTTTTAGCTTCCATGATGTGTTGTTGAATGAATCATAATATCTCTACCATTTTCCTATCTGTCTTAGGTCCCAATATATTTATTTATACAACATCATCCAAAAAATTTATATATTTAAAATTATTTCCATCTATTTATTCATAAGGATCCATATGAATTCTTGAGTAAAGGATGAAATTGTAAGAGAAGTCAACTATAAAAAGGTGTTGATACCAACTATAATTAAAACACATATAACAATATCCCAACATATCCTATAGAGGTTGAGTGGTTATATTACAGTAAATATCTCTCTAAGGATAATAAGATGCACTGAAATAAAAATCGTTATCCTGATCCTACTGAGGACTTTAACGTAATAATGAGATAAAACTTGGATCCCAATCAAGTACAATAGAATTAGGTACTCCATGAAAAATTACCACATCCTCAATGTATATTCTACAAAATGGATCAAGAGGGAAATATTCTCTATTTTTAATTAAGTGTGGTGAAATTATATAGAAATAGACTAAAACCCAAATAACACTATATCCTTTAGAGGTTTTGGGGATTCCAATGAAAAAAACTATGTTGTTGTTTTCACATTTCAATTTTAGTGTAAGTAATGTTTGTAACATCTCCTTAGACATATTTCACTCAGCCTTAAATTTATGACATACCATAACTAAGATACATTCTTAGTAATTTCACTTTTCATGTTTTCAAAGTAGAACTATAGTTTCAAATATCTATATGTCATCATACATCTAATAATAATTGATATTGATGAACTGTGAGACTCATCCAAAATCTACTTCTTGAAATATAGTTTATATGTACCACATAAAAAGTTCATGAACTATGTCATTCCATCACAATAAAGGTTTAAATCATGAATATTTCTGACCTCCTTCTAAAATTCCAAATATTTCTTCTATGCCTCTTTAGTCCTCTCATGGAAAGATGTTTGAACCCTCATTTTTGAAAGATAACATTTCTATCCTCCCTTAAAAATTTCTAGAACCATTATTTGAAAAACCAAAAATATTGGAGTTTATTATCCTCGTCGTAGATAATAAATCATGATCCTTTCAACTTAGAGCATCTATCGGCTTGCTCACTTACCCATGGAGGCAATGTATTGAGTAGTCACGGTAATTAATCAACTCCAAAAATATTCTCTGGTGTATATTCAAATATTTTTTTGTGAATATATACATTAAATTTTTATAATCAGAATATATTTTACACATTTCTCCATAATTATTATGTCTCGATATATTTAATGAAAAATTTACCGCAGCTAACTCTAAATCAGGAGTTGGATAATTTTTCTCATAAACCTTTAATTATCCTGAGGCATAATCTAGAGTAATGTCATTATATAAGATAAAACATCTAATCACCTTCTTTAATTAATCACTATAGATTAAAAAATTTATCCGCTATAGGGTAGTGTAAGAACCAGTACACTGACTAAACTTCTCTTCAGTTCCTTCAAATTTTACTCACAGTCGTCTATCCAAAGAAAATTGGATCACTTCTGAGTTATCATGGAAATTGGATTATAAATTTAGGAGAGATTATCCACAAAGATCCAAAAATATATAGAAAATTAATGAAATCCATAGATCTCAGTTATAGTGGTTGGTCTAGGAAAATTCTTAATAAATTCCTTCTTTGAGGGATTCACCAATATACCCTATCTTAAGATTGTGTAACCCAAAAATGAAACAAAATTAGATAAAATTAAAACTATTTAAATGTTTCATATATATTCAATTTCTATAAGGTATTTAATATAATCATAATTTGATCTTCATGATCTTTATATAGAGTTAGATGTATTATATCTGACTTTTACATTCCATTAGTTATGGAAATTGAAAACACTATCTTAAAACATTGTTTTATAAGTTTTTATTTCCAATGTATTTTATTATGTTTATGTATAAAAAATTAATTTCTAACATGCATATAAATATTCTAAGGTATTATGAATATAAAATTTACATTACTCAATATGATATGTTGGACTGATGGTGTGTCTGATTATTGGAATAACATTTATTTAATCTATAAGAAATACCCATATTTTGTCTACTTGAATAAAAAATTATTGTCCATCAGACAGACCATGGAACTGTTATATTAGACTAATCTTCATTCATTTCATCATATTGATAATCAATAAGGAATTCCATCAGACTGACTACAGTTTATAATTGGAGGCACATAAAAAATTTATATCATAATGAATACTTTTATCATTGTAATGATACTAAAACAAAATAACATTGGAATTTTAGTTATTCCAGAGCATTGTGAGATTTCAAAGATCCACATATCTGAGGATATTGGGACTATCATTAAAATATTACCATTGGAGATTCACCTATAAATAGATATTCATTTGAAAATTTGGTAGCTAATCACATTCGCAACTTAATATATCTAAATTTTTATCTATGTGAACATCTCATTATAAAGTCCTTATACTAATTTTGATAGTTTTAGTTCTATAGAATCCATGTCTGGGTTATTTCCTTTATAATGATTTTTATTTTGTAATCGAGCCTGATCATTGTTACATTCGAGGGATTTCATGGATAGGTAAGCAATGAATATGATCCATTGAATCAAGGTTTTTTTGTGTAAGTAAGATAGACTATGATCATTGTTAAGACTGAGGGATTTCGAGGATAGTAAGACTGAGCATATTCTGATCATCTTATCTAGGTATTTTATGTTAAGGAAAGAAATAAATTATAATAAGTACAAATATCTTGATATATTCATTCAAGGTTATTGAATGTATTTACTCTGAATGTTAAAAGATAGTTTTTTAATATAACTTGTAAATCATCCTTGGTTTTATTATTTATTTTTTACTTATTTTTACAACAGTGTTCTAAAGTGCATGTAAAAGAATTTTATTATACATAATGAGCTTTATATTATGTTTTTTTATCATTGTATCTAGGAATATGATAAAAAAATATTTTTATTTAATTAGATCAATGGTAATTTTGATTCTCATACATTGATCATAAGATTAATTTTGAGTCTGATAAATTTAATTTAAGACTATTTTTTATTTAATTAGTTTAATTTTTTAAACTAAAATTCACCAACTCTTGTATGTATATCTATTTTAGAGACTCTTATGATCCTATAATTGATATAAAATTTCTATTTATAAACATTGGTACACTAATGTGTATTTGGTGAAAAGAGTTTCTATTTTTTTAATATGGAAGGTATAAATATTGGATCACTTGATAATATTAATCCAATTTAGCCACCTATATTTGATGGTAATGACTATGACTAATGGATAGATATAATTGAAAACTTCTGTGATCAACATTGGAGTTGAATATTTTATAATTATAACTGAAAAACACAATATTCCCAATAAGGATGGTTGTTATTTTAAAAATATTGAGAAATTATAATATCAGTTCAACTAAAAATTCAGAAATACATTATTTTGTTCTATGAAGAGGAATATATAGAGTCTGATGTCATCTTGGTAAGATGTAATGATTATTTGTAGTAAATTGGATGTTACATATTTTGGTACATCTAAAGTAGTGGAAACATTAAGGTCTATTATTAGAGCTGATTACAATGACTTTCATTTTAAACATGGTGATATATTTTCCAATATGCACTAGAATATTAAAAATATTTTATAGTCTAATGTGGAAAATATTATTCATGTTGTAATTCTGGTTGAAATTTTTATAGACATAATGACTAATGAGTGGGAATAAAAAATAATAGTTTTGGATGATACAATAAATATTACTAATCTTACTCTTGATGATTTTATTTGGACCCTCATGTAGTATGAGTGAAGACTTAAAAGAGATGATGGGAAAAAAAATGACAGTGTTTCTTTTGTTACAACATCTACTGTACCTTCTAATGTTTAGTCAGCTCAGAAAGTTGAAAAATCTTCAATGAAGAAGAATGTTGTTGTTCAGTCAGATTCTAGTACATTAGAAAATTTTGAGAATTAGTTGGATAATATTTTAAGAATAATAAAAAATATCATTTTCAATAAAGACTTTAAATAATATTATAAGAAACACCATAAGGATAAAAGTGATAATAAGGATTCTATGGTCACTAATTATGAATGTAAGAAATATGGTTGTATCAGACTTAATTGACCAAAGTTGAAAAGGAAAGATAGAAAGTAAATTAATTTAGATAAAAATTACATTTAATATTATAAGTCAATAGGAAACAATGTTTTGAAAGCTTTTGACACATGGTGTTCCAATGGTGGATATTATTCTAAAAACCCCTCTAATAATGAATGTTTCAAACAAAGGAAAATTGGTATTTTTTTCAAAAGTAACCTTGGTAAATCAATGTATAATTAAAAGGGTATATATAGCTGAATACCTAATAGATATGTCCATAAAGGGAAATTATCATGATGATAAAAAATTTACATCTTCTTATGATGAATCTTCCTCAATAGACGATAATACTTTACCAATTTATGATAAGGTTTCCATATTTTCAAAATTTTTAGAAATTGAAAATTGTAAAGTTTTTAAAAAACATAATAATTCTAATGTTAAAATTTCTAATGAATATTAGAGAATAACAAATTTTAATAATGAAGTATAAAATATTTCTAATGATCATTATAAAAATATTTTTTAAAAATAATTTATTTCAAAAGATATAGAAAAGGTTGTTTATGAGAAAAAAACTTTATGATATGATTTTAAAAATCATAGTTCCAAGATTATTATCAACTACGATAAGAATTTAGTAATAAAATGAAATATGAAATTTCTAGTTTAAAGAAACTTTTATCCAAGTTTATCACCAGTAAAGAAAAACATCGATAAAATTTATAAGAAAAATTTTCCTTATAGTGATAATACCCAAATGGGCTTTACCAATAAGAAATATGTTTTTAGTAACAATTAATTTGATCCTAAAAGTGAGCCTTTTTCACTATGTTTCAAAGTGGTGGATCTAAGTAGAGAAATTATTCTTTAAAAAGAGCATAATATATTACATTTAATATGGCTTATTTTTCAAAAAAAAGGTGGTTACCCAAAAAACAATTCAGAAAATACTGGACCCAAGAAGGTTTGGCTTCTGAAAAATATTTTTTCAGGAAAATAACGAATGTTCCAATATAAAAAATTTAGTACATAGAGAGTGGTTTTTTCAGACATGTGAATGGAAGCAATGATTTCTTAAAGATTATAATCAATATTATAGGTGTAAAATTATATTTTTTAGAAAATTCTCAAGGAGAGATTATCAGAATAGGTTATATTGTTCTTCTTGGAAAAATCTTATTTCAAATGTTTTATTTATTATAGAACATAAAAACAATATTATATTAATAATTTAATTATGTGATGAAATTTACCTTGTGGATTTTAGGAATGATGAATGTATTTTATATACTTCAAAGGATTAACTTATATTTTCTACCAATCAGCATGAAAATGTATACGTATTAAACATATAAGGTCTTAGGATCCAAGACATACCTTATCTCATTAAAATTGAAGATGAATCATTGTTAAGTAATGGAAGGTTAGGACACTGTAATAAAAGAAACCTACCTACATTGACTAGTAATGGACTTGTTAAGGATCTACTAGAACATAGGTTTGATACTTCAAAATTCTATGACCCTTCTTAACATAGTAATAAATATAAGTCACATTTTAAATCTATTAGTGAAGTCTCAACTTTAAATGCTTTATAGTTTACTCACATAGAATTATTAAATCATGCAAAAATTGGAATTATTAGTGGAAAATAATATGTATATGTCTTAGTTTATGATTACACTAGATATACTTGGGTATATTTTCTTAAGAATAAATTTGGAGCCTTTAGATATTTTAAATATTTTTAGCTAGAGAAAAAAATGGTAAAAAAAATATTTAATAAATATTCATAGTGATCGTGGTGGATAATTTGAAAAAAATTATACTAAAAAATATTTCTAGTAATAATGGTATTGAACATAACTTTTCAGTGCATAGAACAACCCACAAAAATGGTGTAGTTAAAATAAAAAATAGAATGCTTCATAAGATTACAAGAACCATACTGAGTGAATACTCAGTTTCTAAACATTTTTGGGATGAAGTAGTTAGTACTGCATTATAGACTATAAATCTAGTTTTAATTAGACATTTTCATAACAAAAATATTTATGAATTGTGTAAAATAAGAAAACCAAAAGTATCTTACTTCAATCATTTTGGTTGGAAATTATTCAATCTGAATACTAAAGTTAATCTACATAATATTTCAACCAAATATGATGAAGAAATATTTTTATATTATTCCACTACTTCTAGAGATTATAGAGGTTTAAATAAAATTTCTTATACTATTGAGGAAATATTACATGTTATGTTTGATGAAATAGATCCCTTTGTTTTCAAACAACGTCATCTTACTTCCTTGGATATTATTTCCAAAACTAATTTTCATCCATTTTTATAAAGTTCTTCTCATAAGGAAATAACTCAAGAAAATATTTCTAAGGATATTCCTCAGAATATTTCATACCAATTATTGAAGAAAATTATTTTTAAAACCCATAAAGTCAATTATTTCTTCTAAATCAACCTTGTTAATATATTATTGGTGGTGTAGATCAACTTGTTATGAAATGAAGTTATTTGAGAAACTAAATTGAGCTTCAAGATTTCATATAGCAATTTGAACCTAGGAATACTAATGAGTCTTTGGGAGATGAGGATTTAATTAATGTAGTGTAAGATTAAATCAATGATTTTGGAAGGAAAAAATGAAGATATTTAGTTGAACAACCTATATAAAATTCTATAATTGGAAGAAATGGATATTTCAGAATAAATGTGATTAAAATGGAATAATAAGTAGAAATAAATAAATAATTTTTTCTAAATGTTATAACCAAAATGAGGGAATATATTATTAAGAAAAATTTTCTCTAGTAGAAATACATTATGTTATTCAAATACTTATACCATTTTCATCATTATTTAATTTCAAACTATTTCAAATCGATGTGAAGTGTGCTTTTTTAATGGATTTGTTCAGGATGAAGTTTATGTAGAATATATAGTACGTTTTTGAAATAAAAATAATCCATAATATGTTTATCAACTTACCAATGCACTATATTGATATAAACATCCCCTGGAGCTTGATATGATAGGTTAATTCGGTATTTGTGGCAAAACAATTTTTTAGGGATCTACGGATCCAACTCTTTTTATAAAACAAGTTAATAAAAAATATTATTATTCTAAAAATTTAAGGTGATGTCATTATGTTTGGTTCAAATTAATAATATTTAATAGATTCATTTTCAGATCTTATGAATTCATATTTTTAAATGAGTATGATGCATTAGATAACGTACATTCTAGGTTTTCAAATTTCACAAAACCTAGTCAAAAATTTTATATCTAAAAATAAGTATATAAAATATCTTCTTAAAAAATTTGGATACAAAAATGATAAAAGTATTAGTAATCCCATTGGTACCTCCAAAAATTTAGATCTTAATGAGGTTGAGAACGAGTTGAATAGAATATTTTTAGAGGTATGATCAGATGTCAACATTAGTTAAAAACTAGTTATCCAAATTTAATGTTTTTAGTTTTTTTATATGTAAGATATAAAGACAATACAAAATAATCTCATATAAAATATATTAAAATAAATTTTTTTATCTTAAAAGAACTATGGATTTGGTCCTTTTCTATTCTTCTGGAAATGTTTTTGAACTAAAATTTTTTTTGGATGCTAACAACGGTAGTTGTAGAATGGATAGAAAAATCACATATGGAACTTTCCATTTCATAGGAGATTCTTTATATACATGGTTATGTATGAAAAAAACACTTAGAATAAATTATGAATGCTAAAAGTAAATATGTATCATCTGGATTTTTTTGTGCTCAAATATTGTGGATGAAACACACACTCACATACTATGGCATGAGTTTTACTAAACCTCAAATACATTATGATAATAAAAGTTCCATTTATTTATGTAAAAACCCATAAAATCACAATTATGCTAAACATATAGATATAATACACCATTTTTATTAGGACCACACATATAAAGAATATATAATTTTACAATTCATCAGAATAGAAGACTAACTTGCTAATATTTTTTCAACCCCTTTAGTTATGATAGATTTGAATATATCAAATCTAATCTGGAAATAATCAATGTAAAGTGATCATTAATATCTATTTATTCTTTACCAGTCTCATTACATTAATATTCTCCTTTCCATAGGGGTAGTAAATATGTTTTTTTTTTGTTTTTTGAAAACATTTATTTTTTCATAAAAAATGTATGTTTATTAATTTTTTAGGTTTTCTAAAAAAATTGTATCATAATGATAGTTCAAGACTATATATTTTATGAAAATTTCTAAGTTCCAATTATCAATATGTTTTTTATACTATGAAATCTATTTAAACATTAAAGTCTTAAATTATTTATCAAACATTTCTTGTTTATTAAGAAATTATATTCATCAGTATTCTTTTTAAAACTATCATAATCTATTTTCTTTTAAAACTATCATAATTAGTTTTTAAAATTATTGTAATATATTTTCATAATAAAACTATCATAATATGTATTATTAAAAAACTATTATGATCTGTTTATTTTACAAAAACTAATACTAATAGTTAAGTCATACCGATGAAACTTTCCACTCCAAAAAGGTACTCTTCTATTAATTTAGTTTTTTTACTATTTCATTACATTATTTTATAATTTTTTTCAATTTTTTTGTTTAAATAAATACTTTTTTATTTCAAAATTCTAAAAAATTATTAATCGAAATGATTCTTAATATGCTAAGAGTTTTAAAACCTTGAGAGATCAAATAAACAATAAAATCTTTCTTCAATTAAGTCATGGATATCAAATTAGAAAGGTTTTTTATCTCAACTATTGTTTTTATTATAGAGGTTAAACCATCAACCGTGTTGACAATATAAGGGTTGGTCACTCTGTTTTTTATCATATTTTTTAGTTTTTTCACACTCGACCTATTTTACCCTTCAAATTTTTCAGTCTGATTGTTTTTATTTTAATCCAATCACAAGTATAAGATCTTATTATGATGAAAAAAAATATTATGAAAAGTGGTATGTTCTCTGAGAAATACTGACCAAAATATCTTGGTAGGATATGCTTGACTCTACACTCAAAAGGATTATTTTGATTCAAGGTTGGAAAATTGTTTATATTGAAAATCATGACAAATATTTTGATTTTTATTATCATGAGGCAGTTTAAAAAATTTATGCATCCATTTAGTTTTTTAAATAAGATGGTTCGAATAAGGTTTCCTTTACCATTTCTGAAAAAAGATAAAATAAATTGAATAAAAAATTAATATACCTGGTTTGTTTTTTATCGGATGGAGAATCTTACTTACCTTCTCAAAAGTTACCAGATAGGCTTCGAACTTTGATAAGAATAATGATGAAGATTTATTTTATTTCTACGAGAATGTTAAAAAAGTCTCTCATCTCACATCATAAAAACAAAGTAATTTTATTATGGATGAAAAGATATCTTATCTCTATAAAAAGGTGATAGGGATTTGGTTAAAGGCTCAGATGATTTTTTTCTCAACTATTTAGTAAACATGAGAATGATAGATTTGGTGAATTTTATCTTTAATAAAGTAGATAATATCAAAACTTATTCCATTATTTCAAAATAATTATGTTTCCTTCATTCATCAATAATATTATTATGAAGTGTATGGATATTTTTAAGGTGGAAAATAATTGTACCCAGTAAGAGAAAATATATATTTCATTAGTGAAGATACAGTTTCGTGGATGAATTTGGTGTTTTATTCTAAAATAAAGATTTTTTTAGAAAAAGTTAATATAGATTTTTCTAAATCTCAACCCTCAAAGATATTTGTAGTTGAAATGAAAAAGAATAGAAAATTTGAATCTTTAACTCCTATGAAACATAAGAAAGAAAATAAAATGACCGATTATGTTTTTTGAAAACTTATGGATCACAAATCTCAAAATAATCCAAGTGATATAGAGTTTGGTATTGATCCTATTGAGGCTAAGACACTAGTGATTCAAACTACAGAATAGCTAGAAGAAGAATAAAAATGAAGAAAGAAAAGTATTAAGTTTCTAGAATTAAGAATATTTGAATGCTTATTAAATGATATTGAGAATTATTATGAGAATATTATCCTTCTTATTTCTCACATTAATTTAATCATTATGAAAGTTGGGATGCATTTCGTAGAAACATCTATTATTCAGGATGATATTTGTTCAATGGTAGACAAGGTAAAGGAAAAGTTATTTGATAAGGAATCATTTTCAACCTTATCTATAAAAGAATCGGAACATGAATTATCTGGAAGATGATATTTGAGAACAAAAATAAAATTAGAGTCATAGATTGAGAATAAAGTAGAATAAGAATTTAAAAGATAAGGAATAGAAGTATAAGTACTAGAAGAAGAATGTGTTTAAGAATAAGAAGTGGAAAATAAAGAAAACTAGGAAGTTAATGATGAAGAAACCAATAATTCTTAGAAAGAAAAAGAATTATCAGAATTTTATTCCTCTTATTCATATTTACCATCTCAATCCAGAAAGGTTGAAAAATTAGAAAGTACTCATGAATAAGGTTCTTCATCAAAAAAGAAAAAAAATATTCTAAGGAATAAGAACAAGAAAAAATTTCTCAGATGAAAGTATCTCACAAATTTGAAATTGATATAGATGTGGAAATGGCTTATGTTTTAGATGATAAGAATATTTCAAAGAATGATGAAAATAAAGGAAAAGAAGTGGATTTCAAAAATAGAAGACCAAAACCACCCCAAGTTGAGCCTAATGGTTTGAACTCAGAAGAAACTATCAATCATAAGTAATGACCATCATACTTACCATGGTACTGATAAAACAATATATTCCTCATTTTTTTCATCATACTGATAATGAATAAGAAATTTAATCAGACTGATTGAAGTTTATAATTTAAAACATATGTGAATTTTTCCTATCATAAGTAAAACATTTAGTATTGTAATGATGCTAAAACAAAACAATGTTTGACATTCAGTTCTTCCAACGCATTGTGAGTTGTCAAAGAGACAACTATCTGAGGCCTCTACAACTAAATTCTAAATATGACCATTGCATCTTCTCCTATAAATGTTCAGTCATATAAAGATTTGGTAACTTATCACATTCTCAACTCAATTTTTTTAAGGTATTCTCTACATGATTATATCATTCCAAAGTCTTCTTAATACTATAAATAGTTTTAGTTTCAGGAATCATTTTCAAGGTTGTTTCCTTTAGAAACAATTTTATTTTATAATCACATTTGATCATTGTTATGATTGATGGATTTTGGGGATAGGAATACAGTGAATATGATCCATCGTATCAATGGATTCCAAGGCTACGAAGACTATCACTAATCATTTATACGATTGGGGACTTCATAGGATAGGAAGATAGAGCATATTCTAATCATTGTATTAATGGTAACCCTAGTATGGAAAGACAAAAATTACAGTTAGTATAAAACGATGGTTACATTTTGTCAGGATTATTGAATACCTTAACTCTTAAGGTTAAAATAGTTCTCTTTAATATAACTTGTGATTAATCATTACTTTTCAAGATAATTTTTTACTTTTTTTACATGACTATTCTGTTGTGAGTAAAATAAAAATTCAGTCTTCATACTTATCTTTCTACAATGATTGTTTTATCTGTGTATCTGTGAATATGATAAAAACATATTTTTATTTAATTTGATCAATGGTAATTATAAGGACCTAGCCTTAAAATGTTAATAAATAATGAGTTAAATGAATAATTCACATTGAGGATCTTTTAGGTTTATAGTTTTAGATAATTAGGCCATAACTATTACATTACATCTCAAATATTACAAAGTAGACACTTCTACTCTAACCAATTTTTTTACAAAAAAATAATTAAATAATAAAAGAATTCTTTTCTTGATGTAAATCTTCTTGAATTATTTCTTTATCTTACCCTTCCTTATACCCTATGAAAAACATTTCAAAAACCTCGGATGAGCATAAAAAAGCTCAATAAGGGTAATAAAATAAGAAAATAAAACATCAGTCTATCAATTCATTAAAACAATGAAATAATATTTTTCACTAATATATCATAATATCTTTAACATAAAACATGAAATCATAATATTTATGAATAACACATAGAAATCATAAATCATAAATGTAACTTGTGGCTTCTATAACATACTTACATTATAGATTTCACAACTACGTAGGGAGTTACGTTTGGATTACCCATCACAGTATATTCCTTAAATATATTAGGAGAAACATTAAAGTTTACCTCCATCAAGTTACCAAATGTATTGGAGAGATATCTTGGGCTCACTCTCCCTTGGTTTATCATGAAACCACCGGTATACATAAACAATGCCCAAGAACCATTACATATTCATAACACCTAAAACAAGCATAAAGGAATGATAATATTTCCACATTGTAATCACAATATATCATTTCAAGATATTGACACAATAATTTCTTTCTCAAAACCGTTTCCAATACCAAAATATTTAAAAAGGTTTTATGGTATTTATTTTCCTTTTAAAAACAATATGGCTTGTAGAGGAATCCAAATATCAAATAATGCTTGTGGTGGCGGAAAGGTCATTGTCACTATGTACATTAAAAAGAAACATTATTTTTGTCATTTATTAAAATGATTCATAGAAAAAATACTCCCATTGAATGAAATGAAAAGTCAAAGTGGTTTATACATCGTATAAAATAAATTCATGTATAAATCAAAATACACCTCAATGAAAGGAGATTGAGACAAAGTCCCTTACAATGATCATTTTGTAAATAAAATAGATTGATAATGTGTATTCAATATATGTACACATTAGTAATGAATAAATACAAGATAGTACATCAAATTTTATTTCTTACATAATCATAGTACAACATAATAAAAAAGTATAAGATTAACCCAAAGAATGGAAATTGGGTTAAGAAGTTCCCTTACCTTGTGTCTGAATCGTCGCTTATGTTCCTTGTTCTTCCAGAATAATACACTTAAGTTAATTTATACTTTCTTCAGAACCTTTTTCAATTTTATTATTCCTTTTATATCACTTATTACAATGTTATAAAAATTACCTAATTTTTTAAGTTAATATCGGTCATTTTGTCAATATTGGGTGCATGAGTCAAAAATGAGCTTGTTTTGATATAAATTGTACATGTAGTCAAAATTATATCATCTCTAGAATAGTATTAATTATTCAAATATCATATATATCTAGTATATATGTATTTATAATAGTCCAAAACATTTTTAGATAATAAATGAAATACACCATTCATGGAGACGGTAAGTCATACTTACGCATGAACGCTACTTTCATTTATTTGTCATATTAATGAAATGAAAACTAAATGATATAGAGGTATATTATAATTCTAGTATAATATAATATTTTATATACATTACATATGTTCATTAACTTCATCCTTGATAAGTTCCATGTATTTTATGAATGATTCATATCACTTTGAGGGGGCGGTAGTCCGCACTTCCTCAAATGAAATTATCATATTTACACATTATGGAAAGCATAAAGGTATGCTTTAAATAAAAAAACTTAAGCATATAGATATTATAAATATAATATAAATCACATATAAATATAGTGCCATCATAATGGCCACCATTATAGTTTGTAGGGGAAAATCGAACAATCATCGTTTTGTGAAGCAGTAGTTCACCGTCCACATAA
Organism: Viscum album; assembly: GCA_963277665.1. NCBI lineage: Eukaryota > Viridiplantae > Streptophyta > Magnoliopsida > Santalales > Viscaceae > Viscum > Viscum album. The sequence continues at coordinate 1,034,046,666 of OY728155.1, forward strand.
ATAGTATGTTCTGAATCCATTAGATGGAGGTGTGTGTAAGTGTAGTCAGAAAAATTCTTATAGAAACATCCACATATATTGAGGATACTGTTTTTGTTATGTAATCAAATAATAAGAATATAATAGGGAGTGAAGAAGTAAAATAATGGAAAGGAACTTTAGAGAAGACACTACCCCTTAAAATGTGCAACTCCCATTGATTTGAGTCAAAAGGATTTTTGGAATTGACTTATGCCTATAGTAAGGATTCTGTTAGGAATAGAGGGATTTTGGGATCTTATTTGGGCATCGTTTGGATGAGAAAAGTGGCTTTAGAGGTGTGATAAAATGGGTATATGTGGTGCCCTTTTATAAGAGGTAAGAGAGGCACTTTAGGAAAGTTTGTAATTGGACATAATTTTACAATTAAACCGAACATAAACAAGTGTCAATCTTTTGATAGTTATTATCTCTTAAAAACACGCTTTTTGTTTTGACAGCGGGAATTAATTTTAAATTAATTTCTGCCACTTCTGCGTTTTGAATTTAGGAAAATGGATTCCATATTTGGAATCAGGATGTTCAAATTGTGTAAATAGGTAACTTTTATTTTTAGACATTTTGAATAATTACTGCGGTAAATATTTTATTTACCATGGTTAAGGGTAAATCCGGTAAATAAGGGTTAAAAAATAATATTATAATAATACTAAATTACCCTAAAACGTGTCTTAACCCTATTGGTTGATACATGGTCGACCATGGGCATCTTTGGGTCGATTTTGGGACCCCATGGATCCACTTGTAAGTGATAATGACACTTTATTTTAATTAAGTTAAAATGAATACAAAAATGACACAAGCATATATCTTTTAGAAAAACAATTGTTACATAGGGTTATATATGTTGGATTTTATATTATAAATATTCATTAGAAATATAAAACTATTTCCTACATAATGATATTTTATTTATAATTTTTAGACATTAAATAATTTATTTTATTTATGACACAATGATGATGCGGTAATTACTATAATAGTGAAAAATTAAAATAATTGATATTATAAATACCCAAATAAATATAATATGAAACTTTTAATGAATTAAACTAATTTTATAGGATAATATGATATATTAGGATTGATTTAATTTACCTTTTTTGAAGTAATCAATCTGTTATGAGTTTCACAAAAATCAACTATTGAATAGTGTCAAAATTGACATAAAAGAGTTCTTAAAACAAATATTATATTATTAATTGATATTAAATTCCTAAAAATATAAGGTTCGGCCAAGAGACTTATATCATGATATTTTCATCATTAATGGACCACTTGGGGGTCTCTTGGATGTATATAGTAAGTTTATTAACCGTACTATATAAAAATACAAAGAGACATTGTAAAAGTGAAACTAATTAACTTAGAGTTAATACTTAAAGATAAGGTTAATATGAGTACCCAAACCTGTCTAAATTCTATTGGATGAGTTGTTTTCGACCCATCCCCACCTTAACCTTTGAATATTCAACTTTGTAGCCATTAGAAACCTAATATGAATTTATTATAAATTAATATTTTTAGCTTTTCCAAAGGTGACCCTCACCCCTCTTATAAAAGGGCACTCCTCCTTCTCATTTCTTCACACCTTCAAAGCCTTTTGGTTCGGCCAAACTCTGCCCAAATACTCTCCCAACTTCCCTCACTACAACCTAGAGGCCTTAGTTTGATCAGAAAGCCAACCTAAGGATCCCTTTTGATCAAATCAAAAGGAAGAAACCGAAGAAGAGGTAATGATTTCACCACCCTTTTCCAAGTTCATTTCTTCTTCCACTTCTTCTTCCATTGTTGTTACCATTCTAAAATAATAACTCCTGTATCATATATATATTGTGATGTTATTATAAATATGGTACAACCATATTCAGTATTTTATCCACCCTTTGAATAACATGTCACCATACGTGCGTACGTACGGCTTACCGTCTCCACGTCGTGGTGTAATTGTTATTCAATATAATATTATTTGGATGGGTATAATAATGATGTTTAACTCATGTAAATAATAAATATAACATGTTAATGATTCTGTATATATGATATACCATCCATTTATATATTATTTTAATATCAAAAAAATGATATTGTCGCTCGTGCGTACGTACGGACTACCGTCTCCACGAACGCGATGAGATTCATTCTCCATCGTAACCATTAAAGTATAATTATCATTTGATGATTTAAAAATAATGTTTAATGATTTGATATCATTATGGATATGAATAATATACAACCTATCCTTTACAAACATGTCTTACGTAACAAAACATATAAAATAAAACAAGTAAGTTAACACCCGAAACAACAATAATACTAAGATATTATTATAAAATCAATATTAAAAGATCATATATGATATCATATTAATGTATATGATTCTTGTATAATTTAATAACAATTATTTCACCATTATACAGGAGGTTAACCTACCCCAACCAAGGAAAAGTACAAGGTAAGGGTTATTTCACAATCTCTTCATTATCCGAGGTTGTTTATACGTAATAATCTACTGGGATCTCTTTATCATCCACATCCATGTTTCTTCAAAATGTATTTCAAAACATTTTTATTATTTACAAGAATATGGGTTAAAGTCATTTATACCCTTGTTGACTTTTATAATAGGAATCTTTCCGTCGTTTTCAAAACAAGGTCCTTTTTAACCTTTTCGACAGAATTAAGGTAAGAATGTTTTTTTTAACTTATACGGCGAGTGCGGTTATTTTCTGCCGTTATAAAATCTTCAAAGCATTCCTTACAAGATTATAAGAATATTTTCAAGAAAATGTTTTATTTTATATGGATCTTAAATGCTTTCAAAAATAGAAAGAGATATTTCTCCAAAAAGTGTTTTGATTTCATCTATGTCAACATCCTTTGATGGATTTTACGCTTATTTGAAGTTGATTTATTATGATACAAAACTTCTATATTGTATTGAAGGTTTTGTGATATGTTTGACTGTGGATGTGCTATTTTTATACCATTCATAGTTTATGGTGAAATTATTGACATTTCGTATGCTAGTTTTAATACGAATGTTTATGTTATGTTTAAACCTTTTTCTATGGGAATGCATTGGACTTAATATGTGACGGGTGGAGCCCGCTATAGCTCCTCGATGCATCGGTAGGTCTCATGAGACAAACTAGTGTCTTGGCACAAAGCCTTGGCAAAATCTTATTTGTAGTCTTGGCTCGAGGCCTTGGCTATGTGGTTATGATAGTCTGGCATTATGCATTCCAACATTATGAAAGTGGTTATTGATATTGCATGTGATTATTCGATTAGTAGAATATCCATGTGAATAAGTAAATGGAATTATTTCATTTTACTTTTTCCATACTATGTTGAAGGTCAAGTTTAAAAGGCTTTTGTTTTAGTAATGCATTGCCTTAAATTTTTATGCTTATTTTGAATGTTCCGCTATATTGTTATCCTTACTGGGCATTTGAGCTCACCCCTTTTCTATGTTTTATTTTTCCCAGGAAGTGAAGAAGTAAATTATGAATGACCTGCAGGGATATTATGTGGGGATATGAGTGTGGATTATGGAGACATTATGTTGTTGTTGTAGTTTTTCATTTTATGATGTAATTTAAAACTTATGAATATATCTAGTGTTTCCAAGGATACTAAACCAATCGGTCTTTCGATATTTGATCTTTCTTGTGATCATGCCAATGTTATGTAATAATGCACCGAATCTAGGTAACTAAGGTCGGGGCGTTACAGTTGGTATCAGAGGAAGTTTAGTACAAACCTTGGAATCTAGATTTAGATAAAATCTGATTAGAGCACGTAGACCTAAGATGAACTTTGAAGATTAGTATAGAAGAACTTCCTAGAATTTTGGTATTGTAGATATTTTGTGAGTTTTCCGAGCAATAAATCCCTGTCTGGATACGAGTAGGTAGAGGCGGCTCTGGCACAGATGTACCTAGGGGTAAAACCCGAAAACACCGCTTTGAGCTAGACTCGAACGGGAACTGGTGCACGACAACGGGCCTTGCTGCACTCTTGGTTACGACACTCCTGGGGGATATGCTTAGGATAACTCTCATTTTCTTTACATATCATTATGAAGGGTTTATGAGTATATACTTCCTCAAAGAAAACATTTTTATGATTATGGATTATATCCATAAACTATTTAATTTATGTTATGTGTTTTACAAGTTTGGGATTAGGTATTGTTATTCATAAACTAATCTAGTGTATGCCATTGTTTAGAAATGGCACCCAGTAGAAGGAATGAGAACTCCAGTAATGCACATGATCCAAAGAGAAGGAAGGATCATATCTTTCATGGTCTTAAGCTTGAATTTATAAGATAAATAGTCTCCCATGTATTATCATCATATGAAGAAATAATATCATGTGTTGATAAGATAAGTAAAGAGTTTACTGAGTCCTATGGCTTTGAAGGGAAGCAAGAGAAGAAAAGGATAGAAGAGAGAAAGATGGATAAAGGGAAGAGGGAAAAGAAGAATTTTCCCATATGTGGTAACTGTGGAAAGAAACACCCAGGAACTTGCCTGAAACGAATGGGAGTTTGTTATAAGTGTGGAGGAAAAGGGCACAAAGTATGTGACTGCAAGGGTAAGAAAATGGTTTCAAATGTACAATGCTTCGTTTTCAAGGAGTTTGGACACTACGCGAACCTATGTCCCAGTCATCAGACTATGACGCAAATGATGCTATTGGATAATAATCAAGTTATGATACTACCACAGATGAAGAGGAATGATTAGAGTTCTTATGTTGATTATGTCAATTGAGTGTTGTATCAACAATGTACTTGTTATAATAATTATGGAGTATATAAGGATTGTACTGTAGTACTATTTCATTAAGGACTTGGTTGTGTCCTTATGCAGAATGATAGAGTTATTCCCTATGCATCACGACAGTTGAAAATTCATGAACAAAACTATCCTACTCATGATCTCGAGTTAGCAGCTGTGATCTTTACTTTGAAGATATGGAGGCACTACCTCTATGGTGAAAAATGTGAGATTTATACTGATCACAAGAGTTTGAAGTATATTTTCTCACAAAAAGAACTCAACATGAGGCAAAGGAGATTGCTTGAATTACTCAAGGATTATGATTGTACGATACACTACCACCCGGGGAAGGCAAACAAGGTGGAAGATGCTTTGAGTAGAAAAGACCATGGAGTTTTGAACAATATGAGAATTGAAAGGGATCCAATTTTCATGGATCTAGTGAATATGGACATGGGAATAACCAGGGATGGTGAAACATCAATGCTTTTTCAAATGGTTGCCAAACCATCTTTACTAGAAATGATTAAGAGTTCTCAGACCGATGATGAAGAATTCCAAAAGAAGATTAAAGCTGTGAATGATGGGAGATTGAGAGACTTTGTGTATGAAGATGGAATTTTGAAATTCAGGAAGAGACTTTGTGTTCCCGATTTACCTGATCTAAAAAGGGAATTGCTGGATGATGCTCATAGTTCCAATTTCTCTATACACCCTGGGAGCACCAAAATGTATAGAGATTTGAAGGAACATTTTTGGTGGGACAACATGAAGAGGGAGATTGCTGATTTTGTGTCAAGATGTATGGTTTTTCAACAAGTGAAAGCTGGAAGGCAACAGCCTGGAGGAGTCATGCAACCTCTTCCCATACCGGAGTGGAAATGGGACAATATTACGATGGACTTTGTCATGGGGCAACCAAAGACTCCTAGAAGGAATGATGCAATATGGGTTATTGTTGATCGTCTTACCAAGTCAGCACATTTTCTTGCTATAAGAGAAGATCTACCCCTGGAATGTCTAGCAAGACTATATATTGATGAAGTTGTGAGACTTCATGGAGTACCCTTATCAATTGTTTCTGGTCGTGATCCCCGTTTTACTTCAAGATTTTGGAAAATTCTTCAGAAATCCCTGGATATTGAACTTCATTTGAGCACTGCTTACCACCCTCAGACAGATGGACAATCAGAACGGACTATTCAGACCTTAGAAGACATGTTGAGATCTTTCTCACTTGATTTTCAGGGTATGTGGGATCAATATTTACCACTGGTAGAATTTTCCTATAATAATAGCTTCCATTCGAGTATTCAGATGGCACCATATGAAGCATTATACGGAAAGAGATGTCGTACACCAACCTGTTGGGATGACGTTGGTGAAAGAAAACTTGTAGGCCCAGAACTGGTGGAGGAAACGGTGGAAAAGGTGAAGGTAATCCAAAATCACATCAAAGCAGCTCAAAGTAGGCAGAAGAGCTATGCCGATAATTGAAGGAAGGATTTAGAATTTCAAGTCGGTGATCATGTTTTCCTGAAGGTATCTCCATGGAAGGGAGACATACGTTTTGGTAAGAAAGGTAAATTGAGTCCCAGGTACATCGGACCTTTCGAAATTCTAGAACGAATTGGGGCTGTAGCTTACCGATTGGCAATGCCACCAAGTCTCTCCAAAGTTCACGATGTGTTCCACGTATCTCTGTTGAGGAAATACATGCCTGACCCAACGCATGTACTCACCTATGAGAAATTAGAACTGGAACCCGATCTTTCCTATTGTGAAGAGCCCGTCAGGATTCTTGATACGAGAGAACAAGTACTGAGAAACCGGACGATGCGTCTAGTAAAAGTTTTGTGGAGAAACCATAAGATGGAAGAGGCAACGTGGGAACCCGAGGAACTTATGATAAAGAACCACACGAGTCTTTTCATGCGATAGAATTATAGAAATTTCAAGGGCGAAATTATTTGAAGGAGGGGAGAATGTAACACTCCAAGCTTTTATGGTACGCTTCTCTTTGAATAATGCGATAGCGTGTGTTGTACGCAACACCGAGTTCTAACAACCAATCAAACTAGCCGTTATGAATAGTAATACCTACTTTTTGAAATTATATATATATTTTATGTTTCAAAATGGACTTCATTTTTGGATTTGTAATATCTAATTTATCCTAAGATGAAATTTTGGTACTTTTTGGATAACTTTAATATTTTGATGAATAGTGAAAATTACTAAATTTTAATTAAAAACAACTTTTTTAATCAAAATAATTATTAGTGATAAATTATAAATTTTAGTAGTTTTAAATTATATTTAGAATATATTTTTACCATTTAATATAATGTTGGTCATTGGACATAATTTTACAATTAAACCGAACATAAACAAGTGTCAATCTTTTGATAGTTATTATCTCTTAAAAACACGCTTTTTGTTTTGACAGCGGGAATTAATTTTAAATTAATTTCTGACACTTCTGTGTTTTGAATTTAGGAAAATGGATTCCATATTTGGAATCAGTATGTTCAAATTGTGTAAATAGGTAACTTTTATTTTTAGACATTTTGAATAATTACTACGGTAAATATTTTATTTACCATGGTTAAGGGTAAATCCGGTAAATAAGGGTTAAAAAATAATATTATAATAATACTAAATTACCCTAAAACGTGTCTTAACCCTATTGGTTGATACATGGTCGACCATGGGCATCTTTGGGTCGATTTTGGGACCCCATGGATCCACTTGTATGTGATAATGACACTTTATTTTAATTAAGTTAAAATGAATACAAAAATGACACAAACATATATCTTTTAGCAAAACAATTGTTACATAGGGTTATATATGTTGGATTTTAGATTATAAATATTAATTAGAAATATAAAAAGATTTCCTACATAATGATATTTTATTTATAATTTTTAGACATTAAATAATTTATTTTATTTATGACACAATGATGATGCAGTAATTACTATAATAGTGAAAAATTAAAATAATTGATATTATAAATACCCAAATAAATATAATATGAACCTTTTAATGAATTAAACTAATTTTATAGGATAATATGATATATTAGTATTGATTTAATTGACTTTGTTCGAAGTAATCAATCTGTTATGAGTTTCACAAAAATCAACTATTGAATAGTGTCAAAATTGACATAAAAGAGTTCTTAAAACAAATATTATATTATTAATTGATATTAAATTCCTAAAAATATAAGGTTCGGCCAAGAGACTTATATCATAATAGTTTCATCATTAATGGACCACTTGGGGGTCGCTTGGATGTATATAGTAATTTTATTAACCATACTATATAAAAATACAAAGAGACATTGTAAAAGTGAAACTAATTAACTTAGAGTTAATACTTAAAGATAAGGTTAATATAAGTACCCAAACCTGTCTAAATTATATTGGATGAGTTGTTTTCTACCCATACCCACTTTAACCTTTTAATGGTCAACTTTGGAGCCATTAGAAACAGAATATTAATTTATTATAAATTAATATTTCTAGCTTTTCGAAAGGTGCCCCTCACCCCTCTTATAAAAGGGAACTCCTCCTTCTCATTTCTTCACACCTTCAAAGCCTTTTGGTTCGGCCAAACTCTGCCCAAATACTCTCCCAACTTCCCTCACTATAACCTAGAGGCCTTAGTTTGATCATAAATCCAACCTAAGGAGCCCGTTTGATCAAATCAAAAGGAAGAAACCGAAGAAGAGGTAATGATTTCACCACCCTTTTCCAAGTTCATTTCTTCTTCCACTTCTTCTTCCTTTGTTGTTACCATTCTAAAATAATAACTCCTGTATCATATATATACTGTGATGTTATTATAAATATGGTACAACCATATTCAGTATTCTATCCACCCTTTGAATAACATGTCACCATACGTGTGTACGTACGGCTTACCGTCTCCACGTCGTGGTGTAATTGTTATTCAATATAATATTATTTGGATGGGTATAATAATGATGTTTAACTCATGTAAATAATAAATATAACATGTTAATGATTCTTTATATATGATATACCATCCATTTATATATTATTTTAATATCAAAAGAATGATATTGTCGCCCGTGCGTACATACGGACTACCGTCTCCACGAACGCGATGAGATTCATTCTCCATCGTAACGATTAAAGTATAATTATCATTTGATGATTTAAAAATGATGTTTAATGACTTGATATCATTCTGGATATGAATAATATAAAACCTCTCCTTTACAAACATGTCTTACATAACAAAACATATAAAATAAAACAAGTAAGTTAACACCCGAAACAACGATAATACTAAGATATTATTATCAAATCAATATTAAAAGATCATATATGATATCATATTAATGTATATGATTCTTGTATAATTTAATAACAATTATTTCACCATTATACAGGAGGTTAACCTACCCCAACCAAGGAAAAGTACAAGGTAAGGGTTATTTCACAATCTCTTCATTATCTGAGGTTGTTTATACGTAATAATCTACTGGGATCTCTTTATCATCCACATCCATGTTTCTTCAAAATGTATTTCAAAACATTTTTATTATTTACAAGAATATGGGTTAAAGTCATTTATACCCTTGTTTTACTTTTATAAGAGGAATCTTTCCGTCGTTTTCAAAACAAGGTCCTTTTTAACCTTTTCGACAGAATTAAGGTAAGAATGTTTTTTTAACTTATATGGCGAGTGCGGTTATTTTCTGCCGTTATAAAATCTTCAAAGCTTTCCTTACAAGATTATAAGAATATTTTCAAGAAAATTTTTTATTTTATATGGATCTTAAATGCTTTCAAAAATAGAAAGAGATATTTCTCCAAAAAGTGTTTTGATTTCATCTATGTCAACATCCTTTGATGGATTTTATGCTTATTTGAAGATGATTTATTATGATACAAAACTTCTATATTGTATTGAAGGTTTTGTGATATGTTTGACTGTGGATGTGCTATTTTTATACCATTCATAGTTTATGGTGAAATTATTGACATTTCGTAGGCTAGTTTTAATACGAATGTTTATGTTATGTTTAAACCTTTTCCTATGGGAATGCATTGGACTTAATATGTGACGGGTGGAGCCCGCTATAGCTCCTCGATGCATTGGTAGGTCTCATGAGACAAACTAGTGTCTTGGCATAAGGCCTTGGCAAAATCTTATTTGTAGTCTTGGCACGAGGCCTTGGCTATGTGGTTATGATAGTCTGGCATTATGCATTCCAACATTATGAAAGTGGTTATTGATATTGCATGTGATTATTCGATTAGTAGAATATCCATGTGAACAAGTAAATGGCATTATTTCATTTTACTTTTTCCATACTATGTTGAAGTTCAAGTTTAAAAGGCTTTTTTTTAGTAATGCATTGCCTTAAATGTTTATGCTTATTTTGAATGTTCCGCTATATTGTTATCCTTACTGGGCATTTGAGCTCACCCATTTTCTATGTTTTATTTTTCCCAGGAAGTGAAGAAGTAAATTATGAATGACCTGAAGGGATATTATGTGCGGATATGAGTGTGGATTATGGAGACATTATGTTGTTGTAGTAGTTTTTCATTTTATGATGTAATGTAAAACTTATGAATATATCTAGTGTTTCCAAGGCTACTAAACCAATCGGTCTTTCGAGATTTGATCTTTCTTGTGATCATGCCAATGTTATGTAATAATGCACCGACTCTGGGTAACTAGGGTCGGGGCGTTACACAAGGAGTTGATCTTATCTCAAACTCTATTTCATTTGATTTTATTCAAACCTAATTGAGTATTAATTCCCACTACTTTGAATTTTTGGATTTAGATAATCTTAACTATGCCTTGGAGGAAGGTGAAGAAACTTTACCTGAACCTATTGAGGAACACATGTAGCTCCCTAATTTTGATGAAAATACATTTGAGGATCCCCATCAAAAAATCCATGTAACTGAGGATGAGTAAATAAAGACAGAGGCTACTCATATTGAAATAGAGAAATTATCTATTAAAATTTAATTTTTTATTCAATTAAAAATACATGCTTACACTCCCTTTGATTATAAAATTCATGTAGCCTATATCAATCCATTGCTGGAAGATAATGAGAAGGTTTCACAAGTAACAACCAAGAAGAAAAATGATCGATAATTCCTCCTATCCCTTCCTTTAAAGTTATACCTAATTGTGAAGGGGGAGGATCTGGTATACTCTATTCATGGATAATTCCTCACATTTAAGGAGGAAGAGGTGCAAGATGAGAAAATCCACATGTGATGGTTTAAGTGAAAACATATCTATCCACCACAAATCTTTGGAAAATTTCTTCTACTTCCCTTTAGAGGATGTAAAAATCTAGGGTCCACTTGGGGGATCATACCAAGATCTATCCCTTTTTTTCTTTATAGATATTTAGGATTTCAACTTTATTAGTCCAGCAAGAACCCTGGTCCCACTATATGTTTTGGGCTTAAATTATATAATCATTTTACTTAATTGAGTATTTATTTTTGGAGGATCATATTGTAAGAAGGAATCCCCAGATAACCAATGATGAAATAGGAACTAAGATTCATGGGGAAATGGAGTTCATATTTATTTTTTATCTTTTAAACTCACTAATTTTTTTTCTAAAAACATCACTTGATCATTAAACTATAAAATTTCATGCACATCCTTAGATTTATGCTTTAATTGACTTTTCTAGGAGACATGAGTTTCTTAGGAATCCAGTGATGCCAAGTTTTAGATTTCAATGTAAATAAAATTGAATGATTAAAATGGATAATTTAATGATTAAAGTGAAGCGTAGATATTAAAATGAGGACTCGTGATTTGAGGAAATTTATTGTTTCATGTAAATGAAATATCTCTAAAAACTTTCATGCTTTGAATTTATAAAATTCATGTGAATTGATTTTTTATTATTATTAATGCCTTTAGTGATTATCTAATATAAAATTTCTATTATCAAGATTATTTCTAGACCAAGTACCTCATATTTATTCTTGAGTATATTCCTTGAGTGATCTAGGGACATGTACCCTATCAAAACTTGTATTAAACCTTTTTAAAGATATTATTATAGAAAAACACATTTAAAATGGTTGAGGAATATTTTTAAGAGTCGTTATCATTGAAACCCACCCTTAAATTAATATTTGATTAGCCAATAGAAACCATGAATGAACTTGTTATGTATGATCTATGTTTGAATCCCTTTTTATCCATTCTTATCTTCCTCTTTGTATTTTCATAATAATTTATAGTTGAAGTTTGGGGTGAAGATATTAATGGTGGAAGGGATGATTTACATTGTAATGAAAAGGTTTGGAGGTGATATTATGGGTAAAGTGAAATGTTTTTCATTCATTACCCTTTATTTTTCCCCCTCTTCATAAAAAAAGAGAAGATGAAAAAAAGAACCAAAAAATAGAGGAACATGGGTTGTGATTTTAGAAAACCAAAAATCACCACTAATAGACCTATTATTTTTATCATATGTGGTTAAGTGGTGGATATGAGATTCTTTCTAATCATAACATTCAAAAAAGAGAAAAAATGAAAAATTAATTTTGAAAAAAAAATATAAAAGTTTAGAAAAATTCAAGAGGGAATACAAATAATTAATTATGCTTTAATTTGATCATGGAATTACTTTGAGTTTGGGGAAGTTAGAGTTGTTACAATTTGAATGGGATAATTTTATTGAGCTTTTACTTTTGATTCATGCACTTTACTTTAGAGACTAAACTCCTCCTTGAGATTTAATCTTTAATTGCTACCAACCTTAAGCCTTAGTTTCATTTGAAACTTTAATGAAATCCCTCATGATTTTAAGTGACTTTTTTAAAAAAAAAAGTGGTGAAAGTAGTTTTTTTACAAGACCACGTATAAGGAGGAATAATTCAGGGTATGAGCATACTCCACTTGTATTGTATCATGAGTTATGAGAGAAAATATTCAAAAGGAAGGTAGATCATGATTTGGAAGGTTTAATAATTATAAATTGATGAGCACAAATAGATGATAGGAAAAGTGCCACCATTAGAGGTCTTCTCTAGGTAAATTAGGAGGCTCTCTCTCACGAGAATCCAACAAGGGATATCATCACAAAAACTCATCATGTGATCATCATAAGATCATGTGATCACATACCAGGATAATATTATGTGATTACCCTATGGAGAAGTTCCTTCAAGTATCCATTAACTCTCATGGATGAGAATCCCTATTACACAAATCTCCCTCCTTTTCATATGGTAGCAAGGTTCAATGATAATGTATCATGTAATTCCCCTAGAATCATTCAATTGTATATGAATTTATCATAAGTATAGTCTCATACATGCACCTTGTATGTAGTAGAGGTTGTTTTCCATGAAGTAAACCCTAGTGTGTACCCCCTTCATTCATTTGGGAGACATCCTATATGATCTTCATTCAGATCATGCGATAAAATGGGTGATGGACCCTCATCCGACGCGGTAGGACTAGTCCCTGAACGTAATAAAAACCCATACTGGTGCTCCCAAGAGTACACCAGTGGAAATGTTTCTTTTAGTGTCAGAAACCCTTTATCTTGAGGAGTTTCTCTACTCAGTCTCATGGTTCATACATGAGAACTTGTGTCCCCCTCATGTTCCATGCATCTTCTTTTTTCATGCATTAAAAACATTGTCCATGCAACCTAGACATCAGTATACGTGGGTCATGAACCTTCAATCTAATGAAACTGTGAATCCCCAATATTGATGGTTCCTTAATACAGCCTTGGTAATGGATTCCTTCATATATTTCACCCTCTTAGATCCTTTTCATAATGGTGGTGACAATCATGATATCCCATTTGGAAGTATGCGAATATCATGAATAAAGGAGCGTCATGAGGGCCTCCTAAAGTGTGAGACATTCTCATGAGCTCATGATCATGAGAGATTTCACCTTTAGTTTTGATATCCAAGACAGATATCCCTTGATTCTTTCCCTCAGTTTTATGATATGATAAGTCTTGGTATCTCATGATGTCTATATGCGACCTTGAGAGTGGAATCCTTCCCATGAAGCATCCCACAGACACCCCTGACATGTAAGGAAATCAACGAGGGCACACGAACCATATGAAATGAACCTTATACAAGCAGTGTACACCCTCATCATTGTATATGACCTCAAACAATAGACCCAATCATGGTCAAATAATCCATCACAAGTCCCCCTTTTAGGTCATGTGAGTCACATAAACTAGAACCTCCATATAGTGTCATCATGTGTGCACTCCTTCGAATGAGAATGTTCCTAACACCCCTATAAAAACCCTCGCATTTACATGAATAACCTATGAGATACAGCTACATAATTAATATACTATCCATTCACTCTCCTTTTATAAGTATTTTTCTCATATAAAATTGAATCATGATCTCTTTGAACATGAATTTAGACACATGGTATGGCTCAAGATCCTAAACACATCTGTAAGACACCACCATGTGGATAGTTTAAGGATACATGATTAAAATACTCTTCGGTGGTCTCATGATATCCTCAGGAAGCCTTGGGCATGTTATATTGGTCACAAGACAAGCCTTGATCAATTTAGGTTAATCTTATGATATCTAGTAGACATGTCACTATTTCCATGTGGTGGTTTGAAAACAAGTAAATTTATCAAGAGACAACCCCCTAGACATGTATCCATTCTCACATGACAGTATTAGGAAAATTCATATCGATCATGTGAAGCACCGTAGATTTATCTATCTTTATCATGAAAAGATATCCTAGAAAATTCATTTTGGTCATATGAAGGAGTCTTTAACATGTCAGGATGATCATATGATTTCCTGTTGACATGTTGGTATTGTCATGTAACGGCCTAAAGATAACCCAAGTTGATCTGGTAACATCCCATTGACATATTTTTATTATCACAAGATAGAATCTATACAATTTAGGATGATATCTCTTTATTGACATGTTAGCATTTTTATGTGACTGTCTAAAGATGAGTCAGGTTGATCATACGACAACACATGGTCATGTCTACTTCATTCATTTACAAGACCCCAAACATGTCCACATTTATTATGCAAAGCATCTTGTACATACCCACTTCACTAATTCTAAGGAGTCTGATATGAGTAATTTTATAATGAAAAATTCTCTGCTCATGTCCACTTTGGTCATATGGAAGATATTATGCATGCCAACTTAAGTCATGCAAGGCATGGGGAATATGTCAGGAAGACACCCTTGTACCTATCTACCATAACAGATTGACACCCAAAATATGTCAGGAAGACAATCAATACATGTCTATCAATCATCCAAGAACTTTAGTTTGATCCCTTATGACATGCCCACTTTGTCTAGAAGACTCATTTAGACTCATTCAATGTGGACCCCGACCAGGAACCTTCAGCTACATACGTCTTTTATAAGGGAAGTGTCCTTGATGAGATAGGGTTAATCACTCATGAGACCCAACCAATGTCCTGCTCTTGGATATACCATTCATGTTTATAACCACCTCTATTTACCTCTCAGAAGATAGATAATGAGTGTATCAATGGGCATCCTTAGTGCATAATTTCTTATTAGTGACATAATATAATAGGCCCCCATTAGTGGGAATCCTCGGTGTGTAAGCCCTGATTGATAGGGAATCCTCAGTGTGTAATCTCCAATCAATAGGGCATCCTTAGTGTGTAACCCGGATCAACAGTGAATCCTCAATGTGTAATCCTCAATAAATAGGGAATCCATCTAGGTATAATCTCCTAGCATTCCTGAAACCTCATGGATAACAATAACTTCTCTAAGTGTGAAAATTCTATTTATCCCGTCAATGGGTTAATGGATAAATGAAATAAGATAAATTTGATTCCCTGAATAGCTGGGATACCTAGGACGCCTTCCTAAGGCCTGATCTCGAATGGGCCTCAACTTTAGTGTAAGTCCCTTCATTCCTCCAACACTTCAACCATTGGGACCTAATCATTATCATGGTCTGATCACTCTTCCCCATCCATTAGTGATGATAAGTGAACTCATAAATGTCTATCATTTCATGCATCATTCCCGACCATGCCCCCAAGTACCGCAAGCCCATAAATGGGTTAGAGAGAAATTGAACTACGATGAATCTAATCTTTGTCATAAAATGGTAAACATAGAATGCCTTATTAAGGCATGATCTCTATACTATATCCTATGTGAGATTGTTCATAATACATATTAAAGAGAAACCTTAATGTGTAAGCCTTGTACAGATGTTCTCACATGAAATGTATCTGATCTAATATTATCTCTTATTTCTCACATCCAGCATAGGTCACATGGGCTTAGAGACCAATGATTATTGTATCAGAATCATGTTTAGAATTCACACAGTGTGGGATCTTTACCATTGGGATGTAAGTATGATTACATCTCATCTCCTCTCAAAGGGCCATAATCCCAACAAAGAAATCTAGCGCAGTTTAATATGTATATGTCATGTCTATGGACTCTATTTTCATGTCTTTCATGATAGAGACTCCCATTATAAGAACTATGTATACTTTTATTCCCCTCTCAAACAGGATACGTAGAATGCCTCACTGAGGTCCAATCCTAATATTCACATTCTTACTACATAACATTAAACTACATAGACCGGTCCATACACACGACCTTAAACTATACCAAATGAACATCATGGGTCTAGATTCCTATATTCATAGGATACGTAGGAAACTTCATAGAGATTTAATCCCATATCCAAGAAACCAACCACCTCCCTATATGTTAATAAACTCTGGAGTTCAAGAATATAGCCATAACCCATAGCATCATAAATAAATAAGAGAGTGATAGAGAACCTGTGATATTAATAAAATTGTTCTTATCGATACATGTTTGTAACAAAATCATTAAAATAGGGGTATCTAGCCCCGTATCAGGTTTTGTGAAGTATTTCATGAACAAATATTAAATATATAAGAGTATCCCTGAGTAGGAAACAATACCGCTCCCCAAATGGTGTGATGAGCATGACCTCTCATCCACTCGGCCAATGTGAGTTCCTAAGTGTCATTGGGAATGAAAACTAAAAGGACCACTACATTTTGAAAGTAGGTCCATACTAAATTATGGATGTGGGAAATGTTGGGAGTCTATAAGGAAGACTAAACAAATGGAAAACCTAATGTAAGTGATTGACAAAGGCCTTACCCCCCCCCCCCCCACAATCCAACCATCGGGAAAATCCCATTCAATGCCCCATTTTCCGATGAAACAAAATGGTGAACTTGATCTGAATCCTTTAACTATCTCATCCCTTTCATAGGTTAAAAAGGATAAATTGTATAGTTCCTTTTAGGCTGGTTTCTTATGTACTCATTTTGCAATGAAATAAAAAAACAACACATTTCCCTTTACTATATTGAACATTTCATAAAAAAAGGGATCACATATTTATCCTATAAATTGTTAAAGTCATTGGTCGAACATGAACTATTATATATGATTTTGAACTAATAAGGTTTCTTGCTTATTTCTTAGGAAATTCTCAGATTTATTACAATTGAAATGACATCATAAAATGTTCCAAATGATTCTGAGATCATTGGACAAGATTTTTTGGCCCCAAGGCCCTGATGTATGTTTTCACAAACACAAAACTTCTAGTATCGGTTTTTGAATATCTTAGTTTGGTAGTACCACTTAAATTACTCCATGAAAACTCTTTAATTGATTCATGAAATCCTTCAGAGGATGAGTTACCACTAGTTGTCTTTCTCACAATAGGTTGAAGGAGAGGAAGTGTTCTGTGTTGTCACATTCAACCGCTCTGGGAACCTATACCTAGATCACATAAAGGCATACCTTCTATACCTCAGGGAGTTGGATGAGGATAGGCAGTATAAAAACTCAATCACCCATGAGCTTCTTGGGAGGGCTCCTGTCTATTTGGTCATCATCATTGACATGTGAACTTGATTCCAAAAGGATATGAAGAGGAATTTGTTCCTACACCAATTTTCTGGGTTGGGGTACCCAAAATGAGAGCCCGCTAGGGGTATCCAACAAAGATAGCTCTAGAGAAAGATTATATCCTTTCTTTGGAAAAGCTTTCTGAGGCCCACCAGTTTATCCTGAGAGTGTCCCAAAATCAATCACATATCAGCACTAGTTGGGAACTTATGACCACATCACAGCTATTCTTGGTGACTATGGAATCCTAGGGAGCACCCTATCACATAGGGATGGGGGAATTTTCATCATATTTTACTCTGGGATCATCTTTAACATGGGTACTGACCCAAAAAACAGAATCATGGGAACCAACCACTCAAATGGTATCATTGTCACTCACTCCTCAAATGGTATCATGGGAACCAAACCCTAAAATGGTATCATGGGAACCGACCCCTCAAACAGTACATCAGGCACTGACCCACCAAATAAGATACTCCATCAATGAGGAGCACTGGTGTAACACTAAAAAATTCTAAAGTATAACTTTGTATTTGATAGCGTGGATGACATGCAACACCAAGTGCATATGGGAATATAATATCTTGATACTTTACTATATGTTTACTATTTAAAATAAATTCAATTAATGATTTATCTTATAATGAATGAAACCCTATTTTTATATTTCATCGCACACAAGAGAAACATTCCTCGATAACTTTTGTTACACATAAGAATGAGTTTCACTAAATAATAATGTATTATTAAAATATTATTAATTAATATGATATGATATAACCTAGCCATTATGTTAGAGGTTATGAATATTATTAACTAACTTATTAAAATCTATGGTTTATATAAATATAAAATTAATTCATTGGTTACCAATTAATGAGAAGTGAAAATAAGAACCAATTGGATATAAAAATAAATATGATTATTTTTATGCTTCTAAATGAGTTTTATCTTAATAAACATAATTAATTAAAATTAATTAATGATTTTAATGAAATATATATGTTATATATTCAATAAAATATTTTTTATATTCATCCATTAGTTATGATATTCATAAGATAATAACAAACACAATTTTACACATAAAACCTATATTTTTATAAAGGTAATTCTAACACCTTTTAATGGAAAGCTCATTTTAAATATGAATTTTAAAATTTAATTGATTAAATATGTCAAAATAAATTTCATATTTTAAATACAAAAATATGGATTATTTTATGTTGAATTTTTTATTTTTTATAAAAGATTTCATTTTTTTAATGAATAGTTAAAAATACTGAATTTTAGTTCAAAAATTTTTTTTCATCTAATTTATTATAAGGAGAAATTATATTTTAATTGGTTTTAAAGTTTAGTTAGATAATATTTTTATCAATTAATACAATTTATTTCATTGGAATTAATTTCAATTATAGATTTATTATAAAAACATAGGAAACTTTTGGACATTTTTAGTTTGAAAATCCGCATTGTCGTCCCACCTGTGGAATGCATTTTAAATTAATTTATGCCAATTATATGATAGTAATTTGAAAAAAATGGTTCCATATTTGGTATAAGATTAATTTATATTTTCTAATAAGTCCAAAAAAAATTTCATCAAAAAATATTAGTGAAAGTGATTAAAATTAATTACAACGATTAAGGTTAAATTAAGCTTAATAAGGGACTAAACCTTAACCTTAAGACCCAAAACAACCTATAAAATCTTAAAAGATCTATTATATGTCCATATATTGACCCTATACTCTCTTGGATCTAATTTGTTCCATTATTGGATCCTATTTCAACATTAAAAATATGCATTGAATTTCCTTGTCAAAATATTACAAGAGTGTCACGCCTCCTCCACTATAAAAGGCCACCACTTCTCCTTATTCCCCACACCTCTCAAACCACTTAGGTTCAGTAAATATATACCAAAAAATATTACAAAAATCCATATCCTTGAAATTTAATCCTTCCTTTGGGAATAAATCCTTCCAAGGAAGTCATAGGGTGTACACCAAAAGCAGTACCTGATTTTTAAGGTAATGTTTTCCAACGATCACTTCTCATTCATTTACTTCTCCCAAACCTCAAATATTATTCTTAAATGTTCATATAATAACACCAATATAATAAATATTTTTTTTATTAAGGATTATGCATGCACTAACACACACTTCCATCTAATGGGTAATGAACATACTGTTTTTGTGAATGGCAAACTATCACCTCATGAAACGATGATTGTTCATTTTTCCTTTACCAACTTTCATGGTTAGAAATTATTCACTATTTATACATGTTATATATGATATTTATTATTTATTTATACTTATTTAATCCTTTTATAACATATAAATTTATTACTTTCCATTTTTCATTAATACAATAACATTGTTGGAGGAAGTATGGACTCCCGCCCCCTCAAAGCGATGTGATTCGTTCACACTAAAAATGGAACATATTAAGGATAATTTTAATAAAAATATATTACATAAATAGTAAAATAGAATTATAATATAAATTCATATACATATAATCTAATTTTCATCCTTTTAAAATACAACAATGAAATGAAGGTAGCATTCATGCGTACATACGGACTACCGTCTCCAACAACGGTGCATTTCATTTTTTATCTACAAACATTATAGATTATTATAGATACATATATACTGGATATATATGATATTAAAATCATTGATAATTTTCTAGAGATTATGAAACTATGATATATTTCATAATAACAAAAAATAACAAGTTAAAACATACTTGATAAACTAGGAAATTAACACCCAAAATTATAAAAATAATAAAAGGTTATTAACAAATGGGTAATATGAGATTTTAATAGGATCATATATGATATTATAAATATTAATATGTTTTTTTTAAGTTATTAACATGTTTAAACCCACTATATGTGAGGATAAATACCACACAACAAAAGGAAGGTTAAGGTAAGGGATTTCGTCTCAATTTACATTCCATTGAAACTTATTTGTAGTTACGCATCTAGTTTCTTTTATAAGATATATATACTATTATTTGACACATAATATCATGAATAACCTTATTATTATGGTATTATAAGTTTCATTTAATGTCGTACCTTCACGGGGATTATGATTTAGATGTTTCAAAGTGGTATGGGATACTTTAGAATGTTTAAATATTATTCTCCTCAAGAATGTTCTTAATGATAATATTTTCAACCTCACTTAATTTTATGATTGTTAAATTTATCTTGAAATAATAATTTTATTGTAATTATTTATCATTTTAAATTTCCTCGAATATACATAATTTCATATGATGTATATTATTATTTCCTAAACCATATATCATTTCACATACAGTGTTTACTTTGACAGTTATTTGATTTACTGGGGAATTATTGATAAATCTATATCTTTTATTAAATATGAATACTTGATAAGAAATATTGTCTATTGATTAAATTTATTATTTAATATGAGGAAGTATTTTTACATGAAATTATGGGTGGAGACTATACATTATAAATCTCCTTGATGCATCGATAGGTTCTCATGAGATGATTAAGTTGGCCAAATTAAACAGGTTTCTACATGTAGTTTTAAATTCTCCAGAGGATAGATATTGATAGTATAGGTCCTCACATGACTAAGACATTTTTTCCAAAAATTAATAATTTCCTTCACAGATATTTCAGTTATTATACATCCATGAGATCGACATATCTATGGATACATTTTAGTTCAGTTCAATGATTAAATAGAATGTGTTTCAGTTTCTTTCCTTGACATATTGAATTTTACTTATCTAGTTATTTGAATGGCATGGTTTATTAGTTATTTACCTTTATGTGTTAATTTATTTCTATTTATTTATTATTTATTCCACTTTACTTACCCTTAATGATCATTTTATCTCACCCTTATTATGTTTCCCTTCCCCAAGTTATGAAGATGAAATATTTGAATAATCATTCAAGGACACAATTTATTTTCTTTTTTATGTATCATGTTTGTATTTCCTACTTTCCAGTGTATTATGGGTATCATATTTGTAATGTGTCTTCCCAGACTAATAAACTGAACTATCCTTCTGGATTTTATTCCTTATAATCATGCCAATGTAATAAAATAAGGCACCAGCTCCAGGCTTCTGGGGTTGGGGCATTACAATTAGTATCAAAGAAAGTTTAGTATCAATATTGGGAACTATATTTAGGAAAAAATAGGTTATATAACCTAACTATAATTTATAATATCAAGATAAGTATAGAATAAAATCCTATAATATTGGTAAGGTGGAGATTATGTGGGCCTTCCTAGCTATAAATCTCTATTTGGATACTATAAGTGGAAGTGGTTCAGGAATAAATGTACCTAGGAGTAATACCTTTGACAAGGTGTTCTGATCCTGAGCCATGGTAACTTGGTACATGACAATGGGCCTTACTATGCACCTGGTTTGACACTCCCGTGGGATATGCTTAGGATAATCCACGTTTTCATTAGAAAACCATTATTAAGAATTTGAATGGATAATGATAATGAATAAACAAGGTTAAAACTTAGGTGTTTTAGATTTAAAAATAATGGTTCATGATTTATAAATCATAAAAATGATATTATGGAAAAAATCTAGACCAAGTAAGGATATTTTTTTAGAAATAAGTGGATGAAGTATTCATGTATTTGGGTTGTATTGAAAACCTTTGTTAAAAGGCTATTTGGTGATTGACATTATTTCAAGGGCATTCATCATATTTATTTTTGAAATCATATTAATATGGTTTTTAAAAAGGACAACCTATAATTTGGGTGACAACCAATCAAACCTAGAAAGGCCTCAGGTCTTGAACCCATGATCGAAGGACGATATTGGTTTCACACCAACCACTGACCTACGCAATGTCCTAGTTAATTTTTCATTGTTTAAGTTAAACAATTTGATGAATAAATGCTAATGAGGAACTAGTAGTGTCACTTTTTGAGGATTAGAGATTAATATATTAACTATATTGGTTTTGGAAGATAGGTAAGGACAAATAATTAGACTTTTCACTCTTTTATAGGCCTTATAATCCTTTAAAAGTTTCTTTTAGTGCTTCAGGAAAAAAAATCATTATTGGTAATTAGTTTCTTAGAGTAAATGGATGGATTATAATTTGATCAAAGTAAAAACAAAATTTAGGATTACTCATATTAATTTGAAACCTATCAAGTATTAAAATTTAGTTATATTTTTTCAGTAAAAGAATTACCCAACATTAGTAAAATGACTTTGAAATAAAATCTTGTCCTAATACCTTTATTTTTTTTTTTGAATTAATGGTCTTCTAAATCATCACAGATTTATGGACTTGAGGCCCTAGACTTTATATTTCTCATTAACCTACTTGTTATTGATAACATTATTCACTCTCTATAAATATTTATTCTTTTCCTCTAAGTAAGTATCTCTACTTTTCACTGATGTTCTCCTACTTATATACCTAGTTATATGTTATTCCATGTGACCCTTGTACTTCCATTCTCTCTTTTATAGAGGATGTTTTACAGACCCTCCTAATGATGTGGTACTTATAAATAGGAAACATCAAACAATATATCACCAAGATCAAATTTAAATTGAAAGGACACAACTTAATTGAGGTGGGGAAAATTTAAAACCCTAAACTTCTAAAGTACAACTTTGTAGTAGATAGCGTATATGGAACGCATCACCAAGTTTATAAGGGAATATAATATCCTGATACTCTACTATATACTTAATAATTTAAATAAATTAAATACATGATCTTGATTTTAATGTATTAAACACTGAGTTAGCTTGCATTGCATGCAAGATAGACCTTCCTCGATAGCTTGTGTTACACACAAGAATGAGTTTCACCAAATAACATTGTATTATTAAAATATTATTATTAAATAAAATATGATATAAACTATACATTATGTTAGTGGTTATGAATATTATTAACTAAATTATGAAAATATATGGTTTAAATAAATATAAAATGAATTCATTTGTTACCAATTAATGAGAAACTAAAATAAGAACCAATTGGGTATAAAAAGAATTATTTTTATTTTTATGCTTCCAAAGGAGTTTTATCTTAATAAATATATTTATTTATAATTATTTAATAATTTTAATGAAATATATATTTTATATATTCAATAAAAAAATTATATTCATCCATTAGGTTTGATATTCATAAGATAATAACAAAGTCTATTTTACACATAAAAACCTATATATTTATAAAGGAAAATTTACTAGCTTTTAATGGAGAACCCATTTTAAATATACATTTTGACATTTTAATTAATTTAATATGTAAAAAATAGACTTTATATTTTAAATATAAAAATATAAATTATTTTAGGGTGAATTTTAGATATTTTTCTAAAACATTTCATTTTTTAATGAATAGTTAAAAATACTGAATTTTAGTTCAAAACTGCTTTTTCATCTAATTTATTTATAAGGATAAATTATAATTTTAATAGTTTTTAAAGTTTAATTAGATAATATTTTTATCAATTAATATAATTTATATCATTTTAATCAATTTCACTATTAAATTTATTATAAAAACATAGAAAAGTTTTAGACATTTTTACTTTGAAAACCCACATTGTCGTCCCGCCTGTGGGATGAATTTTAAATTAATTTCTGAAAATTATATGATTATAATTTGGAAAAATTGATTCCATATTTAGAATCATAATAATTTATAATTTATAATAATTCCAACTTTTTTTGAACAAAAAGAATAGGGAAAGTGATTAAAATTAATTAAAATGATTAAGCTTAAATTAAGCTTAATAAGTGACTAAACCTTAACCTTAAGGACCGAAAAGACTGGTAAACTTTTACAAGAAATATTTACTGGACATATATAGACCCTATACTATATTTTATATAATTGGGTCTATTATTGGATCCACTTTCAATATTAAAAACTTTCATGGAATTCCCTTGTCAAAATATTACAAGAGTGTCGCTCCTCCTCCACCATAAAAGGCCACCACTTATCCCCATTCCTCACACCACTCAAACCACTTAGGTTTGGTCAATATATGCCCAAAAATATTCACAAAATCCTTACCCTTGACCTTTAATTCTCCCTTTTATCGGAAATCCTTCCAAGGAATCCCTTTGGTATACTCCAAAATGAGTACCTGATTTTTAAGGTAATGCTTTCCAATGATCACTTTTCTTTCATTTACTTCTCCACTACCTCAAATATTCTTAACCCATGTTATTATAATAACACCGGTATCTCCAATATAATTTTATTTTGTTTTATTAATGTTTTTACCTACACTAACACACACTTCCATCTAATGGGTAGCAGACATATTGTTTCTGTGTGTGGTGAACTACCACCTCACGAAATGATGATTGTTCATTTTTCCTTTACCAACTCTCATGGTTGGACATTATGATGTAAAATCTGTTTATATATGTTATATATTATATCTATTATTTATTTATACTTCTTTAATATTTTTATAACACATTAATTTAGGACTTTCTGTTTTGTGTTAATACGATAACACCGTTTGAGGAAGTATTGATTGTTTCCCTCTCAAAGCGATGTGATTCGTTCACACTAAACATGGAACGTATTAAAGATAATTTTAAAAAAAATGAAATATATTACATAAATAGGGTACTGTAATTATAATATAAATGTATATACATGTCATTTACTTTTTATCCCTTTAAAATACAATAATGAAATGAAGGTAGTGTTCATGAATACGTACGGACTACCATCTCCATGAACGGTGCATTTGATTTCTTATATCCAAACATTATATACAATTATAGATACATATATACTGGATATATATAATATTAAAATAATTTATTGCATTATTTATATGATTAAACCATGATATATTTAATAAGAACAACAAATAACAAGTTAAAACATACTCGAGAAATTAGTTAATTAACACCAGAAATAGTTAAAATAATGAAATGTTATTAAAAAATAGGTAATAAGATATTATAATAGGATCATATATGATATAATAAATATTAATATTATTCTTTTATAAGTTATTTCATTTTTAAACCCACTATTAAGTAGGATAAATAACACACAACAAAAGTAAGTTTAAGATAAGGGATTTCGTCTCAATTTACATTCCATTGAGACTTATTTATAGTTATACATCTAGTTTCTTTTATATGGTGTATATACAACCTTTGACCCATAATATCATGAATATTTTTATTCTCATGGTATTATATGTTTCAATTAATGTCATACCTTCATGGGGATTATAATCTAGATGCTTCAAAGTGGTATGGGACAATTTGGAATGTTTAAATATTATTCTCCTCAAGAATGTTCTTAATGATAATCTTTTCAATCTCACTTCATTTTGTGATTGCTAAATTTCAATTAAAATAGTAATTTTATTATAATAATTTTTATTAGAAATTTCCTTTAATATCCAAAATTTCATATGATGGATATTATTATTTCCTAAACCGTATATCATTTCACATACGGTGTTTACTTTGACAGTTATTTAATTAAATGGGAAATTATTAATAAATTTGTATCTGGTATTCAACAAGGATACTTCATAAGGCATATTTTCTATTTATTAAATTTATTATTAGATATGAGGAATGATTTGGGCATGAAATTATTGGTGGATCCTGGACTTTATATAGATCCTCGATGCATCAATAGATTCTCATGAGACAATTAAGTTGGATAAATTAAACAAGATTCTACCTGTAGTTTTAAATTGTCCGAAGGATAGATCTTGACAGTGTAGGTACTTATATGCCTAAAACATGAAATCCAATAATTAATCATTTTCTTCATATATATTTCAATTATTATTCATCCATGATATTTTTCATCGATGTATATATGGATACATTTCAGTTCAGTTCATTGATTAAAAGGCATGTGTTTCAATTTCTTACCTTGTCATATTGAATTTTCCTTATCTATTTATTTGAATGGCATGTGATATTAGTTATTTTCCTTTCCATGTCAATTTATTCCTAGTTATTCATTATTACTTCTACTTCAATTACCCTTACTAAGAATTTGAACTCACCCTTATTATGTTTCCTTTCCCCGAGTTATAAAGAAAAAATATTTGAATAAGAATTCAAGGAAGTAGTTTATTTTTTTATGTATCATTTTTTTATTTCCTATTTCCCAATGTATTATGGGTATCATGTATTTAATATGGCTTTCCAAGGTTGCTAAATTGGATGGTCCTTCATGATATGGTTCCTTGTAATTGTACCACTGTAATAAAATAATGCACCAGCTCAGGGCATCTGGGGTCAGGGCATTACAACCATCCTGCTAGTTTCTCTATCAATAAGATATAAATTAGATCTAAAGAATCCTCATCATATCTGAATGAGAACACTCCTAAAGAGTATAATCATACCCTCCAATAGTTATCTAAGTAATAATAAGTTGGACTACCTTCTCCCACTAAAGCGTGAAGAGAAAGGCTTAGAGGTATCTTTTAGGCATCTACAGAAGGTAATACTAATCATGTTAGAATTTAAAAGGGTAATGAAAATTGAGTATATGGCTAGTGGCAGTAGTGGATTCAGTTTTTAGGGTCTACATCGGGACTCCCAACATCATCCACTCACCCTACCACTAATAGAGGAGAGGGTGTTTTCATGGCTCCTACCAACCAGCCCCCTGAGGATGATAAGGAAATTTATATAGAAGAAAAAATTACTAAACTATAACAAAGAATAGGGATCATTGCGAAATAATTTTGGGAATAATATTGATATATCTACCTCAGGATGATGTAATTGTACCTACCCATGGAATCCCTCCTTGTAGTAAAGTGCCCCAGCCCACAGGGTTATGGGTAGTTTTATATTTTTCATCCCCTCGTCAAGTGAAATCCAGACATTGTGCCACCTCTCCCCAGCCCACATGGATAGGGGAATTTCCATATTTTCCACCTCCTCATTGGAACTATTTTGGAAACCATCTACCCTCAGATGTTTCCACAAAACATCTAGGAGTGTCAGGATCTTTTAATCAGTGGGAATCATCTCCATCATCTACAAACCACAATGATTCAACACTTGCCTCTGGACCAATAAAGATCGGGACTTTATAACACAGGCTCCGAACTCAACCATGTTCCCGTGATAATAGATTCATAGAAAACATATTAGATAATAAGCATGATTTACCATATCTTGAAGATAGGCTGTGAAAAGTATATTCCTTCTAATTATGACATGTTCCCAAGTACTTCAACTATACCATGAAGAATGGTTTTATAGATTAACTCACAATGAGAAAGATAAGTGAGGCAAGGATAGTAGTATATGAAAATAATTTTCCATACCATTGATGTATCGGGTACACAGTAGAAGGTTGTGGTTCCATCAAAGACTGGATTCAGGTATAGATAAACATAAGGATATTAGAACCACCGACACATGAATCCCCACTCCAGTCATATGAGCACTCCGAAAAGGAAAAAAAGTGTGAAGAGGAACATGATACATGTACCTTCCAAGGATAAGAAACTGTATTTCAATACAATATTGAACAAAGATTATTATTTCCAAACAAAACATATTCCCATGTATTTTGATTATGATAGAGAAAATGGTTTGATAGAACTCCCAACAATGAGGAGGCCAAATGATAAAGGTTTGGAAGATCATGAAAACTATTTCCCCTGACATTTACGTCTCAATCAAACAATAGAGAGCTGATTTTTCTTAAAGGGTTTTTTGGAGATACATGCAAGTGTTGGATTAAAAGAGTTGAAGGATCCTGAAACTCATGAAATCTGCATAAGAGTCATTTGATCCCCATCAGATGAGCAACTCTCCTAATAGGTTATTGGCTATCATCCTCATTATAATATGTCAAACTAAAATTCCATCATCCTCACCATAAGATGTTAAACTGCATGGATATTGTCCTTACAACAATAGGTTAAATTTCATTTCCATTATCCTTACCGCAAGATGATAAATTGCATGGCCATTTTCCTTATGACAAGATGTTAAACTACATGGCCATCATCCTCATTGTAAGATGTTAAATTGCATGGCCATCATCATCACCGTAAGATGTTAAACTATATGACCATTGTCTATATTGAAAGATGTTACATTGTATAGACATTTTCCTTACAACAAGAAGCTAAAATGTATGGTCGTTGTACTTACTGTAAGATGTTAAATTTCATGTTCATCATCCTAACCATAAGACATTAAAATGAGTAGCTATTGTCCTCACCATAATATGTTAAACTACATGGCCATCATATTTAATGTAAGATATTAAACAGAACATCCATCATCCTCACGGTAATTCATTATACTACATAGACATCATCATCACTATAAGATGTTAAACTACACGACCATCATCTTAATTGAAATATATTAAACTAAATGGTCCTTTTCCTTAACACAAGACGTTAAATTTCATGGCCATTATCCTTACCATAAGATGTTAAACTGCATGGACATCATCCTCACTGTAAGACATTAAACTGCATGGCCATCATCATCACTATAATATGTTAAATTACATGTCCATTATCCTTACCAAAAGACATTAAACTGCATGGATCACATCCTTACTATAAGAAAATAAAATGCATGACCATTGTCCTTATAGCAAGATGTTAAACTGCATGGATCAAGTCATTACCAAAAGATGTTAAACTGCACAGAACATGTCATTTCCACATAACATTAAACTACATGAGTTTTATAGAACTACGTACAGAATGGTTCTAATCCTAATGAGATATGTAGATATTCCTGGATCATATATCCTATCATATCCATCCATATCTGTGTACTCACCATAAGATGTTAAACTGAATGGCCATTATCCTTACTATAAGACGTTAAATTGTATGGATCATATCCTTACTACAAGATGTTAAACTGCATGATCATTTTCCTTACCATGAGACATTAAACTGCAAGGATCATATCCTTACCGCAAGATGTTAAACTATATGAAACATATCCTTTCCACATGACATTAAACTACATGGTTTTTCTAGAACTATGTATGTATTGATTCTCATCCTAATGAGACGCATAGGGACACTTAGATCCTATATCCTAGCCCATCCACCCATATTATTTTTCCTAACTGTAATACATTAAACTATGTGGTAATTGTCTTTATTACAATATGTTAAACTACATGGATCATGTCCTTAGCACAAGACGCTAAACTGAACATCCATTGTCCTTACCGCAAGATTTTAAAATGCATAGATCATGTCCTTACTATAATATGTTAAACTGCATGGCACATTTCCTCTCTGCATGACACTAAACTACACGGGTTTTCTATAACTACGTACTGCTTGATTCTCATATGAATAAGATACGTAGGGATTCCTGGACCCTATATCCTAGTCCAGATACCTGTATTCTCATCCTTACCGAATGACGTCAAACAGCATGGTTAATGAACTTCCCACATGACATTAAACTGTAAGGTTTTTCTTGAAGTACATATGGCTTGACTCTCATCCTAATGAGATATTTAAGGATCATATGTTCTATATCTTAGACCATCCACCTATATTCATGTCCTTACCACATGAAAAAAACTACATGGGACACATCATGATAACATGATGAAAAACTGTATACCATTTCAATATTTGAGAGAGATCGTTAACATCAAGTGTAAATTGCAGCTTCCAGAAGCACCATTGATATAGTACAGTATCGATCCAATATTATTTATAAAATCACATATATCATTCAGATGATTGTTTAGGGAATTATCTAATAGGTTGTCTATTTGAACCCTCATATTTGGGTGTAATGAAAATCTAGTCAAATGTGGAATGTTTCAGACTAGAGAGATCAGGTTCATACCCCTAATAATTTGGAAAAATATTGTTTTCATATCCATGAAGAAATTATAGGGAAGGTCTAAATCCATGCCCCTGTGAATGAAGTTTGTTGTCATATTTTGATGGTACAAGGAGGATAGGAGTGGGTATATATCCCCACTTCAATCAAAGGAATCAACCAACATACCCCGGAATCCAGGAGCATATAGACATATATCCCTATACAAACCCTATTGAAGTATCAGTGCTTTGTGATAGAAACAGAGGATTTATTATAGTATATTCTAGTTTAGATGTGGGGAAAGGCATGTATTCCTATCCCTATAGCCAAGGAAACTCAACACTCTAATATTTTTGAAAAAATGGTTTCTCTAGAGTAAGCGTATATTATTTCTCCCATCTAGGAGGATTGTCAAAATATTCTGGTAAAGGAGGAGGCATTAGATCGGGATCATCTTCTCGTTCCAACCAAGGCTCACCAGGTGAGAGTTGCACGTGCCTTAGGACAGGCTCATATCACTATCTCAAAGGTATGGAGGCATATTTCAGAGTCCTTGGATTAAGAACATATCCCCATTATGGTTGGGGCTCACCAAGTGAGAGTGGAACATACCACGGGATAGGTGCATACCCCTATCAAAAAAATATTGGTAGCATACTCCAAAGGCCCAGGATCAGCTCATATCCACATCCTGGATGAGTCTCACCAAGTGATAGTGGAACATGCTTTGGGATAGGCTCATATTCCTATAAAAAATGCTACTCAAAATATCCCAATAGCTTACATGAGGAGGCTCATATCCCTCCTCCCATTCTGTAGGTCCATCGAAATATTCCAATGGGGAATGAATATTCTGACCAGACTCATATTCTTGTTCCAACTAGGACTCACCAAGTGAGAGTATCACATGCCTTAGGGTGGGATCGTACTCATGTCAAAGAAGACTATAGGCATATTCTGAAGGCCTAGGATCAAGCTTATATCCCCGTTCAAGCTGAGGCCCACCAAGTGGGAGTGGTACACGACTTGGGATAGGATCATATCCCTATTAGAGAAGCTCATGGGAGTACTATAGTGGATTCTCAGTAGTGGGCTCATATTCCCACAACACCATATAGTTATTAATAGATTCTAGTATTCGTTATAGAGATTCCCTATATCCCTACTCAGCCTCAAAAGGTAGGATGACATATTTAAACCACAATGAAGAGTGAGGCTCATACACCTAACCTTCTCAATGACAAGTATACTTGAGGTTGTTCTAGGAACATTATCAACACCCCAATGGCCCATAAACTCTTAAAACGAAGAATAAGGTGGTCATTACCATGATAGTACTCCTTGTGGTAGTGTGGAGACGAATCATAATAACTCTGATCCTAAAATCCATTGTGGTAAACCTCCCCACGGTGATATATCCCATTGAAAAAGAAATCCTCCCCTTGACCAAACAACTTCTTATAGAGAGGTGCTAAAAATTTTCAGGAACCTTCATATAGAAATATTCTCACAAAACTAGGGTTAACCAAATATAGTTCCCCATCAACCATCATCAGCACTTCACCAGGATCAGCTGGAAACCCAAAGATGTAACCTCTATGTTCTAACTAGGTTATGATATATAGATCTAATGAAGAAGTGGTTGACATGCAGATATAGAGACTGTTAGCTGGAAGAAACATAAAAAACATGCCCAGACCCATTGCCACTTCCAATTATGAGATCACAAGTAGGTAGAAAAAGGGAGTGTTGGAGTTTCAATATAACCACATTATGTTAAAATGTATGTAGTTAATCCTGACCACATGATGTTAAACTATATGTAGTTCATCCTAACCACATGATGTTAAACTGTACTAAGTTCATCCTAACCACATGATGCTAAAATGTATAGAGTTCGTCTAAACCACATGGCATTAAATTGTACGGAGTCTTTCTTAATTGCATGTTATTAAACTATACATTGTTTTTCCTAAACACATGATGTTAAACTATACAGAGTATTCTTTAACCACGTTATATTAAACAATACGGAGTACATTCTAATTACACGATGTTAAACTATATGGATTACATCCTGATAGAATTAACATAAAACGAATGGAGTGGGTCCTTACTATGATACATTAAATTTCATGGTATATGTACTTAATGAATTATACAAAACTGTATGGATCCACAGTGTTAATTCTCTTTCACATTGGGTGACCCAATGTCCTTGCCTCATAACATTAAAATGGACAATATTGAATAACTATGTGTGTCTTGATTCCTTCAATCACAAGATATGTAGCAACACCAAGACCTCCATTCTTGTGTCCAGCCATAACATTCATTCTCTTTCACATCGAGTCATATACATCCTTACCATGTGATGTTAAACTTTTTGGTTGATGTCCTTTACAAACAAAATTAAATTTCATTTGTTTTCTAGAACTATGTATGTCTTGATTTTTATTTCAATGAGATATGTAGGTACTCCTAGTCCAGCCACCACATGTCCCTGTCTTATCCTTAATTGCCTCGGCATGGTGGGAGGGACCCATTCTATTCCTTATTTCTCACACTTATCATAGATCACATGATCTTAGGAATTTCAATAAGGTAACTCTAGTATATACAAGTCATAACTGCTCATGATAGGTTCCTCATGGTCTTAAGTGCAAGACCTTGAAAGGAATACCCACATCCTTACTACATGACATTAAACTACACAGTTATTTAGGAACTATGTGTGGCTTGATTCCTATTACTATATGATACGTAGGGATTCCTATATCACCAATATTGGGCACAACTATAGTAATAAAAGGAAACAATTCCCACCTCTACATATGGTTCAGACCTGCATAGAGAGTTTCTCATTCAATAAATATGTGTGTCGTGATTCCTCTCATCACATGATACATAGTGACACCTAGATCTATAATCACAAGTCTAGATATAAAAATCGATAAAATAAATACACCACAATTTCATAAATTATTGAACCATACAAGACCATTTTTCTTATGTACGAGTTATATCTATATAAATCCTTCTTTAGCATGATAAATCATGTATAATTCTTTAATTTGGTTCCCACATCCTTGCCTCATGATGTTAAACTACAATGAAAAATGTCCTTAACACATGATGTTAGACTGCATGGAAAAGATCCCCACTACATGAGGATAAATTGTGTAGGTCATCACCTATTTTTCATTCCATATCAAAGGGCCATAAGAGCCTTACCCTAGTCATCCAAAGTATGGGGTCTTCAATAATCTTTTAATACACCTCAATCCATATACCACACTTCATCTTTTGAGTGCCTTGGGTTTCTAAAACCTTTCATGGCCCTTGGAAAGGAAAATATATCTCTCAGTTTGGATATGCTATCAATACAGAAGGGATTAGACCCACCAACTAGAGAAATCATGGCTCTGTAAGGAGGGAATTCTGATTATTGTGAGCCTGAAACCACCATGGAAGAACTCATCACCAAACATGTTTTGGGTCATCCCCATTAATATTTCCCTATATAATTACTCATAACCTAAGAACTTCAATCCATGATTAACAAAAAAAAATCTCTCGCTCAGAAATATGTTGGTGTACTCTTGACCCTGGTTATTTTAATTGGGATCTTTTGTATCATCCCTTATATAGGTCCATGTGTGTCATGGCCTTAAACCACCTGCACTTTGGTAAACTTTTTATGACATTAAACTCTATACTATAATGGTCCAAATTGCAAGACCCTAAAATACTAGTGAAAGAGACACAAAACATATCAAGATGAAAACCCTCAAAGGGCGGCCAGAGAAAAAGTTGATTCTTCACTAAATAAACTCTTCATATCTATAGTTTAAACTAAAAAATAAGGTTCCATCAAATAATTCATAAATCGCATAGGGAATAATTTATAGCCATAGTAAAATCCAAGCTATGAACACTGGACCACCTAGTCTAGGTAAATGTTAGAGAAATTATTTTCACACTTCCTAGCCATGACAATATGTTCTCTAAGCAATGACACAATGTTTAGTGTGCTCAAACTCTTATTGGGTATTCAATTCTCCATAAATCACACTTTGTGATTTGAGTTCATGGGGTTGTCGCAAACCTTTCATGGCCCCTATAAAAGAAAAGAGATCTCTCTGTTAGGCCATGAAATCAATTCACAAGGGCGCATACCCACTAACCAGATACCTCTTGGAACTATAAGAAGATATTTCTAGTCCATGTGATATTTACATCACTATAGTGGAACTCAACACCTGAGAGTGTTTTTTGTCATCCCATGTATGATTTTACCATACCTACCTCGTAACATGAATGCTTTTGATCGTGATTTATAATCCCCATACCAAACTATCTGAGTGGATTCGACGTCCAAAATGTTATGTCACCTTGTTTTGTAACTTTTCCCAAAGTAGAAATGAGATAATTCATTCCCAAACTTTTTATGTCCCACACCTCATGATTCGAAACCATAGGGTGTAGGGCTTGAACTTTACAATATAAGATCCATATTTCCCTAGGGTTTCAGAACCCTTTCTGGATAGCTTTATTTCCATACTAAACCTCATCACCTGGATATTTTAGTCTTAATAAATCTTCCATGACCCTTGGAGAAGAGTGGATACCCCTTTGTTCAGCCATGCTACCGACACATAAGCACTTTGACCTACCAACTGAAAGGCTTATCCTCCTTGTAAGAAACAAACTCTAATACTCATGATCCTTGGAGACACTATGGAGGAACCTGGAATCTCAGAATGTCACAGTACATACCTGTTATGTCTTAACCATATCATATTCATGGACTCAAACTTTTGGGTTATGAATTACATTACCCATATTCCAACTATCTAGGCAGACCTATCATTCCTATAATTTTTCCTTCAACTAAAATCCATCCCATAAATCTTCCATAACCCTTTGAAAATATTGTAAACCCCCTTAATTGTTCATTCTAGTGATGCATAAGGGGTTAGACCTATAAACAATAGGTATATTCTCCTTACAAAATTTAACTACAATCCTCATGAGTCCTGGTGACACTATGGGAGAACTCACCACCCCATATTTTTGTGAATCATCCCTAATCTTCCTACCCCATATTCCATGTACAAAAAAGGTTGACACTAGAAAACCCTAAACTACATCACATAAAAGGACCAAGCTAGAAGGAATTAAACTATATCACAAAAAAGGTCTATGTTTGAATATCCTAAACTATAGCACATCAAAGGTCCAAGTTTGAAGACCCTAAATTATAGCACATCAATGGTTTGAGCTTGAAGACCTTAAACTATAGCACAAAAAAAGGTTTGAGATAGAAGACCTTAAACTATAGCACAACAAAGTTACAAGATATAAGACCCTAAACTACAACACACCAAAGGTGTGAGCTAGAATACCCTAAACTACAATATAATAAAGGTCTAATCTAGAAGACCCTAAACTACGGTACAAAACAGGTCTGATCTTGATGACCCTAAACTATAGCACAATGATGGTCTGGCATGAAAGAAATTAAAAATAACCAACTGAAAGAGACATAAACCTATAATAAGGTATCCTAATAAAAATCCCATTCCATGCCTGCTAAATCATCCTCTATATGAAGCATAGGAAAAAGTTTGTGAAAAACCTAATAGTGATACAAAGATTTTTGGGCCCACTATATGGCCTTAGAAAAAATCAATCCATAATCGCTAAGTACCATGACTTAGGTTGAAGTTAGAGCATTATCCCCCCCCCCCTCAGGATGGATACCATACCCAAATCATCATTTTAAATCAAACAATCTCAATACAACTAGAGAAAATGAATTAATGGATAATTTCATGTTAGTGGGAATTCATGAACAATTCTCTAAGAGATGCATGTTGTAAGTCCAGAATACAAATCCATGTGATTGGATCCCTTTGGTTTTACACATAAAGGATGGACATCATGGATGATCCAAGAAAAATCTCTACTAATACATGGGTCTCTACCAAGGAATTTTTCATAAAAATAGTGACATCCCCCTCCTATATATTATCTAGATCTACATAAGTACATTCATCATGGAATTATTCATCTATAAACCTATGTTCCCTATGAATGTATTTAATCTGCACAATGGTATACTTTATAACTATGTATAGATTGATTGATATTCTCATGGGATACATAGAGACATCCAAGTACCTTACTTCATATCGATCCACAAGTTTAATTCCACCCAATCCCTATTACATCATGGAATTAATATACATTTCAATATCAGGATATCCACACTCCCAGTCAATGAAACTTCCTATTTTGGATTCAAATGAGCATTTATGGCCAGAAGTCACATCTTCATAACACTTAAAAGTCCCTTTAATGTCACTCAGCCAATAATATTGAAAAATTATCTCAAGAATCTCAATATCAAATCCCATCAAATGACCAAATATGTGGCAAAGTGATCTACAGCTAATTTATAATTGTACTATTTTCAAGATGATTGAATCTAATTCTTGGGGGAATTTTATTGGCACCCATAATTGTAAATCCTAGACTTTTCCATCGAATATTCAAGAAATTTAAAGACCATGGAAAACATTAGAGTATTTTCAATGAAGAACTTGAAAATAACATACATGAAGGCTTGGTATTGGTTTAAGGGGATATACTTTGGACCCTTGTTTCACTTATCTTAGAACTTCATTCTAAGTTTGTTCACACTATAATTTTCTAAAAAATTAGACAAGCAACTAACTAACCAGGCCAAGGCACAAACACCAAGCACATGAGGGACCATGGTTGACCACACCCATTGGGATCTATCTTGGAATATCTAGTGGAGAGAAATAGGCATAGCGCTCATAGGAAGTGAGTGGAACTATGTATAAGGCCCATGGTGCATGAGGCTGGAGCCACACATAACTTGGGAAGAAATCCCATAGGGACAAAGCTCGGGAGGAGGTGTGTGTAGGTGGTATGAGTGAAAAACCCCATTGCCGGCTTGACTAAATAGTGGCAGGAATTGGATTATATTATAGAATAATGGTGATGTAGGATTTATATGTGGGACAAAATTTTCACATGTACTGTTCACATGGTGAAATATCAGCTGCTTGATCAATCACTCAGCTGATCCCGACCATCAATTTAAGTCATGCGCATCACGATTTTGAAATAGGTCAATCCCACACTACAAAAATTAAAATCAATCTCTCATAGCATGAATACTTATTCTTCAACCTCTTGCTCATTTGTCTCCCTCCTACGTCATTGGTTCAACAGGGAAAAACAACTCATGTCACTTTCATCCTTTACTGATAGCTAAGTGATCCTGATATAGATGACATAATCCATCACAAGACTCCCTCCAATAACACTAGTGCCATGTCACAAGAGCTCCCTCTGGAACTTTAAGTCATCTCATGATCGTCCTTTGATCATACAATCGATGTGAAGGAAAATTATGAATTCTTTTCAATATTTTATGATTGTGATCCCTTTGGTCTTTGGTGTGTTTTTTCATACAAATTAAATAGGATTTATTAGAGGATGGTACAAGGAATCATAGAAGAAAAATGAGGGGATGGATAGCATGTGAAGCTGCCTCATGGCTGCATGATGATAATATGGAATGTCAGCATCACCTTAGCCTAAACATACGGCATGACCACCATGAAAAGTGGTTCGAGATTCAGGCCAACATCACCTATAAATATCCTTATCTGGTCAAAAAAGGAAACATAAGGGGGAATAAAAGGGAGATCCAAAAAGTAATGTGGGAGGAGGAATAGAACGCAGTGGTCACCACCTTCAGAGATCTTCTCCAGGTAAATTAGAAGGCTTCCTCTCATGATAATACACCATGGGATGTCATCAAAAAAAATATCTGTGTGATCATCATAAGATCACATGATCATATTCCAGGATAATATCATGTGATTACCTTGTTTATAATAACCTAAAATCATCCATAAACTCCTACGGATACACATCCCTATCACACAAACCTCCCTTCTTTCCATATGGTTGTAAGGTTTAGTGATATTGTATCATATAAGTCCCCTAGAATCATGTGATTTCATATAAACTGTTCGTAGGGATAGCTGTAAACATGCACCTTGTATGAAGTGCATGTTATCTATAATGAAGGAATCCCATGTGTGTACCCCCTGTATTTTTTATGATGCCTCCTACATGATCTTCATTTAGAACGCTTGATCTCTTGGGTGATGGAACCTCATGCGATGCAGTATGGAAAGTCCTAGGATGTACCACAAACCCATACTGGTGTTCACAAGAGTAAAATAGTAGAAATATTACTTATGGTGTCATGAACCCTTGATCTCACGGTGCCCCTCTACTCGACCCTATAGTGCAGACATGAGGACTTGTTCCCCCATCATGTTCCATGCGTCCTCCTTCGCCATGCAGTGAAAACCTTTTCCTTGTAACCCAAACATCAGTAGACATGAACTGAAAACCCTCAATCTCATGAATCCATGAATCCACTATCTTTATGGTTCCTTAATACATCTTTTAGAGTGTCTTAATTCAAATACTTCACCCTCATGGATCCTTGGTATAAGGGTTGACACTGTGGCGAGACTCCATTGGGAAGCATGTGAATCGCATGAATGAAGGAGCTTCATGTGGGCCTCCTGAAGAATGATACATTCTCATAAGATCATGATCATGTGGGATACCAATTTTTTCTTTGAAATCCATGAAGGATATCCCTGTTATTATTTCCCTTAGTTTTGAGATGTGATAATTCTTGGTATCTCGTGATGTCTCCATGCGGTTGTGGGAGTGGCCACCTCGACATGAAGCATCCTCACGAACACCCCTAACATGAAAGAAAAACAACAAGGGAACACAAAACATATGACATGAACCTTATTCATGTAGAGTAAATCCTCGTCATTTTATATGGACTCAACAAATAGACCCACTCATTTTCAAATAATTCATCGCAAAACCCCTTTTGAGGTCATGCGAGTTCCATGAACTGGAACCTTCATATGGTGCCATAATGTGTGCACTCCTATGCATGATCATGTTCCCGACACCCATAGATGAAACCCCACATTTACTTCATAACCTTAATAGATTCATATACATAATGAATCTATTATCCATGCACTCTCCTTCCACATATATTTTTCCCATATAAACATGAATAAATATCTCTTTAAACATGTTAGTCAACACATGGACAGGCACAAGATCCTAAACACATCCATGAGACCCTACCACATGAATAGATTAAGGATACATGATCAAAAGACTCTTCAATGGTCATTTGATATACTCGGGTAGCCTTGGGCATGTTATGTTGGTCACAAGACAATCCTTGAACAATTCAAGTTGATCTCGTGATAGTTGGTTGACATGTCACTATTGTCATGTGGCTATTTGAAGATAAGTAAATTGATCAAGTTAAATCCACCCCTTGACACATATAAATTGTCATGATACAATCATAGGACAAGTCTCATGATCATGAAAAGCACCTTGTGTTTATCTTTATTTCTCATGCAAAGATATTCTAGATAATGAATTTTGATCATACGAAGGAGACCTTGACATGTCTAGTTGATCATGAGATTTCCCATTGACATGGTGGTATTGTCATGTGACAGTATGAAGATAATCCAAGTTGATCAGTTAATATCCCCTTGACATGTATGCATTGTCACAAGATAGAATCTGGACAAGCTAGTGCAATCTCGCACAAGCTTATTGACATGTCATCATTATCACGCGATAGTTCGAAGATGAGTCAGGTTGGTCATGTGACATCACCTAGTCATTTATACTTCGATCATCTTTAATACCCCAAAATTTTGCACTTTGATTATGCAATGAATCATGGAAATACATACTTCACTCAAGAAAAGGAATCTGATATGGGTAATTTGATCATGCAAAAGAAACTGGTCCTATCCACATTGGTCATTTGGAAGATATTATGTATGCAAATGTAGGTTATGAAAGGAATCCTGAATATGTTCGGGAGACACTCTTGGATGTGTATTCTATAACAGATTGACACCCCAAATATTTCAAGAAGACAATCGAGACATGTGTAGAAAGTATATAAGACATGTCAGGAAGATCCCTTATGACATGCCCACTTTTTCCGATAGACCCATTTGGACTCATGCCATGTGGACCCCTACAAGGAACCCTCATACACATACCCCTTTTATAATGGAAGTTTCCTTGATGATCTGGGGTTACACACTCATGCAACCCTACCAATTTTATGCTCTCATACAGACCTTTCATGCTCATCATCACCTCTCTTTATCTGTTAGAAGATAGAGAATGAGTGTATTAGTGGGAAGCCTCAGTGTGTAATCCCCAATTACCAAAATAATATAATATTCCCCAATAAATTATCATACTCAGTGTGTAATCCCCAATCAAATGGTCATCCTTGATGTGTAAGCCCTGATCTATATAGAATACTCATTGTGTAAGATCAGATCAGTAGGAAATCCTTAATGTGTAAGCCCCCATTAATAGGGAATACATCCTGGTTTAAGTCCTTAGAATTCTTAAAACCTTGTGGATAACAATAATTTCTCCAACTGTGATCATCTGCCTTATCCCATCATTGGGTTAAGGGGTAAATGAACTACAAGAACTTTGATTCCCTCCATAGTCGGGATATGGAGGATGCCTTCCTAAGGCCTGGGCTGTAATGGGCCTCCACTTCGATGTAAGTCCCTTCATTCCTCTATCATTTCAACCATTGGGACCTAATCATTCTCATGGTCTAGTCATTATTCCTCATGCATCAACAATGAGAAGTTAACTCATACACAAGCATCATTTTAAGTATCAGTCATGACTATGCCACTATGTACCTCAAGCCCATTAGTGGGTTAGGGATGAATCGAATTAAGATAACTCTAATTCCAATTATAAAATGGGATATGTAGAACACCTTATTAAGGCCTGAGATTTATACCATATTATCTATTAGATGGGTCATCATACCTCTCAAATGGAAACTTTAATGTGTAAGACTCGTATGGATGTGCTCACATGAAATGTGTCCAATCTACCACTATCTCATGTTTCTCACACCGATCATGGATTACATGGTCTTACAGACCAGTGATGATTGTATTAGAAGTATGTTTATAATTTACCTAGTGTGGGATCTTTACCATTGGTATATAAGTCTAGTTACATCTCATCACTTCTCAAAGGGCCATAATCCCGATAAAGAATTCTAGGGAAGTCTTATATGCATAAGTCCCATATAGGGACTCTATTATCATATATTGCATGACATATTGGACCATTATGAGAACTATATAGACTCTAATTCCCATCAAAAATAGGAAACATAGGATGCCTCACTGTGGTCTGAGCCCGATATTCACATCCTTACTAGATGATGTAAAACTACATGGACCAGTCCATACACATGACCTTAAACTATGCTAAAGGAATTATGCGGGTTTTGATTCATATATTCATAGGGTGTGTAGGATTACTCATAGAGTTTCAATCCCATATCCAAGACACCAACCATATCCCTATATAGAAATAGACTTTTTAGGGCCCAAACATATCCATAACCCATAGAATCATAAATAAATAATAGAGTGATAGAGAACCCGTGATATGCATACAATCATTCATATCAATACATGTTCGTAATAAAGTCATCGAAACATGGGTAACCATCCCCATATCGAGGTATGGGAAGGATTTCACTAACATGTCTTAAATCTATAAGAGAGTCTTGGAGTATGAAACAATTCCCCCAAAAGGGTGTGATGAGCCCAACCTCACATCCTCTCGACCAATGTGAGTTCCTAAGCATCATTGTGCATGAAACCCCAAAGGACCACCTACCTCTGAAAAGAAGGTCTATACTCAGTTAGCGATGTGGGAACCATTAGAAGTCCCTAGGGAAGGATAAACAAATGGATAACCCGATGTGAGTGATTTATCAAGGCCTTAAACCCCCCCCCCCCCCCACAATCCAACCATTGGGAGAATCCCATTCCACTACCCATTTCCTGAAGAAACACACTTGCGGAAGAGGAGAGGCCAATGTGACAAGATGTTTCATCCTTTTTTTATTTTTTTCTTTTTCATTTTTATTTTGTTTTATTTTCATTTTATTTTTTTCTAATTTAATGTAATTTTATTTCATTAATTAAATAAAAATAATCATTTTATAATTTTGTGTCCACTGATGTGGCAGTGTTTTAACACTCTTTGCCACATCCTTTTTGTATTTTCTATTTACTTTTTTATATTAAAATGTTATTTTTTATTAAATAATTGATAAGTGTTGTGTTTTTGTACTTCTTGTGTAGAATAATTAGTTTTTTAGTTTAAAACATGTGTTTTAATGTGCATTAGTGTCATTTTAAATAATTCTTAAATTAACTTAGTCTTGAGAATTGTACTTTTATTTATTTACTCTTTTATTTTTATAATTTTTCATTCTAGTTAGTTTATTAATTCATTTATTAAATTAATTATTTCTTTATTATTTAATTTTTAAATAAATAACTCATTTCGGTTTTTAGTCTTTTAATAATTTTAATTAGTTTTAACAATTTATGTTTATTCAATAAATAGTTTTATTCTTTAATTTAATTAGTTCTTTAATTAATTTATTAATTAATTTAAGAAAGTAATTATAAATATTTTAATTTGTTCTTTAATTATGTATGTTTATAAATTTTAATACAAATAAATTCATTATTTTAAATAAAGTATTATTAATTTTATTATTTAACTTTGTATTATTTATTTATTTCCATTCTATTTAATTTAATTTATTAACTGATTAATCATTTTTTAGTTTTATTTAAATTATTAATTAATTTAATCTATTCTTTTTATTTTATTTTTTTATTTTTATTTTTGCAGGTACTCACGGTGGCAATGTTTCCGCTCTAAATGGTCTCACCGTGAGCATCACTCACAGTGCCACCATTTCACACCTAATGTCTCACTGTTCCACCTCCAGCCACCGTTATCCATTTTTACTGTCTCATGGTATCACTCACGTTGAGACCGTGATACATACTCACAGTGCCACTGCATTTTGCTCACCGTTATGTTTCCTTCATTTCTCACGGTGCCACTGCTACACATCACACCTTCTTTCTCATGGTGCCTCCTTGCTTCGCACTCCACCTCCCCACCCCATTACTCATCTCCTCCCTCCTCATCCACAGCAGCACACATAGCAACATAAAAAAAAATTGGAAACCACCACAGCTAATCGAACAACAAAATCACAAACTGAATATCAAACCAAATTTGATGTTTACTGAATCTGAATACCAGAATTGAAATCCCTAAACTTTT
Source organism: Viscum album (assembly GCA_963277665.1). NCBI lineage: Eukaryota > Viridiplantae > Streptophyta > Magnoliopsida > Santalales > Viscaceae > Viscum > Viscum album. The sequence goes on from OY728155.1 coordinate 1,034,090,708, forward strand.
AGATCTGAACCTTCATTAATCAAGCCGCTCAGGTTGAGCAACCCAAGTCAGGCCATCCACTGCTCTGCCATAGCAATCCAAGCTGAGTCCAGCCCAACGTCGATTCCCCCTCTATCCGAGCCGCCGGACCTCGCCACTATGCACATAGCTGAGACTCTCCCTGCCTTACTCCTCGCTGCAGAACCACCTGCTTCACGCCAATATCATCTCACTGGTCCGGCCACACCCCCATCCACCTGAAGTCGCCGCTCCTAAACCCTAGCCACCCTGCTCACCCACAAACCCATGCTCCTACCGCAAGCTCACGCTGCTCACTGAAGCCACCTGCCCTTCCTCCATCGCCGCGCGAGCAAACCCCATGCCTGACCTCACCTTCCCCCTTCACTTCACCGAGACCCCCTATTTTCCCCCTTTCTCTTCTCTCTTCCATGTCGCACCCCACCCCTCTTCATCTTTTTCTTTTTTGTTTCTTTTATTTAGATTTATATAATAATCATAATATATATAATACACTATATATATAACATATAATATAACACATTATATATAATATATATATATATATATCAAATACTATACTATAATAATTATAGTTATATTAATAATTTTATATAATCTTATATATAATATTAGTATATCATATTAAAAAAATATAATTACATATAATAGTAATAATAATATTAGGTATTATATATATATTAATAAGTATTTTAATTTAAGTAGTAATATTAATATATAGAATATAATAGTTTCATTTTTTTATTTGACTCATGTGTGTTTTGTTGTGCAAGGGGATTTACTGGAAGAAGTGGGATAAAGGAAATAGTTCGTGGGAAGGTGCAAGAATATTTGCGAGATAGTTGTAAGGGGGTTGTTTTCACTTACATGGAGTTCACTCGGGAGCTGGTGATGCACACTCAAAAGCGTGCCATGTGGATCTGCTCTCTGTTAGGTCGTTTATTGCATTTTTCTGTTTTCATCTCTGAATAAGAGGACCCTCGACTCCACTCTTCAAGGGGGGCCAAGGCAGGCAGGGCGGGAAGGCAAGACAGAGAAATCTGGGGGCCGGAACAAGAATGGGGGTGGGAATCATTCCACAGCGGGAGGAGGAGACTCCATCCCGATTCACACATCCATTCCATCCACATCTCATGGATAGGGACCATCTTCGACTGGGAGACGGGACCTGCTCCTCCATTCTCTGCCTCACCCCCTTTGCTCTGTTTTAGTTTTGATTTCTTTTGAGTCTATAAATATTTTGTGGTGCGTGTTTCGTAATTAGATCTTTGATGTTCTTGATGTATTGTTCGTTTTTCTTCTTTCTAGTCTCGCGTTGTGATCTCAAATCTCTAGAAATGGGGATCTAACTTGCAGGGCTAGATCCAATTTATGAAACCCAACACGATCTGGAGATCCACACATCAACGCTATCACGTTCTTTTTATTCACCTTGGTAGATCGCATCTGCGAGTTAGATTAAGTGAGATCGAGATCTTGCATATGATGATTTTCTACTTTCTTGTTTAATTTCGTCTCCCCTTCCTACTTTATTTCTCAAACTGAGAATCAAGATTGGTTGTGCGATGTAATGATATTAGGGGAGTTATTCTGGATTGTGAGAAATTCTTTTCAGAATGACTTTGCTGGGTGAGTCACCTTGCAGTTCGGAGGAATGCTTGAGTATTGAAGAACTCTGATGCCTGAGTGTTCAATTTATAGGTGAGATTGGTATGTGATCCGAGACACTGGTCATGCATTGTGTGAATTTGAGAATTGTTTATCAATTACTTAAGCTGGTCTAGGATAGGGAGTAGAGGGTGAATTAACCTGGGTCTGGCCTTGTTCTCACTAACTTTTGTCTTCTGTGTTTTGTTGTCATTTTTTTGTTCTTTGTATTTTTTTCTTGTGTTGTGTTTTTCTACTATCTTTTCTTGTTCCATGTAGAGTTTTCATGTGTTTAGGTTTTTTTTCACTTTTCCATAACTCTCTCTCTCTCCACTGTGCACTTCAGCACTGATCAGAGTTTTCTTAGGGTTAGTGTTCTATTGTTTTAAAAATATTTAAAAATTCACAAAAAGATTTTCAGAATGACCACTTAGGCTCTCGACACTACTTACTTGTGATCGACCTCGAGGTTAGACACTGTGTTATATCTTGGGTCTTTATAAATGTAAGCTTGATCGTCCTCGCGACAAGAACATCCGTCAAATTTTGGCGTTGTTTCTGAGGAAGCAACGAGTGTCTCAACGGTTTTTCCAATTTTTATTTTATTTTAAAACAAAAAAACATATAAAAAAACAAAAAAAAACACACACACACACAGTGATGACCTCTAACGAATCTGATGTAGTGTCACTGTTTGACTCGGTTCAAGAGCTTGAGGAGGTTGTTACTAAGTTTCAATGTTGGATGCATGAAAGACAACATCGAGACCTTACTGATGAAGAGACAGCTTATTCTCATGAGATCATGAAGTTGATGCAACAATCCATGGATAAGGTCAAAGACTACCAAGAAGAAATTGAAGTACCACCACCTCCCATTGAAGCCCAACATTCTGGAAAATAGTTGAGAAGGAAAGAGAAAATAAACAGAAGAAAGAAAGAGTGCAAGTTTCCCAACTTTGGTATGGATTTGTTCCTGGAGTCAAGGATAGAAATTCCAGAACCAATTTCTGAGGATGTTTTCAAGGGCTTGCAGGATGTAGAACTTGAAAAGACTCATGATGCTGGACATTTCTTTGATGATCATTCTTTCCCTGATTTCCATTCTATTGATTATTCTTGCTATAATTATTCTAATGATTTTTCAATGCTTCAACAGTTGGAACTAGCACATGAAATTGTATCATTCTCCTTAGAAGACTCAGCAAGTGAGGTGGTGTGTTTTGAAGAGAGTTTGGAGGAGGTTGACTACCTCGCTCTTACCCTGGACCCTCTCCCAGGATCATTATTCCATCACGAGGAGGAACAAGCATCACTGATAAAGGGAGTTGACAATTTTATGGAAGAAGTTGTATTTTTATTCAACTTTGATTACATTGAATTTGATGTTAATTGTGTTGCTTCCTGTGTAGGTTTTGAAGATGCATCTCACTTTTGTGATTTCTTGGAGAGTGAGGAAGTTGAGGTTGAATCTGCCGAAGAGTTTATGGAACTTCCAAATCTGGATGACACTTCCAGTTTGGGAATTATTTTTGAAGATGAATTTTTGGAGTTGTTCACTAACATAGAAGTGGATAATGACACATTAATTGCTTTCCAAGATAAAAAAAATTTATTAGAATAAAACTAAATACAAGTCACATCCAAGTTTTCCAATATTACAACTTGTGCACTCTCAACCACAAGCAGATAAAGAGGGGTAGTACCCCTACCTTGTGTATTTCCCTCTATCATTCAACATGAAGTACATCAATGCCCAGGAGGGGAATTTGGTTGACGTTTCACATGGGGTACTCCAAAGATGGAAAGTGACTAAAGTTGGAAGGAATCACACCTAGTGTTTCTTGAGAAAGAAACCAAATCCCCCGTCAGACTGTGGTTGATCTGAGGACTGTCCAGTTGTGGACAGTCAAACTACAGCACCCCCTGGGGGGTTATCCCAGGATTATCCTTTTTAATTTCCTTCTTTACTTACTTATTGCATGCTTTTTTTTAAAATTGAGATTTTTTAGACAATAAAAAGGCAGTAGATTCCATGTGGCTATCATCCAAGTCCCATAGGAAGAGTACACTGAAGATCATGGATAACACTCCCTAACTCATACATTGTGGTTTCTTTTTATTTGAACTTAAAATCTAGAACACTGATGTCAAACTGTTTCATCATGTAGGTTCCAAACTGGAGCATCCAAAGTTCATGTGCAAGGAACTTAAAGGGAGACATTGAAAAACAAAATGAATTAAATCTTCCATTCGGGGAAGTAAGGTTTTAAGTCTACAAGTTGTTTCAATCTTCACATTTTTATTGTGTGCTGTTGTGAACTAAGTATGGGGGTCTTATCACTAATTTATTAAACTCTTGGACTATGTTTTATGCTTGGGTGTTAGATGCTAATATTTACTTAGTTGAAAATTTATTTTGAGATGGTTTTTGAAATATGCTTGCACCCACTACTTTCAATTTAATTATGTTGCTGCTGCACATCATTGCTAAAAATGCTACTATTTGAAGTAAATTGTTAAAATATTTTGTCTGCTCGCAATGATTCAAAGCATGAACATTTTAGGAATAGAAATTCACTTTTTTGTTGGTGATGCTTGGTCGGGTTGGGCTCTTTTGTTTTTGTTTGTTTTTATTTTTATTTTCTTTCACTTTTTATGTCGCAAAGAAAATTTTTCAACCTCATTACTACCCTTCCATATCCTATTTAAGCTGAATTTTCCATCAATCATGAACTTCAACTGTATCCCACCTTCAGATACAAAATTGGGAACAATGTTGGGTTTTAAGTGTGGGGGAGAGGGTTCATTCTAGTGTCATGGTGAATTCCCCCTTCTTGAACCTAAGTTTGTGGTTGTTTAAAAAAATGGTCAAAGGTTTTCAAAAAAATGGTTCAAAATTCCTTCAATTTTTTTTTGTTTCAAATTTTTTTCATCACATGATGGTCATTGGAGGTTCACCGGTACTTCATTTATGTCATATTTAGTGGATAACTGTTTTCTGGATGTTGAGAGTGGCACTGATTCAGAAACTGTTAAACATGAATGATTGCTGAGTGAAATTGTTCATTGTCTCTATGGATCTGTGTATTTAGGAACTGAGGATGGTAATGTGATAGGACAAGTTTTTTGGAATAAGGATCATGGCTTGGAGTAACTAGAATTTCTCACTAGAACTTAGGGGAATCACATTTTTATAAAATAATATTCAATCACTTTAGGAAGTCAACTTGAATGATTATTAATTTAGTCATTTGTAACTGGAGTAAAATGGGAAAATGGTATCCCACGGTGAGTATCTAAGACAAGGTGCTTTGGGTGATTTTCTGTGAATAAATAAATCCAATTTCAATGTTAATAAGTGCTCTGCACATGGAATATGGATGGGAATGATTAAAATAAAGTGCCCTTGTCAAAAATGAACTCATTAAGGTGAGGGGAATTTTGAACCCAGATGAAGAAGGGAGCAATTGACTTGGTTAATATTCATTTGAGTTGAATCAATAAAGTGATCAATTTAATGGACCTTAATTTCTAGAACCTGGAGGAAGGTAAGAATGGAAGGTGCTTTTGGTTAAGTTTTAAATTCCACTTCATCTAACCTGTCAATATTCCTTGAATTAGAACTTGAATTGGAAGGTGAAGTAGGACAGTAAATGATTACACATAGGAGGCATAACATACTTTACAGTGTATGAGTTTGTGAGGCTTTTGATTTCTCATGATTATTTGAAGCTAGACAGGACAACATTTTTTGAACACCTTTGAAAAACTTGACTTATTGTTTGGTCCTGCTCCTCTTGATGTTAAAGTTTAATCATGCACTTTTTGAACTAGAACTCACAAATCATGTTTCTGTTTTAAAGTAAAAGGCATGTGCTTGTTTGAGGACAAATAAGGCTTTAAGTGTGGGGGAGTTTGATGTCGCAGTATTTTAACACTCTTTTCCATATACTTTTTGTATTTTCTATTGACTTTTTTATATTAAAATGTTGTTTTTATTGAATAATTGATAAGTGTTGTGTTTTTGTACTTGTTGTGTAGAATAATCAGTTTTTTAGTTTAAAATATGTGTTTTAATGTGCATTAGTGTCATTTTAAATAATTCTTAAATTAAATTAGTCTTGCGAATTAGAATTTTATTTATTTACTCTTATATTTTTATAATTTTTCATTCGAGTTAGTTTATTAATTCATTTATTATATTAATTATTTCTTTATTTTTTAATTTGTAAATAAATAACTCATTTTTGTTTTTAGTCTTTTAATAATTTTAATTAGTTTTAACAATTTAATTTTATTCAATAAATAGTTTTATTCTTTAATTTAATTAGTTCTTTAATTAATTGATTAATTAATTTAAGCAAGTAATTGTAAATATTTTAATTTTTCTTTAATTATGTATGTTTATAAATTTTAATACAAATAAATTCATTATTTTAAATAAAGTATTATTAATTTTATTATTTAACTTCGTATTATTTATTTATTTCCATTATATTTAATTTAATTTATTAACTGATTAATCGTTTTTTAGTTTTATTTAAATTATTAATTTATTTAATCTGTTCTTTTTATTTTATTTTATTTTATTTTACAAGTACTCACGGTGGTACTGTTTCCACTCTAAACGGTCTCACCGTGAGCATCACTCATGGTGCCACCATTTCACACTTAATGTCTCATCGTTCCACCTCTAGCCACCATTATCCATTTTTATTGTCTCACCATATCACTTGCGGTGACACCATGAGACATACTCACAGTGCCACTACATTATGCTCACCATTCTATTTCCTTCTTTTCTCATAGTGCCACCGCTACCCATCACACTTTCTTTCTCACGGTGCCTCCTTACTTCGCACTTCACCCTGCCACCCCATTACTCCTCTCCTCCCTCCTCATCCACAGCAGCACACACAGCAACAGAAAAAAAAAATTTGGAAACCACCACAGCTAATCGAACAAAAAAATCACAAACTGAACATCAAACCAAATTTAATGTTTACTGAATCTGAATACCATAATTGAAATCCCTAAACTTTTAGATCTGAACCTTCATGAATCAAGCTGCTCGGGTTGAGCAACCCAAGCTGGGCCATCCACTACTCTGTCATAGCAATCCAAGCTGAGGCCAGCCCAGTGTCTATTCCCCCTCTATCCGAACCGCCGGACCTCGCCGCTGTGCACATAGCCGATACTCTCCCTACCTTACTCCTTGCCACTGAACCACCTGCTTCGCACCAACATCATATCACCGGTCCGGACACACCTGCAGCCACCCAAAGCCGCCACTCCTAAACCTTATCCACCCTACTCACCCACAAACCCCTGATCCTACTGCAAGCTCATGCTGTACACCAAAGCCCCCTGCCCTTCCTCCATCGTTGCATGAGAAAACCCCATGCCTGACCTCACCTTCCCCCTTCAGTTCGCCGAGACCCCCTGTTTTCCCCCTTTCTCTTCTCCCTTCCACGCCGCACCCCACCCCTCTTCATCTTCTTCTTCTTTGTTTCTTTTATTTAGATTTATATAATAATCCTAGTGTATATAATACACTATATATATAACATATAATATAACACATTATATAATATATATATATATCAAATACTATACTATAATAATTATAGTTATATTAATAATTGTATATAAGCTTATATATAATATTATTATATCATATTAAAAAATATAATTACATATAATAGTAATAATAATATTATATATTATATATATATTAATAAGTATTTTAATTTAAGTAGTAAAATTAATATATAGAATATAATATTTTCATTTTTTTTATTTGACTCGCGTGTGTTTTGTTGTGCAGGGGGAGTTACTGGAAGAAGCTGGATAAAGGAAATAGTTCGTGGGAAGGTGTGAGAATATTCGTGAGATCGTTGCAACGGGGTTGTTTGCACTTACATGGAGTTCACTCAGGATATGGTGACGTGCACTCAAAAGCATGCCACGTGGATCTTCTCTCTGTTAGTTCGTTTATTGAATTTTTCTATTTTCATCTCTAAATAAGAGGACCCTCGACTCCACTCTTCAAGGGGGGCCAAGGCAGGCAGGCTGGGAAGGCAAGGCAGAGAAAGCCGGGGCCGGAACAAGAACGGGGGTGGGCATCATTCCACAATGGGAGGAGGATACTCCATCCCGATTCACACATCCATTCCATCCACATCTCATGGATAGGGACCGTCTTTGACTGGGAGATAGGACCTGCTTTTCCATTCTCCACCTCACCCTCGTTGCTCTATTTTAGTTTTGATTTCTTTTGAGTCTGTAAATATTTTGTGGAGCATGTTTTGTAATTAGATATTTGATGTTCTTGATGTATTGTTCATTTTTCTTCTTTCTCGTCACGCGTTGTGATCTCAAATCTCCAAAAATGGAGATCTAACTTGCGGGGGAAGATCCAGTTTATGAAACCCAACACGATCTGGAGATCTACACATCAACATGATCACGTTCTTTTTATTCACCTTGGTAGATCGCGTCTGTGAGTTAGATTAAGCGAGAGTGAGATCTTACATAAGACGATTTGCTACTTTCTTGTTTAATTTCTTCTCCCCTTCCTATCTTGATTTCTTGAACTGAGAATCAAGATTGTTTGTTCGATGTAATGATATTAGGGGAATTATTCGGGATTGTGAGAAATTCTTTTCAGAATGACTTTGCTGTGTGAGTCACCTTGCAGTTCGGAGGAACGCTTGAGTATTGAAGAACTTCGATGCTTGAGTGTTCAAATTATAGGCAAGATTGGTATGTGATCTGAGACACCGGTCATGCACTGTGTGAATTTGAGAATTGTTGATCAATTACTTAAGCTGATCTAGGATAGGGAGTAGAGGGTGAATTAACCTGGGTCGAGACTTGTTCTCACTAACTTTTGTCTTCTGTGTTTTGGTGTCCTTTTCTTTGTTTTGTGTATTTTTTTGTCTTGTGTTGTGTTTGTCTGCTGTATTTTCTTGTTCCATGTAGAGTTTTCTTGTGTCTAGGTTTTTTTGCACTTTTCCATCACTCTCTCTCTCTCCATTGTGCTCTTCAGCACCGATCATAGTTTTCTTAGGGTTAGTGTTCTATTGTTTTAAAAATATTTAAAAAAACACAAAAAGATTTTCAGAACGACCACTTAGGATCTTGACACTGCTTCCTTGAGAGAGACCCCGAGGTTAGACACTATGAAATATCTTGGGTCTTTATAAATGTAAGCTTGACCGTCCTCGCGACAAGGAAGTCCATCAAATTTTGGCGTCATTGCCGGGGAAGCAGCGAGTGTCTCAGTGGTTTTTCCAATTTTTATTTTATTTTAAAAAAAACATATAAAAAAACAAAAAAAAACCACACACAGTGATGAACTCTAACGAATCTGATGTAGTGTCACTGTTTGACCCGGTTCAAGAGTTTGAGGAGGCTGTTGCTAAGTTTCAATGTTGGATGCATGAAAGACAACACCGAGACCTTACTGATGAAGAGACAGCTTATTCTCATGAGATTATGCAGTTGATGTAACAATCCATGGATAAGGTCAAAGACTACCAAGAATAAAGTGAAGTACCACCACCTCCCATTGAATCCCAACATTCTGGAAAACAGTTGAGAAGGAAAGAGAAAAGAAACAGAAGAAATAAAGAGTTGTAGTTTCCCAACTTTGGTATGGATTTGTTCCTGGAGTCAAGGCTGGAAATTCCAGAACCAATTTACAAGGATGTTTTAAAGGGCCTTCAGGAGATGGAACTTGCAAAGACTCATGATGTTGGGCATTTCTTTGATGATCATTATTTCCCTGATTTCCATTCTATTGATTTTTCTTAATATAATTATTCTAAAGATTTTTCAATACTTCAATAGTTGGAACCATCACATGAAATTGTATCATTCTTCTTAGAAGACTCAACAAGTGAGGTGGTGTGTTTTGAAGAGAGGTTGGACGAGGTTGACTACCTTGCTCTTACGCTGGACCCTCTCCTAGGATCACTATTCCATCATGAGGAGGAACAAGCAGCACTGATAAAGGGAGTTGACAACTTTATAGAAGAAGCTGTATTTTTATTCAACTTGGATTACATTGAAGATGATGTTAATTGTGTTGTTTCTTGTACAGGTTTTTTAGATGCATCTCACTTTTGTGATTTCCTAGAGAGTGAGGAAGTTGAGGTTGAATCTGCTGAAGAGTTTATGGAACTTCCAAATCTGGATGACACTTCCAGTTTGGGAGTTATTTTTGAAGATGAATTTTTGGAGTTGTGAACTAAAATAGAAGTGTATTATGACACATTAATTGCTTTCCAATATAAAATAATTTATTGGAATGAACCAGAATACAAGTCACATCCAAGTTTTCCAACATTACAACTTGTGCACTCTCAACCTCAAGCAGAAGAATAGGGGTAGTACCCCTACCTTGTGTATTTCCCTCCATCATTCAACATGAAGTACATCAATTCCCAGGAGGGGAATTTTGGTTGAATTTTCACATGGGGTACTCCAAAGAATGCAAGTGACTGAAGTTGGAAGGAATAACACCTGGTGGTTCTTGAGAAAGAAACCAAATCCCCCATCAGACTGGGGTTGATCCGAGGATTGTCCAACTGTGGATAGTCAAACTACAACACCCCCTGGGGGGTTATCCCAGGATTATTATTTTTAATTTACTACTTTAATTACTTATTGCATGCTATATTTTTTTTATTGAGTTTTTTTAGACAATAAACAGGAAGTAGATTCCACGTGGCTATCATCCAAGTCCCATAGGAAGAGTATACTGAAGATCATGGATAACACTCCCTAACTCATACTCTGTGGTTTCCTTTTATTTGAAATTAAAATCTGAAATACTGATGTCAAATTGTTTCATCGTGTAGGTGCCAAACTGGAGCATCCAGAGTTCATGCACAATTCAATTAAAGGGAGACATTGAAAAACAAAATTAATTAAAGCTTCCATTCAAGGAAGTAATGTTTTAAGTCTACAAGTTGTTTCACTCTTCACATTTTTATTGTGTGATGTTTTGAACTAAGTGTGGGGGTCTTCTCACTGATTTTTAAAACTCTTGGATTGTGTTTTATGCTTGGGTGGTAGCTTCTAATATCTACTTAGTTGAAATTTTATTTTGATCTGATTTGTGAAATATGCTTGCACCCACTGCTTTCAATTTCATTATGTTGCTGCTGCACATCATTGCTAAACATGCTACTATTTGAAGTAAATTGTTAAAATCTTTTGTCTGCTCATAATGATTCAAAGAATGAAAATTTTGGGAATTTAAATTCACTTGGTTGTTGGTGATGGTTGGTGGGGTTGGGATCTTCTATTTTGGTTTGTTTTTGTTTTTATTTTCTTTCAATTTTTATGTGGAAAAGAAAATTTTTGAACCTCATTACTACCCTTCCATATCCTATTTAAGCTGAACTGCCCATCAATCATGAACTTCAACTATCTCCCACCTTGAGATACAACATTGGGGAAAATGTTGGTTTTTAAGTGTGGGGGAGAGGGTTCATTCTATTGTCATGTTGAATTCCCCCTTCTTGAACCTAAGTTTGTGGTTGTTTAAAAAAATGGTCAATTGTTTTCAAAAAAATGGTTCAAAATTCCTTCAAAATTTTTTATTTCAAATTTTTTTCATCACATGATGGTCATTGGAGGTTCACCGGTACTTCATTTATGTCCTATTTTGTGGATAACTATTTTCTAGATGTTGAGAGTGGCACTGAGTCAGAAATTGTTAAGCATGAATGATTGCTGAGTGCAATTGTTCACTGTCTCTATGGATCTGTCTGTTTAAGAACTGAAGATGGTAATGTGATAGGATAGGTTTTGTGGAATAAGTATCAAGGCTTGGAGTAACTAGAAGTTCTCACTGTAACCTAGGGGACTCACATTTTTATAAAATAATATTCAATCACTTTAGGAAGTCAACTTGAATGATTTTTAATTTAGTCTTCTATAACTGGAGTAAAATGGGAAAATGGGATCCCACGGTGAGTATCTGAGAGAAGGTACATTGGGTGCATTTCTGTGAATAAATAAAGCCAATTTCAATCTTAATAAGTGCTATTCATAGTTCTCTACATATGGAATATGGCTGGGAAAGATTAAAATAAAGTGACCTTGTAAAAAATGAACTCATTATGGTGAGGGGAATTTTGAACCCAGGTGAAGAAGGGAGAAATTGAATTGGTTAATATTCATTTGAGTTGAATCAATAAAGTGATCAATTTAATGGAATTTAATTTCTAGAACCTGGAGGAAGGTGAGAATGGAAGGTGATTTTGGTTAAGTTTTAAATTCCACTTCATCTAACCTGTCAACACTCCTTGAATTAGAACTTGAATTGGAAGGTGAAGTATGACGATTAATGATTACACATAGGAGGCATAACATACTTGACAGTGTATGAGTTTGTGAGGCTTTTGATTTCTAGTGAGTATTTGAAGCTAGACAGGACAACATTTTTGAACACCTTTGAAAAACCTGACTTATTGATTGGTCCTGCTCTTCTTGATTTTTAAGTTTAATCATGCACTTTTTGAACTAGAACTCACAAATCATGTTTCTGTTTTAAAGTCAAAGGCATGTGCTTGTTTGAGGACAAATAAGGCTTTAAGTGTGGGGGATTTTTATGTGGCAGTGTTTTAACACTCTTTTCCACATCCTTTTTGTATTTTCTATTTACTTTTTTATATTAAAATGTTGTTTTTTATTAAATAATTGATAAGTGTTGTGTTTTTGTACTTGTTGTGTAGAATAATCAGTTTTTTAGTTTAAAACATGTGTTTTAATATGCATTAGTGTCATTTTAAATAATTCTTAAATTAACTTAGTCTTGCGAATTAGACTTTTATTTATTTACTCTTTTATTTTTATAATTTTTCATTCTAGTTAGTTTATTAATTCATTTCTTAAATTAATTATTTCTTTATTCTTTAATTTGTAAATAAATAACTCATTTCGGTTTTTAGTCTTTTAATAATTTTAAATAGTTTTAACAATTTAAGTTTATTCAATAAATAGTTTTATTATTTAAGTTAATTAGTTCTTTAATTAATTGATTATTTAATTTAAGCAAGTAATTATAAATATTTTAATTTGTTCTTTAATTATGTATGTTTATAAATTTTAATACAAATAAATTCATTCTTTTAAATAAAGTATTATTAATTTTATTCTTTAACTTTGTATTATTTATTTATTTCCATTCTATTTAATTTAATTTATTATCTGATTAATTATTTTTTAGTTTTATTTAAATTATTAATTTATTTAATCTGTTCTTTTTATTTATTTATTTTGTTTTTTTTTTGCAGGTACTCACGGTGGCACTGTTTTCTCTCTAAACGGTCTCACCGTGAGCATTACTCATGGTGCCACTGTTTCACACCTAATGTCTCATTGTTCCACCTCCAGCCACCGTTATCCATTTTTACTGTCTCACTGTATCACTCGCGTTGAGACCGTGAGACATACTCACAGTGCCACTGCATTCTGCTCACCGTTATGTTTCCTTCTTTTCTCATGGTGCCACCGCTACCCATCACACCTTCTTTCTCACGGTGCCTCCTTGCTTCGCACTGCACCCTGCCACCCCATTACTCCTCTCTTCCCTCCTCATCCACAGCAGTACACACAGCAACAGAAAAAAAATTGGAAACCACCACAGCTAATCGAACAACAAAATCACAAACTGAACATCAAACCAAATTTGATGTTTACTGAATCTGAATCCAGAATTGAAATCCCTAAAGTTTTGGATCTGAACCTTCACGAATCAAGCTGCTCAGGTTGAGCAACCCAAGCTGGGCCATCCACTGCTCCGCCATAGCAATCCAAGCTGATGCCAGCCCAGCGCTGATTCCCCCTCTATCTGAGCCGCCATACCTCACCATTGTGCACATAGCTGAGACTCTCCCTACCTTACTCCTCGTCGCGGAACCACCTTCTTTGCGCCAACATCATCTCACCGGTCCGGACACACCCGCAGCCACCTGAAGCCGCCGCTCCTAAACCCTAGCCACCCTGCTTGTCCACGAACCCATGCTCCTACCGCAAGCTCGCGCTGCTCACTGAATCCCCCTTCCCTTCCTCCATCGTCGTGCGAGCAAACCCCATGCCCAACCTCACCTTCCCCCTTCACTTCGCTGAGACCCCCTGTTTTCCCCCTTTCTCTTCTCTCTTCCACGCCGCACCCCACCCCTCTTCATCTTCTTCTTCTTTGTTTCCTTTATTTAGATTTATATAATAATCATAATATATATAATACACTATATATATAACTTATAATATAACACATTATATAATATATATATATATATCAAATATTATAATATAATAATTATAGTTATATTAATAATTGTATATAATCTTATATATAATATTAGTATATCATATTAAAAAAATAAAATTACATACAATAGTAATAATAATATTACGTATTATATATATATTAAAAAGTATTTTTATTTTAGTAATATTAATATATAGGATATAATAGTTTCATTTTTTTATTTGACTGACGTGCGTTTCGTTGTGCATGGGGAGTTACTGGAAGAAGTGGGATAAAGGAAATAGTTCGTGGGAAGGTGCGAGAATATTCGCGAGATCGCTGCAAGGGGGTTGTTTGCACTTACATGGAGTTCACTCGGGAGCTGGTGATGCACACTCAAAAGTGCACCACGTGGATCTGCTGCCTTTTAGGTCGTTTATTTAATTTTTCTATTTTCATCTCCGAATAAGAGGACCCTCGACTCCACTCTTTAAGGGGGGCCAAGACAAGTAGGTCGGGAAGGAAAGACAGAGAAAGCTGGGGGCCGGAACAAGAACGGGGGTGGGCATCATTCCACAATGGGAGGAGGAGTCTCCATCCCAATTCACACATCCATTCCATCCATATCTCATGGACAGGGACCGTCTTCGACTAGGAGACAGGACCTGCTCCTCCATTCTCCGCCTCACCCCCATTGCTCTGTTTTTGTTTTTATTTGTTTTGAGTTTGTAAATATTTTGTAGTGCGTGTTTCCTAATTAGATCTTTGATGTTCTTGATGTATTGTTCATTTTTCTCCTTTCTCGTCTCGTGTTGTGATCTTTAATCTCCAAAAATGGAGATCTAACTTGTAGGGCCAGATCCAGTTTATGAAACCCAACACTATCTAGAGATCCACATATCAACATGATCATGTTATTTTTATTCGCCTTGGTAGATCGTGTCTTCGAGTTAGATTAAGCGAGAGAGAGATCTTGTGTAGGACAATTTGCTACTTTCTTGTTTAATTTTTTCTCCCCTTCCTGTCTTGATTTCTTGAAATGAGAATCAAGATGGTTTGTGCAATGTAATGATATTAGTGGAATTATTCTGGATTGTGAGAAATTCTTTTCAGAATGACTTTGCTGGGTGAGTCACCTTGCAGTTCGGAGGAACGCTTGAGTATTGAAGAACTTCGATGCTTGAGTGTTCAATTTATAGGCGAGATTGGTATGTGATCCAAGACACCGGTCATGAACTGTGTGAATTTGAGAATTGTTGATCAATTACATAAGTTGGTATAGGATAGGGAGTAGAGGGTGATTTTACCTGGGTCTAGCCTTGTTCTCACTAACTTTTGTCTTCTGTGTTTTGGTGTCCTTTTCTTTATTCTGTGTATTTTTCTGTCTTGTGTTGTGTTTGTCTGCTGTCTTTTCTTGTTCCATGTAGAGTTGTCCTGTGTCTAGGTTTTTTTCACTTTTCCATCACTCTCTCTCTCTCCAATGTGCTCTTCAACACTGATCAGAGTTTTCTTAGGGTTAGTGTTCTATTGTTTTAAAAATATTTAAAAAAACACAAAAAGATTTTTGGAACGACCACTTAGGCTCTCGACACTACTTCCTTGAGAGTGACCCCGAGGTTAGCCATTGTGCTATATCTTGGGTCTTTATAAATTTAATCTTGACCGTCCTCACGACAAGGACTTCCGTCATCCACCACCATCCCCACTTCTTCTTCTTCTCCTTCTCCAAAATTCATATTCTTTTTATTTTATTTATTCTTTTTTTAACATTAAATATATATATATATTATTTTTTCTCTTTCAAATTTTATAATCTTTTTTAATTTAATTTTTTATTTTCTTATTTTATTTTATTTCATTACTCTATCTCTTATCCCAATTCTTTTTATTTTATTTTTCTTTTTTTATTTATGTTCTTCTATTCTTTTATTCTCTAATTCTTCCATTTTATTCTCTTTTTTCCCATTCCACCAAGTGATCTCTTACTCTCAAAAATGAGAGGCTGGCTTGAGGCTTTTCCCGTGGGAGTTCAAGGCATCCTTGATTTTTTTGTAATGTTTATTTTAATTTTGTAGTAGATATGAGTGGAATGCATGGGTGTGGTGAATGTTCCCCATGACATGTACCACAATTTATTCCTAATATTTTTTTAATTTATTTTTTCCTCTCTACATTGGTTATCTCTTCACATTATAGAGTTGATCCAATAAATGGATGAAACAATATCAATAGATCCAAGTCCTAGAAGATGGCCCACCCTCGACCAAGTTGTGTCACTAGCCTTGATTACAAGAGGAGGTGTAATTGAGAGTTCTCAAGGAATTAAAGATTTGAAAATTTATAAATAAAAATAATAGTAATTCATCATGATATTTCATTTTTGTATTATAAAACTAAAATTAGAAAAATAAAGGATAGTAATGATGGAACCCAAAATTGAACCTAATACCAAGTTCTTTCTTCCTTATTTTATTCTGTTTCGTTTTACATAATAGTTTAGTTTTTTATATTTCATGTCTTTTCATTATATTAGGAAATTAATCAAAATCCATGTTTATCATTTTTTTCATAAAATAAAAAAAATTGGTTTAGATGATTTAGAATAAGTGAATGAACAAATTGAGATTCTCTTCAATTGAGATGACTCTAGTCATCCATTGTGTTGTATTAGGAAAAAATTTAGAAATTTTCTTTTGAACAAACCCCATGGAAGGTGTTCCCATCAATATTGGACTTCACGAAGTTAATGATATTCTTCTCCCTAAATTCCTTGAGGTGTATTTCCTCATCCCATTTTAAAATAAGTCAGTAGCAGTAAGTATGTACTTAAATTACTTAGCTCTAGATGGGGGATATGGACCCATAACATCCATTACCCAAAAAACAAATGGCTATAAATATTTATCCTTATGTATCAATTATATGGGATAATGGATGAAGTTTTATTGAATCTAGAATTCATTACATTTCCTAGTGAATTTCACATAGTCCAATATCATGGTTTTCCATTAGTAACCAAGCCTCCTAATTTGGCGGGAGAGTCTGGTCCCTAACTAATGAGTGCCACATGCGCCTACATATACTTCTTCCATTATGATGAGAATATCTCTTTATAATATGTATCTAAGGAGGGTTGAATCAAATCCTAGTTTTTAGATTCGTTTTTAATCATTTGTTACATCCTGTAGGTTAGTGTTTGTTTCTTGGCGATGAGTCTTCTCCCTTTAGGATCCATCTAATGGGATGTTATCATTTTTAATGTAATGAACTATAGGTTTCATCCATCTAGGGTTGGATATTGCTTCATCATGATCTTGTGAGTTATTGATCTGATTTATTTCCTTCATTTCATATATGACGACTGATGAGACCATCCTTTAATTCATGATTTGGAATACCACATTGTTCTGAGTGGGATTGGCCATAACTATTGTTTCATTTTCTAGTAAATATCCACAAGAATTTTGTGATCATGGAACATGATTCTATGTGGGTTCAAAAGGAGATTATTCCATATTCCTTCTGATATAACTGATGTGAGGGGAAAATTCTTCCTCTTTGATGGAATAATTTTCTTTGATCTTATTTATCACCAAATTTGAATCTTTTATGATGTTCACGTAGGTTATATAAAGCTTTATGACTCATTCTTAGCTAGAAATGAGGGATTGATATTCTACCATGTTAGTAGTACAGCCTTTAGATAGTGAGAAAGAGTATGGAAAAACTACTTTTCTAGGGAAACAAATACAATCCCTAGAATAACCATATGAAGCTTCAGGTTTTCCAGCCTCTTACTGGTAGGCCTTCAAGAGACACCATCTAAATATATCTCCCATGTATAAGGAGAATCATGAGAATAGAAAAACTCTCTGTCTAAAAGTTCTTTTTCCACTGGTTCAAAGGTGGGATGTTCTATAAGGAAATTAGCTAATTCCTTATTCTAAACTACCTTTTTTGACATGAACTTGATGTCATATTGCTATAGAATAACTTCCCATTGGGCCAAATGCCCAGTCAATATAGGGAGACCAAGGACATACTTGACTGGGTTAATACAAGAGACCAAGTGGAATTCATGATGTTGCAAGTAATGTCTAATCATTTTTACTATAAATATGAGTGTGAGGAAGTTCTTCTCATCCTAAAAATATTGGGCATATTTCCTCCCACTAGTAGTATCAAGATAAGTAGGTGTAGAAAGTACTCTTTGAGATTCTAAAAGGATTTAGGGATGTCCCCATCCCATCATTAAGTAACTCCCTTCTTCATTTACATGGTGAAGGGGATATATTTTCCAGCCATGTTACTTATCAAATGTTGAATGTAATGTATTTTCCCTTAGATCCCCCTAAATTCTTTGAGATTCCAAGGGGTGAAATTTATATGATTGCACTAGTATTTTTTGGATTGACCTCAATACCATGGTTCCATACCATAATGACAAACAATTTCCTTGATTTTACTCCAAAATAACACTTCATATGAATCATCTTCAAACTGTAATGCCACAACATGTTGAAGATTGTTTGGAGATCTGTGAATTTATCACATCGCTATCAATATTTGACCAATAGTTCATCAATATAAATTCTTTTATTAATCCCAAAAATGGATTAAAGATATTATTCATTACATGTTGGTAAGTAGTTCCAGTGTTCTATAATCAAAAGGGCATGACCTAATAGAAAAAGATCCCCTGAGGTGCTCTGAAGGTAACTACTTCTTCATCTTTAGGGTCTATATTTATTTGATTTTACCTTGAATAAAAATCCTAGAAGTAAAGGTCTTAGAAGACATAAGTTTCATTGATCAAGAGTTTTATGATTGAAAATAGGAAAGCTTCATTTGGGTAGTGTTGATTGAGGTCTTAGAAATCAATGCAGACCCTAATCTTCACATTTTTATCCTTTAAAGGGATTATTTTAGCAATCCATATTAGATATTAAACTTATTTCACAAATATTTATTTAATCAATTTTTTAAGCTCTGATTCTATATTAGTAGCATGAGTTGGTTTCATCCTTCTATATTCCTACTTGAAACTTATATGATCATAGAGTAATCTTGAATGGTGCATAGACATGTTGGGGTTTAACCTAAGAATTTTTATATAATTCCAAGTGAACACGTATCGATGTTTCTTTAGTAATGTGATATACATCTCCTTATCCTTGACATTCATAGAGAAACTAATCAATTTAGTTCACAGGTCTTATTTTGTTCCTAGATTCACCTATGTGAGATCGTTAATGGTGGTGGAGAAACCTTCCTCAAATATGGGAGGTGAATTCCTAAGGTCATTATCTTCTTCATCCACCTCTAAGCCTATGGAGGCATTTTTAGACATTATAGGTAATCCAAAGGCATCTCTATCATTGTCATTATGATAGAGGACATGGGAAGAGTTATTTTCATTTTGAACTACCAGAGTCGTCTTAGAGAGATTATGGAGTTAATTACCTTTTTTATAATGTCGTTGTGGATAGGAGGAACTTAGAAATCTATGATTAAGTCTACCACCTCAATCAAGTTTATGGGTAGCACATTATTTCTTTAAAAAAATTCAGGGATTCACAGTGGATGTCCCCAAGAAATTGGGAACTATAACCTACAAAAAATCATCCAACATTGGTTGTTTTCCTTCCTTTTTATAGAAACCTTCCTCGGTATATATGGATTCACAAGACTCAAAGAGGGAACTATCAACAAGTAGTATGTCGACCTTCCCATCGATAGGGAAATTCAAGCATTAATGAAATGTTAAAGGTACCACCATGTGGTTGTAAAGGAAAGTTCTTCGATGAAGGACATTATATGTTGTGTCTTACTAGATAATCATGATCTCAAAGTTAGATGTGAGATCCCAAAAGTTATCCTTGGGGATGATCTTCCTAAGAGGCCTTTGCTCACTCTTATCGTACCCTTTAATGGTTAGATTTCCTGGAGATAATTCACCTCACTATATCCAAAACATCAGTGGGTCTGAATTAGGATGAGGTTGATTCCAAAATCATTGTCAATCAAAGCCCATTGGATGTAGAAATTTTCAAGTTTTCCTAAAACAAATAGGGGTCTGATATGTTCCTCAATAACCTTTTCTAGATCATGTTCTATGAATGTGATGGAAACATGCCATTCTTATGGAATAGTCTCCACTTAGTAAACCTCAGTTGAAAATACTTCTATATCAAAATACTATAGGCTCTATAGGGCTCTGATGAGTGCATCTATAAGTTATTTTTAATGATGGATATCATCTAGAATTGAGTGTTTCACTGGTGGACTACCAACTATATCATAATGTTGTACTTTTTTTCAAGAGGAAAAGACTTCCCAAGGTGGGGATGCTTTCTATTATGTGATTCAGGAGATGATTTGTTTAAGGTGGTCTGGCATGGTGCTTGAGTAGTGGTCAAGGGAGCATCTAATTATAGTGGTGAGGGTTGTATCGACCTTCCCCTTTTTCTGGGATGATCAGACAATGTCACCCCCTCCATATTGTCGTGTAAGATATTCAGGCTTGGATGACCACTGTAGGGATCTGAGGTATCCCTATGTCTCTGTTGGGATTCCTGGAGTGATCTTATATGGTTCTCAGCTGTATATATTTCCTTTTTTGGGATATGACTGAAATATTTTGTTCGACCACACTTGTTTCTTCCCTTATATCCTCAGCTCCTACATCCTAATCTTCCAACTCCACAGTCAGGTATGGGAAACTTGTACTCATAGGCATATTCATCACCATATAATGGATAAGTTAAGTGAAAAATTTTAACATAAATAAAGATAATCTCTTCATATGATGATGATTCAATTTGGTGGGGTGATGCTTGTTCTCTAAATGTTGAAGGAAGGAAGTTTGTAAGAGTCAGAGCTTGCACGTGAGATGAATATGACTCTTCCTCCTCTATCTCTTCCCATGTTTGATGATTATTTCCAACTTTTTGAGGTTTATTTAGTTTCACCTCCCTAGGTTAATATATATTTATGGTTTTGATAAGATATGATATCAAGTTGGCATGAGCTCGGTAAACTTTCTTTCACGTCATCTAGTTATCAAACTTATATTCATGCCTAGATGGAATATCATGCCAATCACCCCTTATTTTAATTGGGAGATAGTTACACATTTCACCTATGCCGATTAATTCTCTATAATTGACTTTCTAGAATCACTCATGATTTGAATACTGTATTTGAAGATTAATCAATCATGAATGGTGTCACCCATCCTCCTATGGAAAGGGTAGTAGTCCATATGATTAGTGAGGTTGACCTATCTAGATTTCTTGGGTTGTGGTAGCATGAGTAGGTTATTTTCCATAATACAAAATAAATAATCAGGTACCTACTCATTTTGGAAGGAATACACATTATTCAACCATTTCTCAAATCACAGGTGACCCTGAACTCCTTTTTCTTCTGGTCGAGGGTGATTTTGTTGTTTCTACTAGTTAAGGGGAGGCACTAGAAGATTTGGGGCCTATTTGGGTGCCTGAATGGGCACTACTACTGGTTTGTGGGTAATAGTGTTAGTATCTTACTTACAATACTTTTTCCCTATGCCAAGGTAATAAACCAATACATTTTTTTGGATACACTAAATGGAATCCTCCAAAAATTATTCTATTTCTAAAAACTCATAGAATTCACCTCGATATGTCATCAAGATAAATGGATTTTTTATCTCATCCCAATGATTTTCATAATAGAGTTCCAAAAATTTCTCTTAAGAGAGATAGATAATTATTTAATAGGTTAAACCCTTCCATATGAAGATGAAGTCAGAAACCCAGTCATTTTCATGTTGTCTGATGTTTGTGAGGTCAAAAATTGTCATTTTCCTTAATGTGGAGCTGAAATGGTCAAATTAATTGATGATTAAGGTATTACCATGATACAATGGATCCAACTATAAGGTTTTTGTACTAAGAAAAGGTTGTCCCTATCGGAGTTTTTTAAAAAACATGTCATCTTGGTCACATCCTTCTGATCTTTATGGCCCATCATTAGGCCTCGGTAGGACATGAAGTGTGTGAGATATTGTTATGGATCTCCCACATAAGCAATGTTTTTGAAGGTAGGATTTACGAAATTGGGTGGGGGGGAAATGTTATCCACCCATTTGGGATATATATTCTTCTCAAATCACATGGGTGCACACCACCCAACCATGGATTCCATTCAACCAGAAAGGGATTCGGTAGAATTGAGTAGTTTTTATGGTACTGCTATCTGGGATGCCCCCTATCTATAAGGAAAGAGAAAGTGTTAATGAGGTGGCCACATTTTTATATCCTTCTGATTTTCAATCTGTTCTATGACTGAATGATTTCCCTAACGGGGGAGAGATAGTCATCGTAATGGAGGGATATCATGATCTTAAATTCATCATTTAGATAGACTGGATGCCTAGATCCAGAGTTATTCTGATGCTCAGATGTTGATATCACAAGAAGATTATCTATTACTTGATGTATAAGAGGAGGGATATTTATCTCTATCTAAAAATGATACCCAACATGGATGTTTCACCTAAGTAGTTCCTCATTGAGATTTTTTAGATTTTTTATCTCATTGTGATATTTTACCAGTCGTTCCTTCAAGTAGGAATTTTGGATATAATCGATGGTGAGTGGGATGTAGACACACCTTTCCCTTTATCCTTAGAGTGTTACCTGGTGTCATTCGTAAGAGATAGTTTGACACATATAGAGGGTGTTGCAAAATTCAGTATAACATGGATCAAAGGATGTAACATATCTTGGCTAACATCCCTGGAGGTCATCGCGAGACCTGGATGACATGTGTGGAGGGTGTCGCGGGTCTTGGCGGACTTTTCCATAGGGTATTACGAGATCTTAGTTTTCATGACTAGGTGCCACCGTGAGACTTGATTGAAATTAGCAAGCACCGTTATTTGAGTCAGTCGATGTATCTAAAGGACATCTCAAGGTTTGGATGATAGGTTTAGAGGGTTTCATGAGACCAAAGTGGTGTGTCCAGTGAGACCATATAACTTCATTTTATATTCATAAAATATTTTTCATTCCCCAAATATCATATTAAAGGAGCATCATGAGATCTAGGGGACATGTCTTGGTACTGTTGTGTGTATTTGGATGAATCACTCCAAGCATGTGAGTGATCTATGAATGATCACACGAAGTACCTTATGTATGGTGCATGATCACTCCAGTTGTTCGCTAATTTATTACTTGACTAAATACTTTTCGGTCGCGAGATCAGCCGCTCAAAGAAAACCGATCTATCCCTTTCACCTAAGATTCTGGAGGTCAAGAGTCTAATCATCTATATTTTAACCCTTTTCCATGTTGGGTGAGGAATTTATTGGCATCGCCACCCTATTTATTCACCATTTTGTGCATTATATTAATCACAAATCTAGGATTGGGTTGTTAAAAGTTTCTGTCACCATATGGCTTCATGAATCTCTATTATGGACCCCTCCAAGGGCATCGCCTAATTTTCAGCGACCGTGAGCCCCTCTCATTAATGCCTTCATTATTGGATTATTGACAATTAATAGGGACTCATTTGATCATGAAGACATGTTAAAGGACTTACTTATTTTCATATTTACATGTCAAAGGGCCATCATGAGATCCAAGTTTCTGTTTAAAGGCATCCACGAGATGCTCAATGACTTGTCTAGGGATTTTCATATGACAAGGATGGTTTTCCCAGGGGTCTCATGGGACCGCAAGGTGGACTTCCTTAATGTGTCATTAGTGTTTTATGACCATGATTTCCTTCCACATCCTACATATTTTATTCCATCTATTTTATGTAAAAAGGTTGAGAGTCATGTGAAATTGCATGAGTAATGTCAATTAAAATTACTCTATTTGTAGGTGATGCATCGCATGACCAATATGGGTTATATGGGGGTGTGTGAGTATTTTGTGGAAAATTATATTTGTTTTCCCTTAGAGTTCCAAAGGTAAGTGTATGGTCGTCCAGACAAACCTGAGGCTTTCCCTGCAATGAGACTAAAAATCCTAAGGGAATTCGCAAGATGAGGTATACATGTCTTTAGGGACTCATAGCATCTTGCGGATCATCAGGGGTGCACCGCATGCCTTTCAACAACCACGAGTAGCTCCCACCTCCTCCCTTTTTATCTCCTTTGTTTTATTTCACAAAGGCTCGAAGGTCTTGTGAGTTTTATTAGATGTTTTCAGGAATAATTACCCTTTTCATCAATGATATCTCATGTGAACATTATGAACACTAGGGGATTCAACCTTTTGGACGTCCTTCATCCCAATTCCAAATGATATTTAAGTTAGATTACTAGGTGTTTGTCACTAGAAACCCTTGTGGCCTAGGGGACCTCACCTGACTACTGCCTGTGTGGTTATTGGTTATCTGGAACACCTTCACAAAATAGAGGGAATCATTGAAAAGCGGGATTTTTAGGATCCTCCATAGGTTATACACTACGTGTGGAGACTTTTCATGACCTTATAATGGTCACGCAATCACGAGTATCTTAAGGGTTCTCATGATTCGTGGGTCTCGACCGTCTTTCTCTTCCTTTTCTTTTGTAGAGGAAATAATACCCATATTAATGTATTTGTTCCTTTTTTAATTTTCTGATGCTTATTTGGAGGGAAAAAATCCCCCCCCCCCTTAGGAGTGACATCCGCAGGTACAAGGGATCAGTTCTGAGGAAAGTAAACACCCACCAGAGTCTTTGGTGTTGTCGTGAATTAGTGCCTCGGATGACATTTGGTCTACCAGGTGATGCTTGGTATTCCTCAAAATGACCTATACATAGAAGGGGGGATATAAATTCATTCCACCGATCACCACTTCTCCAAATAACTCTCTTCTTTTTTTTCATTTTGCACCTGTGTCGCAAGACTGTGTCGTGGATCCTGATTGTGAAACCCTATTTACGAGCCTTCACTGTGAGATCTGTCCTGAAAGACCTGCTTTAACTCAGGCACTCATCCAATATGAACATAAAACCTACTTTGGTAATTCTTTTTGAACTTCCACTGTGAGGTGTTGTGATGGTATTGAGGGTTTTTTGGGGTCTGATGTTTTGATCATACAATTCGACCGATTCGCGTGACCGTGTTTTGGTCACGTGACCGCGAGTCTTAAAAGGGGTCATGCGATCATGTGATTCCATGCAGGGATTATGAAACCCGGAAGTCATTTGTATATTAGGCAATTCTCATGTCATTTATGTGATTCACAAATTCCTTGTTGATTCATGCGATCTTCATGACACCGTCGGGAATTTCATGTTTCTATTTTTGATAAGGTCTTATTTTATCTTTGTCTAACATGTTCCACTTACTTATTTTCAGATGGATTACAGTTCTTTTCAAGGTTCCTTAGATGGGGCCCATCAAAGGTCCATGATTTCTAGGAATCATAATGTCAGTCCCTGATATTGAGTATATACTGATAATGAAACCCAAATGAGGTTCCTTTCATCCGACATCTAGAATTATCCCTTATGTAATCTAATTACTCTGTATGGGTTTGGTTTACTAGATGATCCTACCATTCCTCCATATTTTAATCAGCCATCCCATTGGGTTTCTGATTCTCTTGACTATGTTGAGACAACAATTGTTGAGGAAGGTTTTTTGGTTGCATCATGATCCTAGGATTTTTCTTATATATTATCCCACTCTTCTATAAGTTTGAACAGACATGATTCCACCCAACAACATATCACTTAGAGCTATTTGAGTATACTCACCTCTTCTTTGAATAATCTAGTAAGAGGATGGTACTCAAAATGGGATCTCCATCTTAGTGAAAATTTGTTCGATGAGTTTTCATGGTTTTTCTGGGTCAGGCAAAGATGTTTAGAGTTTGATGATGACTTGTACAAGGTTAAACTTTATAAATTCATATGGATCTCCCAATTTATCATTTATCACTAGACTGGCCTACTTCGAGAAATGATCAGTCATTAGTGCCCTGGTACCAACACATTTTACTTTCCCCATGGTGAAGTGGGCATCAGCCTATGAAACATCTATCTATGGGGAAGGATTATTTCCCTTGGATAAATGTATGATGAATTCCTCCATACTTTGGATGTCTAGGATGATCCTCAGAAGACCCAAGTTTTGGAAAATGAGATGCTTGTTATTGTAAGGTAGAAATATAATAAAGAGATGACAATGCACTCACTTATTTCTTTTAAGGATTGGATCAATATTTTCCTCTCTTGTAGTGGGGTTAGACCAGCTGTTATTCACCCTCATAGGTGCCCCTCCCAACAAGTTTGTGATAGTGACAGATCATATTGGGCCATCTTGTAGTTTGGAGATTATACCCTGTGGGGATATTGTGTGAACTTGGAGATCCCTCAAAACATAGGACTGGAAGGTTTTATAGCCATGTTCTTGGATGGGTGGCTCTTTCTAACTAGGGACACACATTCGGTAATCTGTGTAATCACATTGGTGATGGTGGAACAACTTGTAGAAGGGTGGAATATTAACTTGTAGGCACTATCCCTTGCACACCTTTACCAAATTCTAGGTCATATTCAATGAGGTAGCACCACTTATAGGATCAGTGGTCCTCTCTAGTTTTTGTTTGGATGGATAGGGGATCATTTCCATTGTTATGAATATTAAAACACTTCCAAGATCCTAGAAACCATATCCCATCCTAGATTACTGAACCTCTCTGAGGTCGAGGATATGTCTTTAAGTCCTACTGAGGTTTAGGATGCATTGTGTCATCCTAACAGCTTCAATTTTACCCCCTTTCAAACACCGGCTGGGCCGATCATTGTTTATGGTAGCTTCTCCCTTGATGAAAGATCTTATATGATCTCACTTTGGGAAGGGGTTCTCACACCCAGGGTAGATGAGATGGTCATCTGTGATTCCTATACATCGTATCGATTTTATCATTAGTTTTGTTTTACTTAAAGGATCTCCCTCATTCTTTTGGTCATTGTTTTAGGGGAGTGACATCCTGAGGTTATCCATCAAATTTGGAAGATGCGGACACGTGAAGACACTGAGGATAAGGTTTTGCCTCCACCCACTAATTCTTCTTCTACTTTCCTTACCCAGTATTATGCCCAAAATTGGGTAACATATTATTCAAATGGTGTGCTAATACAGTTAGTTCATCACGTGGATAGGAATTTTTCCTTTCCAATTCCTTTTTTAGAGGCAACTATGTAACTGATTAAAGATCTAGAAGATATATCAAGAAAGAAACCTCGCTTGGGTGATGACTACTTAGATGGTGAAATAGATTCTATTAAGGAATTAATCCTCAAACACAAGATATGGATTATGTGGCCATTGAGGTAAGGTCATATGGGAATTATTCTCCTATTTTGGCATTGATTCAACTGGTTAGTCATCCTTCTTTCACACCCACCTTGTTGGTTGCAGAGACTCGAACACATCATATGATGATCTAGTAACGTATTTGTGTTCTGATTACTGAGACTCCCTTGGAAATATTATACAACCAAGGGGAACAACTTCACTAGTTATTACATGACTTAGTGGAAGGTGGCTTTGATCAGCAACCTTTTTATGAAATTATGCATAAAATTGTCTTGGCCTGCAGAGACTTGGCCACAAATGAAATGTATTTTCATGATCTTGTGAACGCATCTTCCCTTTCTAAGAAAATGAGGCAGACAGTGGAGGCATTGGGGTTGGGCCATCAGTTGTTATCAAAACTACAATATCATGTGGACACTTGGACTATGAAGGTATAAACATATGAGGATATGATTTCTTATATGAGGTCTAACCCTTTGACATAATCATTCTCATTGGACACTACTCAAATGAGGGGTGAAGCGTTTACTACTCTGGTTGAGGTCTCCATCCTGGGGTAGAAGCGGATGAATTTAGGAGAGTAGCACTTCAATGCTCAATTGATGCATCTCACTAGACTCTTTCTGATCTTGCTAGAATAGCTGGCCATCTTTTATTATGACTCAACTTTTGTACTACACTCCATTTTTTTATAAGGCCTTAAAGAGACTCTGAAATTTTGATATTCCTCCCTTTTTTAATATTGTGAATGAATGGGTTTTTGGAATCCCCTATAATACTATTCAATTTTCTTCCCTTCATGATGTGTATGATATCTCACCACTCTGAAATTTTAGAAATTGCCACCAACACCCATCCCTTTCTTTATAATTGAATGAACATGAATGCCTGTAATTAAATGTTGAAATTTTAACATATCCCCTCTAAGAGATACTCATGAATTCACACCATCACTGGATTATTTATTGACAACCTATTCTAGATATCATAAAATTATCTAACTTTCAAAGGGATCATCTGGGTAGGACATATGTTCTGAAGGGTTAATGCATTATATCTTCACTGAAAGTGATAATATTTTTGCTACAACAGCTCAATCATGTTAAGACCATTTAGTGGGCCACATAAGCTTTCGTATGCTAGATAATTTCCATTTTATTTAGTTTAGTGTCTTTTAACTTGGACCTTCCATCTCTTTAGTTTAAGGTCATTTATCTCGAACCTTCTATCACTTTAGTTTAAGGTCATTTAGCTCGGATCTTCTATCGCTTTAGTTTAAGGTCATTTAGTTCAGACCTTTGGTGTACTATAGTTTAAGGTCTTCTAGCTCAGACCTTTAGTGTACTTTATTTTAAGGTCTTCTAGATGGTACCTTTATGGAATATGGGTATGACAGACCAGGGATGAGTCAAAACACTATAGGGCACTGAGTTCCACCATAGTGCTACTAGGGATCACAAGGATTGGAGTTCCTTTCTTACAAAGAGAATATTCCTTTAGTTGGAGAGTTAAATCCCTTATGCATCAATATCATGGCCAAAAAAACTGATTTCCACTCTTTTCCAAGGTATATAGAAGATTTATGGAAGTAAATATGGATGAGAGTGAAATAATAGGGATACCAGGCCTACCTGGATAGTTTAACTATGGGTGATATAAATCATAACCCAAAATCTTGAGTTTGGTAATGTGGAATGGGGTAGACATGTCGGGTATGTCCCTTAACACTATGAGGTGTTAGGTTTCTCCTCGGTGTCATTAGGGCTCACAGGGATTGAAGCACCTTTCTAGAAAGAAGGATATGCCTTTAGTTGGTGGGTCTAAGACCTTCTTCATGATAGCATGGATAAGAAAAGTTGATCTCCGCTTCTCTCTAAGGGTCATGAAAGATTTGGAAAGACTCAAGTGTTTAGATAATGAATTTGGGTATGGAAATAAGGTTATCCAGGAAAGGATCTGGTGCCCTAGGGAAATTTAGCTCTTAATGTGAAGCTCTAGCTCTATGACCTGTGGTTTCGAATAATGAGGTGAGGGCCATTGAAGGTTCAGGAATGAAGTTTCACATACCAACCTTGAGAAAGGGTACAAATCATGGAGAGGCAATGTCAAGGATGTTGGATCCACTTGAATAGTTTAGTATGGAGACTATAAATCATAGTCCAAAGTTCTCAAGTCATGAGAAAGGTATAGCGTAGTCACCCTAGGGATATCCTAAAACACTATCAGGTGCTCAATTCTACTGTAATGACACAAGGCTCACAAGAATCAAAAAAACCCTTTATATCAGACCATGATGTCTCTGTTTAGTCGTTCTAATTTCTTTTACATGGATAGCATAGTCATGTAGAGAGATATATTTTCTTTTTCAGGGGAAATGAAAGGTTTATGACGGCCTAAGATGATTTAAATCATGAAGTGTGATTTATGGAAAATTTAAGATCCGAGAAGGGTTCGAGCACCCTAAAAGTTGTGCCACCACCTAAAGAACATATTCTCATAGTGAGTAAATCTGAAAAATCATTAATCTAACTTTTTCCTAGACCATTGGGTCCAGTGAACATATCTTGGATTTTACTAGGGCTATAGAGCATACCCTATGAGATTTATTCCTTTTATTTACACCCTAATATTTTCTTAAACTCTAGAGATGAAGAGTTTAGTGGGTGAAGAATTTACTTTTTCATGGTCTACCCTTTTTGGGTTTCCAATCTAACAAGGTTTCTGTCTTTTTTCTCTATAAGTTTAAGGTCTTGCTATTTGGACCGTTATAGGCTAAAGTTTAAGGTTGTACAGCTTTGACCAAAGTGTATATAGTTTAAGTTCTTGACTCATGTGGACCTAATATAGGAGATGTCACACAATATACTAATTAGGATTCCCAAGGTCAAGAGTACTCCAACATTCTTCTGAGTAGGAGGTGTAAATGTTTCAAATCGCAGCTCAAGTTCCCCAGGTCATGAGAAATTGTAACGACCTGAATTTTTTAATAATATTTTGTTTCCTGAAAAAATATGGTTTATGATGTCATAATCAATAAAACTATATAAGTATAATTGAAATGTAACCATATATATTTTACCTTTATAAGACCGTTGGTTAATATGACCATTGGAAACAATAATAATTTCTAATGTTATAATTATTTTTTATAAATAGAAATGATAATGGATAATTAATGCATAAATAAGAGTCAATGGTCTCTTCCAATAGACTTGGGCCATACGAAGCCCATTTGTAAGAGCTTGGGAAGGAGGTAGTATCACCATACTTTTCTCTGGACCAAGCCCAATCCGATTTTCTACTTGTTAAGCTTGAATGAAATCACCTATGGGAGAAGCTCAAGTTGATAGAAATCTCCACTCGGGAAAAGTTATCTGAACCCCCCCCCCCCCAAGATTCTATCACCATTTAAAACCTTACTATTATGTCCTATGCAGGTGTTATAAGGGGTTATGTAATGAGACCTTAGTTACTTTGTGTAATACATTTGTATAAATAAAATTTTTACTTATTATTATGGTAAAATAACCATCATTTTTTTAATTTCAAATGTCAAAATTAATCATGGATGAATTTTAAGTATTTTTCTAAGAGGTTTCATATTATTGATGAATATTGAAAAAAAAATAGTATTTTAAAATAATTTTTATGCTTTAAAAAATTGATATTATGAAATGATTTTCGAAAAATAGACATACACGGTTGTGATCAGTATGAAATTTAGAGTCTGATAAGATCAACTTAATTTTTGGTGAATAGTAACTTATGAATAGTAATATTACCCTTATGAATAGTAATATGACTGATGGAATATTAATCTCACCTAAAAAAGTATAAATTTAATTTAGGCATCTTGAATTCTAATGTGATATAATAGTATAAGTAAATAATTGTATTAGAAATTATTAGTTAAGTGTTATTATTTTTTCAAGTAAATAGTGATTTTACTTAAAAATTAAATTTCTCATATTTAGAAAATTATTTTCATAAAATGGAGTTCATTTTTTAATTAATAACATTGATATTAGGTTAGGGTGAATTTATGATATTTTTATAAAATGTTTTGTTTTTCAGTGAATAGTAAAATATCTTTTTTGAGTTTCTGTGTGTTTTATGACATCATAATGATGTAATATGTAATTTAAAATTCTGAGAGACTCATGTGGATTAAAATATTATATGATGTGTCCCAATTGGCCAATACCTTGGGAAAATACCATAGAAAAGCCCATGTTTTCCAAATACTATTGATGAGGTGTCCTCAATAATTAATAAAAAACTCCCTCTCTTTTACTATAAATACCAAGACGTCCCTTCATTTATATTCATTCCAAAATTAGTATACATGAATTTTTGATATTATTGCCTCCCAATGAGTCATTCCAAGGTTTATTTAATCCCTCAGGCTCCCAATACTATAGTTTTAGAAGTTACTCTTCAAGGTAAGGGAATTCCCAACATCTCTTTTCCTTTCAAGTTCTCTTTTATGCGGTATGTCTTTAAAATTTCCATACCATGTTCTTATTCCCATTTTATTCTGTCCCTATACTGTATTATTATTCTTTTACGAATGGTTTAACCTAATCCCCTCTCTTTTTAATGTTTTATAAAACCATGTTTCATACTGTTATGCTGCATAATATTTGTCTCAAAATCTCTCTCTTTTTCTCAAGAAATTATTTTATTTACTTTATATGAATACCCAACCATCTTTAATTTCCATATGTATTCATAAATACATAAAAATGATTTATTTTATTCTTTAATTGACATACATAAAACCCTAATTCCCATTATATGGTTTATAAATGATATAATGATCATATTTTTAATCACTTTTTAAAAAATGCCATGATTTTAATATGAAACCCATTTCTTTTATTCTATTTGGGTTATTTATTAAATGTTTTATTATGATATGTGTGTCTCACATTAAAATAAATACATGTTATGGTTTCACTCTGATATCACTCTAATGCATTGGTTAAAGAAATTAATCTCTAGAGATGACAAGTTTTATGATACCTTGGTGAATAACCTTGGTAATTTTTATGACACCTTGGGAATGGAACTTGGTCATATTCTTATGAATGTCTAAATTAAATGTTATAGTCACATTTTCAAGATATGTTTCAAGTTATTATTACCATTATATGGCTCTTTATCATGCCTTTATGATATTTCCTCATGTTCTTATTATATTCTCACAAGCTCACATGTAAACTGTTTTCCCTATTTTCCCTTACGAAGCCTTATGCTCACCCTTTCCTTTGATGTATGTCCCAAAGTTATGAGATGAAGTAATTGTACTTAGTATTAAAATTTGAAGATTCTTTTCAAGTGTATTAAAATAATTTTTTATGTTTTCATGTATTATGTACCTTATTTCCAAGACACTAAACTTAAAAATCCTATGTTTGTAAAATGTAATGAAAAGTTATATAATAAAAAGGTGGGATGTCATAGTTGGTATCAAAGGATATTTTAGTTATTTGTAGAAATTAGGATATGGAAAATTTAGGAATAACACTATATAAAATTTTAAATATAGGAAAACTTCCTAGTATTCTGGTGAAATATTAAGTAAGTAGTTTCTGAACAAATAAATCCTTGTCTGGATACAAACAAGTGGATGTGGCTCTAGCACAGATGTATCTAGGGGTAAAACCTGAAAACACTTCTTTGAGATAGACTTGAATGGGAACTAGTGCATGAAAATTATCCTTGTTTCAATCCAGGTTTGACACTACCGAGGGATGTGTTTGGTTAATCACAAGCTTTTTATGAATCATTATGAAGGAATTATATAGAAATGTAATAGTTGTTTAAGTTGAAAGTTTTATGACATAAAATCCTTTACAGATAAAAGATTTTTAAATGAAATAAGTTTCTCAATAAGTTTTATTCTTTTAGAAAATGGTGGAAAATAGGAAGAACCTTTAAAATGGTGACCGCAATGGACCATACACTAATGGACCTCCGATGGAAGCTAGAATGGAAATTTTCATGAGAATGATGAACCAAATAACTCGAGTTATTGGGAATAACTTGAATCAAGATGAGAGACTGATTTCACCATGAAGGGAATAAATTTCTTTTAATTCCATTAGGATTCAATTACCACCAACCTTTAATGGATCTATATACCCATTTATTGATGAATAGTGGATCAACTCTGTTGAAAATATCTTTTTTTTACTTCATAGTTCTGAATAAGAAAAAGTCACCCTAGCTATTTACTGCTTAGAGGGAGAAGCCAATCAGTCATGGGCCCTGATTAAAAACATGATGCCAATAGTTTATATTGAAGATATGGAGTGGGAATAGTTTAGAGGGGTCTTCTTTAATAATTATTTCCCTCGTTCTATGAGAATAAAAATGGAGAAGGAATTTCTCAAGCTGAAGTAGAAGGAGAATGAATTTGTGGGAATCTATGAGATGAACTTCACAATGATTTCAAATTACACCTCTTGATTTGTCATGAAAACTAATGGTAAGGTTGATAGATTATTTGGTGGACTAAGATCTCATCTATGGAATAATATTTCCAACTGAGACTACGATAGCTAGGATAAGATCATGCGGAGTGCTGTGAAAATCGAACTAGAGTTCAGTGAGATGTAGTGGTCTCACAAATCCAATGAAAGAAGAGATCAATGGAGCCAATATTTGGGAGGAGATTTTATTATGGAAGAGGATAAAAGAAAGTGAATCTTACTACATGTAATAAATGTGTGATGAATAATTTTGAGGAACTGCCTGCTCGAGAGTGGTAAGTGTTACAAGTGTGGAAGAGATATCCATATCAAGTGGAATTTTCGTAGTGATATGAAGCCTAAACTTCCCAATAGTAAAGACAAAGGGAAGATGGTGTAGTAAATACCTTAAGCCCAATGCTTCAAGTGTGGAAATCTTGGCCACTTTTCCAATCACTGTCCAAATCTGAGGGTAATGGTGGGGAATCATCATCAGCCTCAACAAAAAACAAGGGATCAAGGTCATGCTTTTGTTATCAAGACGATGATATTGAATCTCCAAATGATGTGGTGGAAGGTACTCTTGTTGTTCACTCAAAGCTAGCAGGTACTTTTTTTTATTCTGGTTCTACGCATTCCTTTATTTCCTCCATGTTTTCAAAGAATTTAGAATCCACCCATGAATTACTAAAAGTAGAGTAATTAGTTAAGACTCATGGTGGGATTATCCAAGCATCATCAGTGTTTATAAACTCTAGTATTTACTTTAGTGAGAAAAATATTATTTTAAATCTATTAGTCATTACCATGTTGGAATTGAAAATTATAATAGGGATGTAATGAATCTCAAAGTATAATTCTAATATCAAATGAATAAGTAAGGAAATCTATGTAGTCTTGAATGGGAAACCTACAGTTATCTTCCAAGGAGAGATTTCTTGACCAGATATTTGTCTAGAAGCATCTCCTATAAAATTCTTTATGGATTGGATCGGTGATGATGAAGAAGGAAATGAGATTATAAGGATGGAAAATTTCCCCATCATCCAAGAATTCATTGACGTATTTCCTAAGGAGTTACCCATACCTCCCCAAGAAAGAGAGGTAGAGTTCTCCATTGAACTTGTACCAGGATCTCATCCAATATCAAATACCCCATATAGGATGGAAAATGTGGAGCTGGGGGAATTAAAGAAACATCTCCAAGATCTTTTGGAGAAGGGGTTTATCCGAATGAGTGTGTCTCCTTGGGGATAACATGTTCTCTTTGTAAAGAAGAAGGATGGATCAATGTGGCGATGAATTGATTATAGAGAACTGAACGGGATCATAGTGAATAATAAATACCCTCTTCCAAGAATTGATGACTTGTTTGACCAAATTCATGGGGATCAATTCTTCTCAAATATTGATCTTTGATCTGGTTATCATCAATTGAGGGTGAAGAAAGAATATATTCTAAAAACTGCCTTCTGGTCAATATATGGGCATTATGAGTTTGTGGTTATGCCCTTCGGACTAACTAATTCACATGTTATTTTTATGGATTTTATGAATATAGTATTTAAGTAATATCTTGATAATTTTTTTTAGTTTTTATTGATTATATTATGATATATTCTAAAAGTTATGAGGAACATGAAGATCATATAAGGGTTATTTTTGAAAACCCTATGGAAGGAGAGGATTTTTGGAAAGTTCATAAAATATGAATTTTGGTTACAAAAAGTTTCTTTATTGGGAAACATTGTAACCAATGAAGGAATATCAGTTGAACCTACAAAGAAAAATTTTGTATAGGATTGGCCTCATCCTATAATAGTAATTGAGATTCATTGTTTCCTTGGTTTAAATGGATATTATAGGAGGTTTGTGAAAATATTTTCAAGACTTTATAATGCATTAACGAAGTTAACTTGAAAAGGAGTCAAGTTCATCTGGAAAAAGGAGTGTGAGGAAAGTTTCCAAGAGATGAAGAAGAGATTGGTTACTACATCCATGTTAACTCTACCCTTAATCAGATAAGGATTAATTATTTTTAGTGATGAATCTCTAAAATGGATTGGGTGTATCCTCATGCAAAATGAAAAATTCATTACTTATGCATCTCAATAGTTGAAGCCTCGTGAACAGAACTATCCTATGCATGATCATGAGTTAGTTGCAGGTATTTTGTCTCTAAATATATGGAGGCACTATCTTTATGGGGAAAATTTGATATATACACAGACCATCAAATTTTGAAGTATATATTCACACAAAAGGAATTGAACATGAGATAGATGATATGGTTGGACCTTCTTAAAGACTATTATTGTTCAATTCATTATCACCATGGAAGAGCAAACAAATTAATTGATGCATTAAATAGGAAAGAACTTGTTGTTATGGAAATTCTGAGGAATCAAGAAGATCCCTTGATCAAAGACCTTGTAAAACAAAATATAGGAATTGTAAGGGAAGAGATATCATCAACCCTATCCAAAATGATTTCTCAACCTTCATCACTAGATAAGAATAAGAAATATCAAAAAGAATATCCTTTGTTGTAGAAGAAGTTTGAGCCTGTGAAGGATGAGAAGTTCCCTGAGTTCAATACTGATCAAAAAGGTGTACTAAATTTTTTTACAAACTATGTTTTCCATATATTCTATAAATAAAGAAGGATCTGATGGTTGAAGCTCATAGCTCTACATTCTCTATACATCCTAGAAGCACAAAAATTTATAGGGACTTTTGTGATAATTATTTGTGCAATAATATGAAAAGGAAGATTGCTAACTAAACTACAAGGTGCCTAGTATGTTAGCAAGTGAAGGAAGAGCATGAACTTCTTAAAGGGGTATTACAACCACTGCCTATACCAGCATGGAAGTGGGAAAATATCACTATGGACTTTTCCAATGGTCTCCCAAGAACTTCCAAAGGAAATAATTCAATATGAGTTATAGTGGACCATCTCACCAAGACTTCCCATTTTATCTATATTCAGGAAGATTTCTCTCTTGATCAACTTGCTAAGATTTTCGTGAAGGAAGTGGTAAGGATGCATGGAGTTACACTTTCTATCATATCTAATCGTGATCCAAGATTCACATCAAAATTTTGGAGAATTATTCAACATGCTTTGTGTACCAAATTGAAATTTAGTGCGGCCTATCACCCCCAATATGATGGACAATCTAAAATTACTATTCAGATATTCAAGGACATTCTGAGACCATGCTCAATGGAATTTAAAGGTGGATGGGATCAACATCTCCCATTAGTTGAGTTCTCGTATAACAATATCTTCCACTTGAGCATTCAAATGGAACCCTATGAAGCTCTATATGGGAAGCAATGTAGAAATCCTATTTGTTGGGAGGAAGCTAGTGAGAGAAAGCTTCTTGGGCCTAATCTTGTGCAAGAGATGATAGAAAAGGTTTGTGCCATCCAGCAACACATTAAGGCTAGTCAGAGTCAGAATAAAATCTATACCGAAAACCATCAAAGGGACTTGGAGTTTGATGTTGGTGACATAGTCTTCCTTCAAATTTCATTATGGACGAGATCCATGAGGTTTGGGAAGAAAGGGAAGCTCATCCCTAGGTAGATTATCCCCTATGAAATCCATGATCATATAGGAGCAATGGCCCATCGGCTTCCACTTCATCCAAATATAGCACAAGTTCATGATTTATTCCACATATCCCTCTTGAAGAAGTACATACCTGACCCTTCACATGTAGTAAATCCATAGTTGGTACAACTGTAACATGACCTCTCTTATGAGGAGAAAACAGTGGAGATCTTGGATCATATAGACAATGTTCTACGCAATAAGACTACCCACCTTGTTAAAGTGTTATAGAGGAACCACAAATATGATGAATCCATGTGGGAACCAGAGGAGACTATGAGATAGAAGTACCCACACCTTTTCTCTTTTGAGGGTACGGATTCAAATTTCAGGGACAAAATTTCTTAAGGGGGGAAGAATATAACGACCCAAATTTTTGAATAATATTTTTTTCTTGAAAAGTATGGTTTATGATGTCATAATCAATAAAACTATATAAGCATAATTGAAATGTAACCATTGATTTTTGACCATTATAAGACCGTTGGTTAATATGATCAATGGAAATGATAATAATTTCTAATGTTATAATTATTGTTTATAAATAGAAATGGTGATGGATAATTAATGCAGAAAGAAGAGTCGATGGCCTCATCCAGTAGACCCGGGTCATACAAAGACCATTTTTCGGAGCTTAGGAAGGAGGTAGTGTCACTGGGATTTGCTCTAGACCAAGACCAAGATGAGCTTCAACATATTAAGCTTGAAAGAAATCACCAATGAGAGAAGTTCAAGTTTTTTGGACTCCTCATGTGTTAATAATGTTTTAATGATCACAAATCCTATACATTCTGTAAAAAAAATTGTCATATTTAATCTATCTAAAATCATGTGTATAGATGATTAGTCTCTTGATGCCTTAAATAATTATAGTAAACTATTTTGTTTATAATGAAATTATCTTATGAATGATTATGTTTACTTCATTCTATGAATACCACTGTTTAAGTCTGTGTACAGATATTTTTCTAAGTCTAAGAAATAGTGATTCTGCCACCGGTTGTGTTTTTCTGGAAAAGGACTAGATACCATGTCCATCCAGACACCGTGACCATCCAGACACCGTGACCACCCAAAAACCAGGACCATCCAGACACCGTGACCATCCATACATCGTGACCATCTAGACACCATGACAAGACACTCTAATCAAACACTGCATCTGTGTTACAGGTTCCTAAACTCTATACAATTTTCCCATCATAGTTGTCTCACTACTTAAAGACAAACAAGGAGACACCGTTTCAAGGAGACACTATTTCATGAAGACATTGTTTCCAGACAGGCTGTGGCACTGTTTCTTAATCTGATTTTTCATTTTTCAATTTAATTTCTAATGGTCATATTTGAATCTTTTAAATGCAATGACATAATTAATTTTTCTTTGTAGACATTTCACCTAACATTACGAGGTACGAGGTGCAGAATACATGCATCATGTCGGCTCCAACACATGCATTCTAAGAATAAAAAGAATAGTGTGGCCAAAAGAAAAGCAGGGAGACAGTGGAAATAGAAAAACAAGTGTGTGTGTGATAACGAACAAGCACGATCATTCATGAAAGAAGAACCGACACATGAAACCCAATACTTTTTAAGAACACATGAAGAATACTCGAATCCTAGAGTCGAGAACATTTCCACACTATCAACTCCACAAATAACATGAGCCAGATCTAGCGGACTTACGATACTCTATTTTCTGTGAGAGGACTCGATTTCTACATCTGCTTCATCCTAGAAGTCCAGAGCTGCATAGACTAACACTCAGAGCACTTCTAACCCTATTTTATCATTTCTGCTCTATTTTATATTATTTTTATCTTTCAAACAGTGTTTTTTTGTGTGTATATATATAAAAAAACGCATTTTCCCCTGCATTAAACTGAAGGATACAAGATATTATTTCTCATACTTCTTTTTACACTTGTGTATTCCCACATATAAGTGTGGAAGAGGTCCCTATGTGGCCTAAAAAGTTTATACCCACGAAGAATTGTGTAAGGGGTCATGTGACCTGGACAGTCCTATGTACTGTTGTTAACCCTGATCTAGGGTGTGGATCATGTTTATTTATATAAACTGATTAGTGGTGGGTGATCACCAAGTGGAGTGGATTAGGTCTCAACTTGAGATTGAACCACTTGTTTTATATCCACTGTGTTTTCTAATTTAGTTTTCTCTATTTTACTGTATAAGTCAAAAATCACTAAATTTACTTTGATAGTTAATCTTGGAAAGAAGTTATAATTATTTTTCCTTATTAGAATAGCTTCAAATCTAATGTTAATAATTGATATTAAGATTACTGAGAATTAATCAATCTTCTAGAAGTTATTTAAACGGTCAAACTTTCATAACAGTATTACTTTGATTAACTAGGATGTATTTAAATTTATTGGGGAACCTTTTTAAAAATACCTTTTAAAAATAAATTTTTATAGATACTCAATTCACCCCCCCCCCCTTGATTACTCTACTCCGACCAACATTTGGTATCAACGGATTATTTATTAAGACTATGTTTTTTACCCTAGTCAACTGTGATTGTAGTTGTACTTTAAAGATATGTAAATTTCTATTAATTATAAATTTATATCTATTTTAAAGTATTTATTTATTATGGATAATATATTGGAAGGTGCTGCAACAAATATACCACCATTATTTAATGAAACCAATTATGTTTAATGGAAAATTAAAATGAAGATGCATTTAGAAAGTATGAGTTTTGAAATCTGGTCATCAATTATAGATTAGTATAGTATTCCTTCTATTGATAGAATCACTTGGGATGACCCTACCAAGACTGCCTATAATAACAATTATAATTCCATGAATGATTTATATTTCTCTTTAGGAGATAAGGAATTTAATAGAATTTCTGCATGTAAAACTGCCCATGAAATTTGGGATACCTTGTCTATTTTACATGAAGAAACTTCCAGTGTGAAAGAAATGAGACTTAATAATTATACTATTAAATATGATAAATTTAAAATGAAACTTGATGAACCTATTTCTTACATGTATCACAGGTTCAATGAAATTGTCAACATAATGATTTCTCTTGAAAGAGAAGTCACTGCCAAAGAAAAAATCATCAGGATTCTCAGATGCCTACCCGACAGATGGAGAGGAACCTTTGCCTCTATTAGAGAGTCACACGACATCATCAAGATACCTGTAAAAGAACTCATTGGAAAACTGATGATGTATGAAGAAGAGCTGAAAGTCAACAAGTAGGAGGAGGATGAACCCAAAACAAAATTGGTTTCATTCAAGACAACCACCTCTAAACACAAAGAGAAAGGGAAATTGGGAGTTTCTGTAGAAATTTCCAGCAGTGAGAAATCATCACCTGACAGTGATGCGGAGATAGATCAATTATCCAGAAGGTTTAAGAGATTTTACAAGAAGAATATATTTTTCAGAAATCCTAACTTTAAGGGAAGATATGGTCAAAAAGGAAGTTGGAAGAAAGATTGGAAAAGAAGTGACAAGTCTGATGAGATAGTCCACTATGAATGTAAGCGAAAGGGACATATCAAGGTTGACTGTCCCAAGATCAAGTATAAAAAGAAATATGAGGACAAAGATAGAAAGTATAAAAAGGAAATGAAAGCAACCTGGAGTGCTTCTGATGATAGTTCAAGTAACTCAGAATCTTCACATGATGAACAGGCTAACAAATCCAATATGTGATTTATGAAAAACACATATGAGGTAACACTGGAACCTCCTGTACACAATTCCTATTATTCTGGAGATGAGAGTGATTCTGAAAATATGTCTAATGAAGAAATGTTTGAGTACTGTAATATGCTTAAAGATACATGCAATGAATTAAAAGATAAATACAAGTCTGTGAAGAAACAACATGCTCTTACCTCAACTGTTAAAACTAAACTTGGTGTGGAAAGGGAGAAAAATGTTCAATTACTTAAAGACAATAGTGAACTAAAACTGTCTAATGATAAATTGAAAAAGGATATTTAAAGGTTTACTAATGGTAAAGATACCTTGGTACAAATTCTAGGTAATCAGATTTCTCCTAAATATGCTATTGGCATTGGCTATCAACCTGGTAAAATAAATTTTGGAAGAACTAATTTTTTTTTCTAAATCTATGACATATAGTTTTACTCCTATTTCTGGAAAAAATTTAGCTAGTTCAAATTATGATACACTCTCTACTGTTTCAAGATTTTCTGGACCAAATAGAGTTTATTTTTCAAGTACTTTACATAATGATTATAGGAAACCTATGAGGTAGATATGGGTTCCTAAGGCACTAGTCATTAATATTACTGGACCAAAACAAGTATGGGTACCAAAATCTATTTTTATTTGACTATTTTGTAGGAAAGTAGCTTAAATAGTTCCTATAAAATATTATGGTACTTGGACAGTGGGTGTTCGAGACACATGACAGGAGACTATTCGTGCTTCAAGAATTTAATAAAAATTGATGGAGGACATGTCACCTTTAGTGACAATGCCAAAGGAAAGATTATTGTCCTTGTCCAAATCGGTAACTCTAACTCAGTTTTGATTTCCAAAGTACTTTTTGTTGATGGATTGAAATATAATCTGCATAGTATTTCAAAACTATGTGATGATGGATTTCATGTCAAATTTGATAATGATGCTTTCAATGTTTTTAATTCTAAAAATGAATTAGTGTTTTCTGCATTAAGAAATTAAAATGTTTACTCTATTAACTTACATTCTTTATCTTCTCAAAATGCTTCATGTTTAAGTGTGTTTCACAAAGAGTCTTGGATTTGGCATAGAAAACTAGGACACTGTAATATTCACTCACTTAGAAAGTTAACTAGAAAAATATTAGTCAAAGACCTAACAAAACATGAGTTTCAAAATGATAAAGTGTGTAATCCTTATCAAAAGGGAAAGCAACACAAAATTTCCTTCAAAAAATAAGTGTCAACTTCTCAACCTCTCGAATTGGTTCACATGGATTTGTTTGGACCATCTAGATTTTCTAGCTTAAATGGGAAGCACTATGTTTATGTTCTTGTAGATGACTTTTCTAGATATACTTGGAATTTATTTTTGGCTCACAAAAGTGAATCCTAATCTCATTTTACCAAATATTCCAAAACTATAGAAAATCTTAGTGGACTTAGAATTAAATCCTTAAGAAGTGATCATGGCCCGGAATTTCAAAATCAAGAGTTTGAATCTTTTTTCTCACAAAATGGCTATAGTCATAATTTCTCTACCCCTAGAACACCTCAACAGAATGGAGTTTTAGAAAGAAGAAATAGAACCTTTAAAGAGATTTATAGAACCATGCTTAATGAATATGAATTACCTATTTATTTTTGGGTTGAAGTTGTAAATACAACATGCTATATTATCAATAGAGTGTTGATTATACCTATTCTTAAAAGAACTCCATATGAGTTATGGAACAATAGAAAACCCAGAGTTAGATACTTCAAATAATTTTGTTTCAAAGTCTATATCCTTAATACTAAGGACAATCTGGACAAATTTTCATCCAAGAGTGATGAAGGAATCTTTTTAGGATATTTAATCTCTAATAAAGAATATAGAGTGTTTAATAAAATAACCAAATGTGTGGAAGAATATGTCAATGTCAAATTTGATGAAACATATCCACATGAGCCTAAGACCACTATAGAGAACCTAGAGGATGATGTATCAAATCTGGACATTAATTCAAAATCCTCTAACCATCCTTTAAAGGAATCTATGAAAACTTCCAATTCTGGAAATTCTTTAGATTTATGTCACAATGAACCTGACCTTGTTGAAGAAATTGAAATCAGTAGTCCTTATTTTTCTAGAGCTGTTAGAACTCTCAAGAACCATCCATTAGATGTTGTTGTATGAGACTTAGACAAAGGAACCCATACTAGAGCTTCTCTTAGAAATCAGGTTGAACATCAAGTCTTCTTGTCACAACTTGAACCTAAAAACATTAATGATGTCATCAATGATGGATTTTGGGTAATGGATATTCAAGA
Organism: Viscum album; assembly: GCA_963277665.1. Taxonomy (NCBI): domain Eukaryota; kingdom Viridiplantae; phylum Streptophyta; class Magnoliopsida; order Santalales; family Viscaceae; genus Viscum; species Viscum album. The sequence continues at coordinate 1,034,134,077 of OY728155.1, forward strand.
AGAACTTAATTATCTTGAAAGGAACAAATTTTGGAAACTTGTTGACATAACCAAAGACACATTCACTATAGGCACTAAATGGGTGTTTAGAAATAAGGTAGATAAAGCTGGTAATATAGTTAGAAACAAGGCAAGATTGGTTACACAAGGCTATAGTCAAGAAGAAAGAATTTTCTATGAAGAGACCTTTGCACCAGTATCTAGACTTGAAGCCATCATAACTCGGTTTTCTTATGCTGCACATCTGAATTTAAAACTATATCAAATGGATGTCAAAAGTGCATTTCTAATTGGGTATATGGATAATGATGTCTTTGTTGAGAAACCCCCTGGTTTTACAAACCCCCATTTTCCAAACAATATTTTTAAATTATAAAAATCTTTATACGGTTTAAAATAAGCTCCAAGAGCTTGGTATGATAGATTAAGTACTTTTCTTATTTCCAAAATCTTTACAAAAGGAATAGATGATCCTACCCTTTTTATAAAAATAATTTCCAATGATGTTTTAGTTGTTCAAATCTATGTAGATGACATTATATTTGGATCTTAAAATAATTATTTATGTATTGAATTTTATAAAATGATGCAAAATGAATTTGAAATGAGTCTAATGGGTGAACTACAATTCTTTCTTAGATTTCAAATATTTTAAAATAATAATGGTATTATTTTAAATCAAAGAAAATATACTAGATATCTTTTAAAACGTTTTGTATTGGATAGCACTAAAAGTAGTGACACTCCAATGAGTACTACTTGTAATTTGGATCTTGATGAAGATGGAAAATCTGTTGATCAAACAACTTATAGATGATTGATTGGAAGCTTACTCTACTTAACTACTAGCCGACCGGACATTATATTTAGTGTGTATATGTGTGCTTGTTTTCAAGCAAATCCTAAGGAATCTTAATTAAATGGTGTTAAAATAATCTTCAAATATCTCAAGAATACATCCAATCTAGGAATATTCTATCCTAAAGGACAATCATTTGAGTTAGTGAGTTATTCTAATACTGACTTCGGTGGTTGTTAGTTAGATAGAAAAAGCACCTATGAAACATGTCACTTTTTAGGAAAGTTACTAATATCATGGTGTAGTAAGAAACAAAACTTTGTTTCAATATCTACTGAAGAAGATGAATACATAGCTGCTAGTAATTGTTGTGCATAAATTTTGTGGATGAAACACACATTACAAGATTATGGATATCAATTCAGGCATGTACCTATAAATTGTGATAATAAAAGTGCTATTAACATCTCAAAAATCATGTTTCACACTCTAGGACAAAACATATTGATGTAAGACATCACTTTTTGAGAGATCATTATCAAAAAGTTGACATCACTTTGGAATTCATTAGAACTGAATATCAGTTTGCTGATATATTCACCAAACCATTAAATTCTGAAAGAATAGATTACATAATACATGAATTAGGAATGATAAATCTTAAGTAGTAAGTTTACTGTTTCACAATATACAGTTTCACAGCTTACTGTTTCATGTTTACGGTCTCATAGTTATTCTATCTCTCTCTGTTACTATCAAGCACTTATTATCTCAAACAATACGGTCGCACAGTTTAGAAATCACATAGTTATGGTCTCACTGTAAAAGCTAGTTATGGTCTCACCGTGAAATCTAGTTACGGTCTCACTCGGAAAGTTGATTATGGTCTCACTATAAAGATTCTTTATTGTTTTATTTATACATCATAACATGTATCATAGTAATTAATTATTTTACCCTTTTACTTTCCTGTGTTTTTGATCCCTTGACGCTTGATATCCATAAATGATAAAAACTTAAGAAGTTTCACTCTTTCTTTAATCAAGCTCTCTTATCTCAAACCGTAACTCCTCTCTCAACCCTTTGGTTTTCTCTCTCTCTCTCGAACCATCATTGAATTCCCAGGATGAAATGTCGATCATCGTCAACTCCTGAGAAGTGCAGTTCAAAGAAGAAGTTGAAAATCATGCTGAAGTTAGCACCTAAAGGTCCTCTGAATCCGAATCTGGTAGACAGAATAGTGGTACCTAAAATAGAGATATGCCCTAAGTGGCTTCTTTCAAGTAATCCTTTGGTATTGAAAGTACTTAGAGAGAAAGGATGGCAGGATTGGTTCACAAAGGAGGATAGGCCAATTTACCCAAAACTAGTTTAATAGTTTTACCAGTATGTTCAATTCTATTTTGATACAAAAGATGGCTATGTTGTGTGAAGTTGGATCAATGGACAGAGTTTTACCTTTTCTTCAAGGTTATGGGATGCATCCCTTATGATACCTCATGAGGGTATTTGTGAGGACTACCAGAGAGGACCTCCACCTCCAAGTGAGATCTTTGTTTTTGAAGAAGAATTGGGAAGCTTAACTGGGAATGAAACAAAGTGAAGATCCATAGCTGGTGAGCTAGATAGTGAAACCAGACTTCTATTTAAATTTGTTTATAATCTGATTAGTCCCAGAAAAGGTGATTTTTCTACACTCAAGTATCATGATTTATTTTTGATACACCTTATAAAGAATGGAAATAAGATCAACCTATGCAAATATGTTATACTCCATATGTGTGAGCTGATCAAGACAACCTCCAAGTCAACCTCCCTATTATATTCAAGGATTATCTCATATATGCTTCATGAAAAGGGATTGGATAGACCAGATGAAGAATATATTAAGGACTATGAGTTTTGTCTCTCAAAATTTACAGTAAAGAGAATGAAAATAAGTTGGAATCCATAGAGAAAAGTTTGAGTGGAAGATAATAACAAGGTTTATGAAAAGTTTTATCTGGTGGAACACTATTCAAGACCTAAGGATATTTCTGATCCTGGTTTGGAACCAGATGAAATTGTTGAGTATTCTAATGAGGAATAAGAGGAAGAGGTTTTTGTACCTCCAAGAGAAACTGTTCCGGTTGATGAAGATAGTGAATCTTCTTCTGAAGTCTTAATTGAGAAGAAAATACCTATTCTTGAAGATGTTGCTGATTTGGAAGAACAACATGCTGCTGAAGAAGAATCTATTGCTAAGGTAAATGAACAGGATTTTGTTGAAGATCATATAGAAGTAGATATTTACATTATGCAAGAAACTACTCTTGAGGAACACCCAAAGTAACAATTTGTTCCTGAAATTATTCCATTTGTTGAAGAGAGAATGGAGAAATCCTTTCAATTGGCTAGAAAGGAAATGGGTGAGGATATTAGGGTTGAAATATTTGAAATAGATCAAGGATCTAAATCTCCAAGTCCTGAGAAAGATTCACCCGTTGAGGGGGAGCAGCACCCAAATCTGGAATCTGTTAAAGTCCCTAATCCCGTTGATTCAAGATCAGTGGACACCTAGTATAAATTCCCTAGTTATTTTGATGTGACTAATTCCCATGAATTCTCAGCTTAATGAATTGATCTGTCTATTATGATTCATTTGAAACTGGTATATTCTCCTGAAGCTATCTCTGCCAAGGAACTTGATCATGTCTCAGCTTCTATTGTTGAACCTTTACAAGAACCTCCAAACTTGGTTAATAAGGATGATATTAAAGCATTTGGAGCTACCCTATTGGCTGGAGTTGAAAAACTCATGAATACTCAATCAGATCTTGTAACCAATTTGAGTGAAAGAGATATTTCCCTGTCGTTGGAAAAGATCATATGGTAGATTCATCCCAAGATGCTTCATGAGATTCAAGAATTTAGAGTTGAGAACAAACAGCTCAGTTATGAAGTAAAGACTCTCAGAGGTATGGTTGAAGATTTGTAGAGAGTGATGAACCCAAGACCAGAACCTATTTATTATCCGATTAAGGATATTGTTAGTCAGACTCCACATGAAGTAGCCTCACTGATTCAACCTAATCTAACCTCTTTTGCTAACAAGGTAGCTGAAAGAAACAAGAATATTTTTCAAGAGATGTGTGAGCTTGTTATTGGTCTTAAAAATTTAACTTATGAGTATAAGGGTTGTCTCCAGAAAGTTCTAAATCAACCAAAATCCCTTACTTCAGTTGTTACTGCTTCCCATACTTTTGGACAATCATCTCAACCCTCTTTAGATATTGATCTTCTCAGAACAGTTGTCAAAGAAGAACTTCAATCAGTGTTCAGTGGTTTTGACAAAGAATCTCAATCTGAAGTTATCAAGAACAATGACAGAGTTCTTGATTTGGTGATAATTCATTCCAAGATTTAAAATGATGCTCAGCAAGAAATTTCTAAGAAGGTATATTTCTACTTCAATCGGATCTTCTCTAATAATGACATGACCAACCACTTCAAGTACCTTGTATATAATCTAATAATTCCTCTTATTACTCAATCTTTCAAAACTCAAGTCCAAAAGCTCAGAGATTTCAATCCTTTGTTAGATAAGTTTATGGAGAACAAGGATGACTTTGAGAAATCCATACAGTATGGTGGTGAGATCATTGCTAACTTCATCAAGCTTTTGAGGCCATATCTTTATGTCTAGAGTACTGCAATTTTCACTTCTGCAGCAGTAGCCCTGAGATGTGGTTTTCCTACCTTCTCATCCTTTTCCCTTGCCTCTACATCTATGCTTGTCTCTCAGGCTCTGAGTCAGATCAGGCATGTTATCCTTGATCAACAGTTTCCTTAGTATTCCACTGCACCTAACTTGGCCCCTTCTATTTTTGAAGGACTCCCTTTACCTTCTCTGTCAACTGGTTCACTCCCTTCTTCCACTTCTACCTCTACTCCTATGGCTTCTTCGTCTGATGCTACTGTTAAGGGTAGAGAGAAGACAAACCAGTGCTGAAGAATAGTGACTACTATCTTTTGATAGGGATGATTTCTATATTCTTGTTACTTACTGTTTTTAATGACACTTTTTATCCATCTAATGCATTATGGACTTTTATTGTCTATTTCTTATTTTACTCTTTGATAATCCCAAAAGGGGGAGAAATATGTATTCTATATGCACACTAAGGGAGAGGCAAATTTACTATGAATAGATATCTCACTCACATGATTTTTGATCATCAAAAAGGGGGATATTTTTGGACTCCTCGTGTGTTAATCATGTTTTAATGATCACAAATACTATATATTCTGTAAAAAAATCTAATCCTATTTAATCTATCTAAAATCATGTGTACAAATGATTAGTCTCTTTATGCCTTAAATAATTATTGTAAACTATCTTTTTATAATGAAATTCTCTTATGAACGATTAAGTTTAATTCATTCTATGAATATCACTATTTAAGTCTATATATAGATATTTGGCTAAGTTTGAGAAACCGTGAGTCTGCCACTGGTTGTGTTTTTCTAGAAAAGGACCAGACATCGTGACCATCCATACACCATGACCAGACACCATGACCATCCAGACATTGTAACCATCTAGACATCGTGACCACCCAGACACTGTGACTATCCAGACACTGTGACCATCCAGACATCATGATCATCCAGACACTATGACCAGACACTCTGATCAAACACCGCATCTGTGCTACCGGTTCCTGATCTCTATATAACTATCCCATCATAGATATCTCACCACTCAAAGACAAACAAGAAGACATCATTTCAAGGAGATATTGTTTCATGAAGACACCATTTCTAGACAGATTGTAGCACCGTTTATTAATTTAATTTTTGGTTTTTCAATTTAATTTCTAACAGTTATATTTAAATATTTTAAATGAATTGACATAATTAATGTTTCTTTTTAGACATGTAACCTGATAGTACGAGGTACGAGGTGCAGAATACATGAATCCTATCGGCTCCAACACATGAATTCTAAGAATAAAAAGAACAGTGTGTCCAGAAGAAAAGTAGGGCGACAATAGTGGCAACAAGAAAAAAAGTGTGTGCACGATAATGAACAAGCATGAACATTCATTAAAGAATAACTGACACATGAAACCCGACACTGATGAAGAACACACTAAGAATACTCAGATCCTAGAGTTGAGAACATTTCTGCACTAACAACTCTATGAAGAACATGAGCTAGATCTAGCAGACTTACTATACTCTTTTTTCCATGAGAGGAATCGATTTCTGCATCTACTTCATCCTAGAAGTCCAAATCTGCATAGACTAACACTCAGATCACTTTTAACCCTATTTCATCATTTCTTCTATGTTGTATATTATTTTTATCTTTGAGCAGTGTGTGTGTGTTTGTATAAAAACATGCACTATCTCATGTATTAAACTAAATGATACAAGATATCCTTTCTCATATATCTTTTTACACTTGTGTATTTCCATGGATAAGTGTGGAAGAGGTCCCTGTGTGGCCTGAAAAAGTTTATACCCACGAAGAACTTTGGAAGAGGTCATGTGACTTGGACATTCCTATGTACTATTTTTAACCCCGATCCAGGGTGTGGATAAAGATTATTTATATAAACTACTTGGTGGTGGGTGATGATTCACGCTCAAATTTACCCAATATATGAAGGTATAATGGTCCTTGTAGTCTAGATTGGGTTGTCGAATCCACTAAGACCTAATAAGATACCTAAGACACACAATCTATGAGGTGGATTTTTGGCTATGAAGTGGCCAACTTGATTTTGATTTTAGATGGTTTTAAATAACACTAATAAACCTAATTGAATTCAATTAAATTAAAATGGGTTGATCTTAAGATTATGCTATGGGTGGATTGAATGAATTTTACTTCTTTAGACAATTTTGGTTTAATTAATTCTTGATGAATCCATTCTTCAAAATAATACTACCTTCATCATTTTCTGGTTTGATGAAACTAAAATCAATTACTAACCCCCTACACACTTAGATAACCAAATTCATGATTTCTCCAAGGTATATGGTCATTTTAGTAATTGTATTTATCTTCCTCAAACACAGTGAAGATGAAGAGTGGAAATAACTGAAGAATAGAAGTCTTAAATTAGTTAACCAATTAACAACAATTCGTTTATAAAATAACATTCAATACAGCCTTTTCACCTTCCTAAGATCAAACCATTAAAGGGTTAGCCCTCCATTTATAGTATACTCTCAATGGTGGGTGGAATATGGCTTACAAAAATTAGATTGAAGAAATTAAAACCGCGGAAATAACGAGCACTCCTCCGTGTGTGTGAATGAAATGCACGCCTATGTGTGAACTAATTCAGAACAACAAAGAGATATCACTGTAATTTTTGATTATAAATTTTTAATGAAATAAATGGGAATAATATAAGAGAAATATGTTGATTAATAACAAATAAGTACAAAAAGGAAACCTACATGGAAATTGAAATGCTATTACAAACACAAAGTGGCAGCATAACATTACAATTAAACCAAAAACCCAAGATTCTTAAATCCTCCAACACCACTACCTTAAATAGTAATCTTTGAGCCCTTGGGTCAAGCCTTCAGTCATCCAAGTCTCCTCAATTAATTGTGGTAGTACATAGGTGGGTGGAAAGTAAGGGAGAGTTGATTTTTGCACCCTTGACCCAAGGTGGCAGCCATCTTTCCTTCACCGAACAGAAGTGGTTGTAAGACCTTATAGATTTCCAAATAATAGTAGGCCATAGAAAAATAAAATGGAGCCTATGATTTATTATAACCTCCTGTAAAATTTGGTCCCATTTGGAGTTGTGGATTCCGAGATATGATCATATTAGGGGGCTGTTTTTCTGGGCCGCAGAATATGGCCCATAATTTTATCTCTAACTTTGGCTGCTTAAATAACCATAATGGAGGCATAATCAGAACTATCTCCTAAAGAATTATTTTTTCCCCTATATTTCTTCTAGTATAATAAGAAATTTGGGCTTAATTGGGCCTGTATTGTGGGCCCCACATTCTCATCAGTGGTCTGGTTTCCAATCTGCCTTCTCCAGAATTGTTTTTTTTTTCATCGCCAAATATATCCATCATCCTTTATGAATCTTCCATTGATCCCTGAATGAAAAATGTTTAAATTTAATTGAAGATACATTTAAAAAAATATCAAATTAAAATATGGATAATTACATTCCTTATAATCAGATGACTCATTGGGATTAAATTGGTGTACATTGGCATGAAGTGCACAAATGATGAGAATGGATGTTCAAAATCAAAATCCACTAACTCAGGCTCATAATATCAAAAATGAACATTTAATACCATTAAAATGTAATTAACATATGTGTTTTTATTGGATAATCACACCCCCCAACTTGAGATTTGCTAGTCCCGAGCAAATAATTCAATGATTTTATTTGAATTCCTTTCTTCAAACACATTATAACAAATAGTGCTCACAATGTAAACTGCACACAAATATATCTTTATAACCTATCAAAATAATTTAAAACAAGATAAATTTAAAATCATATCCCAATCCCAAGCCCATTCCTTTGATCAAATCCATCATCATACTTCATCCAACTCAACTAGGTGTAATGATGTGTTGTGAATCACAATAGATATGGGGGTTAATTTTCATTCAAGGGGAAATCATGGAAGCGCTAGGTGGAATCACATTTAATACTAATATGAGTATTCATTGTTATTTTTCTTTTTTCTTTTTTTCTTTCTTTTTTTTTGATTTTTCAATGTTGTTATAGTAATTGAGATTGCAGTTAATCAAATTAACCCATGTAGCGAGACTTTGCCGTTGACTCCCAGGCTCAAAGGCCTTAGGGCACCAAGTGAAGCCCACATACTCGGGAATCATCTCGAGTTAACTTGATCAAAAACAAAATAATATTACCATAAATAGAGATAGAGTGAAAAACTCAGGGCTAGACAACTCTGAAGTCACGATCCCCAAGTGCCGAAAGCCTCGCATTTTATCAATCCATTTCTCTACACACAAATTTTTATTTTTTTATTTTTTTATTTTTTTGAATACTCATATTATTCATAAAAATAAAACCAGCCTTTGCTATTTATTATGGGACCCTAAGAATTCAAATTATTACCCCACGATCTAGAGGACGTGCATTGTGTCATTTTGATTTAATATATGAAAATAAAAAATGATTAAAATTCTCATTGGACAACCAAACTTCCAAAATCAATGCTTTTAAACTTAATCATGAATTAAATTAAGAGTCAAGGAAATAAAAATTATTTTCTATGTAGTTTTAATGCGAGAAAAGATGTTATTATATGAATAATAAAGGAATTTTACTTCTTTTTTATCATTGTTTTTTTTAACAAACATTTTTTTTTCACACCCCCCAACTTAGAATGAAACTATCCCTAGTTTCGTAAAAAGAAAATTTAGAATGGGGTAGAGGAATAAAAGGTAAGTTCAATAAGGAAATTGAAATATTAGGATCATGGAATGAATTCACCTGGTGGTTGAAGTTTAAAGTTCTTGCTTCTCCAATTTAGTCCTTTGATATCTATGTCGCTTGCAGAGTTCCCTAGTGGAAAAAGGAAAACAAACAAACAAAACAAAACAGTATATATATATATATAAGTAAAATATAAGTATATATATAAAATAATATAAACTGATGATACATTGTCTTCTTTTTAAATTTCTAGGTAAGGTATTACTCAAGGATCACACCACGTGACACGGATGAATATGGTGCTCCCCTTTCGTACCCATCCATACCCATAATTGAAGAACATGTCAAAAGTCTATTTTTTATTATTTTTATTTTTATTTTGTTTATTTTTTTAAATATAAAAATGATTAATTAATCTTATTTGAAAAATAAATATGATTCAGAAAGTTTAGAAACATGAAAACCACGGGTTGCCTCCTATGCAGTGCTTTTGTTTAATGTCGTTAGCCCGACATGGAACCTAAATCTATCAATTTTTTTCTGGTTCATAGGTTGTCTCAGTTAACTCAACCTCTATTTCCTGTTTATTGAATGATTAAATGAATGGTTTTAACCTATGACCATTGACCCTAAAAATGTGACCACTAGTGGGATCTTGAATCTCTACTACCCCATGGGGGTACACATGATGCACTATGAAAGGACCTGACCATCTAGACCCTAACTTTCCCGGGTGTAAATAAAGTTTTGAACTATATAAGAGAACAAATTTTCCCGGTTCAAAATGTTTGACTTTGATATTCCTAGATTTGTAGGCTTGAAATATATCTTTATTTATCCTTGAATTTTTATAAGCCTCCATCCTAAGTTCCTCAAGTTCATTAAGATCTAATTTCCTCTTTTCTTCAGCTAAAGAAATGTCGAAATTCATTTTTTTGATTGCCCAAAATGCCTTATGCTCAATTTCAATAGGTAAATGGCATGCTTTTCCATAAACCAACCTATATGGTGAAATTCCTAGGATGGTTTTGAATGCTGTATGATATGCCCAAAGAGCATCCAATAGTTTTTCAGACCAATCTTTCCTAGAAGGATTGACAGTTTTCTCAAGAATTTGTTTGATTTCATGATTGGCTAACTCAGCTTTCCCATTGGTCTGTGGGTGGTAAGAAGTGGACACTTTGTGAGAAATCCCATACTTATACATGAGTGAAGAGAATGGATGGTTGCAGAAATGGGTTCCTTGATCACTGATTATAGCCCAAGAAATTTCAAATCGAGAATATATGTTCTCTTTCAGAAATAGAATCACAACTTGATGATCGTTGGACTTAGTGGGAATGTCCTCAACCCATTTTGAGACATAATCAACATCTAAGAGTATGTAGAGGTATCCCCTAGAGTTTGGGAAGGGACCCATGAAATCGATTCCCCAGCAGTCAAAGATTTCGACCACTAAGATGGGAGTGAGTGGCATTTGATTCCTTTTTGTGATGGACCCTACTTGTTGACACCTAGGAAAACTTTGAAAAAATGTGTAAGAGTCTCTTGAGAGGGTGGGCCAGAAGAGACCACACTGAAGAATCTTAGTAGATGTTTTTTTAGAGGAAAAGTGACCTCCACATGCCTCACTATGACAGAATTTAAGGATGGACTCTTGTTCAAATTCTGGGACACACCTCTTAATAACTTGGTCAGGGCAGAACTTATATAGGTATGGATCATCAAACACATAGTTTCTAACATCAGAAAGAAATTTCCTTCGATCTTGAGTCCCTAAGAATTTTGGAACAACTCCTGTAACTAAGAAATTGGCTATGTCGGCATAGCAAGGGCAGTCACTCACAGAGTATAGGTGTTCATCAAGAAATGAATCAGACACAGAAAGGTGATTTGAGTTGTCTTTGAATTCCATCCTAGATAGGTGATCAGCTACAACATTTTTAACACCCTTTTTATCCTTGATTGTGAGGTCAAATTATTGTAAGAGAATGACCCACCTAATCATTCTAGCCTTAGCATCTTGTTTTTGGAAGAGGTATTTTAGTGCAGAATGGTCAGTGAACACAGTGATGGGGGATCCAAATAGGTAGGACCTAAACTTCTCTAAGGCAAACACAATATCAAGCAAATCCTTTTCAGTGGTGTTTTAGTTGATTTGGGAATCATTTAAGGATTTACTTTCATAAGAAATGACATAAGGACTTTTATCACAATGTTGTCCTAACACAGATCCTACAGCAAAGTCACTAGCATCACACGTAAGTTCAAAAGGAAGGTTCCAATTTGGAGATTTCATAATGGGAGGAGAGGTGAGAGAGGATTTGAGGGTTGAGAATGAACCCTCACATCTTTATGTCCAAACAAATGGAGCATTATTTACTAGGAGAGCACAAAGGGGACGGGAGATTGAACTAAAGTCCTTGATGAATCTTCTACAAAAACCAACATGTCCTAAGAAAGACCTCAGTTCCTTGAAATTTTTGGGTGATGGAAGGTGAAGAATGATGTCAACCTTGGCTTTATCAACTTCAATCCCCCTACCCAAGACCAGATGGCCTAGAACTAGTCCCTCTTTAACCATGAAATGGAATTTTTCCTAGTTTAGGACTAGATTATTTTCTTCACATCTTGACAAGACTCTCTCTACATTCCTCAGAAATCCCTCAAATGTATCCCCAAACACAGAGAAATCATCCATGAATACCTCTAGAAAATCCCCTACCATGTCTAAGAATATTCCCATCATGCACCGCTGGAAGGTTCCAGGGGCATTGCATAACCCAAAGGGCATGAGTTTGAAAGCAAAGGTGTCGAATGGACAGGTGAATGTACTCTTCCCTTGATCCTCTAGGGAGACCACAATTTGATTGTACCCTGAGTACCCATCTAAGAAACATTAGAAGGAATGACCTGCCACTCTCTCAAAGACTTGGTCAATGAATGGTAAGGGGAAATGGTCCTTGGTGAATGAGTTTAGCTTCCTATAGTCAATGGAGACCCTCCATCCACTACACACCCTTGTTGGAAGAATCTTTCCATCCTCATTGGTTATCACTGTGATTCCAGATTTTTTTGGAACCACCTGGATTGGGCTCACCCATTCACTCTCAGCTATGGGATATATGATACTAGCTTTTAACAATTTTAGAAGTTCTTTCCTTACTACCTCCATGATATTAGTATTGATTCGCCATTGAGGTTGACGACATGGCTTTGAATCAGATTCCAGAACAATCCTATGAGTCCCAACAAGTGGGCTAATCCTGGGAATATCAGACAGGGTCCAACCAATGGATTTATTATGTTTCCTAAGGACATCTAGAAGCAACCTCTCATGATTGGATTCAAGAGAAGAAGAAATGACAATAGGATGTGTTTGATTGTCCCCTATGAAGTCATACTTGAGTGTAGTGGGAAGTTCCTTCAATTCAAGATCCGGTTGGTTTGGAATTTCTGCATAAGATTGGTACATTGGATCAAGATAAATTTTGTTTCCTAGAGTTTTATATAGGATTGATTCCCCACATGTAGAAGTTTCATCAACTAGATTGGCCTGATCAGATTTAGGGAAGGAATTTGGAGTGGTCTCTGTGAAAGTGGTTTCCTGAAAGGTTTCACTGATTGTTGGACCTAAGACATCATCATAAGAGTAATTTGAAAATGATTCAAGCCAAGGAGATAAACTTCCTTCATTTTAACAAAGAAAATCAATCTCATCCTGACTTAAACATTCATCAAATATTCCTTGATGTTCTATGGATTCATTATCAAATCTTCCTATCATGTTTACTTCATGAATGTCCTCATCATCCCCTATTTGTGAGCTTCCATTATATATGTTCAAGTCTAGACTCATGTTTCCAAAGGTGATGGTCATGTTCCCATTTCAGACTCAGATAACAGTGTTGATTGTTGCAAGGAAGGGATGACCAAGGATGATTGGGGTTTGTTCCTTATTTCCTAAGTTTGGATGGTTGTCAAGGACAATCAAGTCAGCAGGGTAGATGAAGTTTTCAACCTTTACCAGAACATCCTTTAAAATCCTCTTTGGAACCCTAATGCTATGATCAGCAAGTTGAAGTGTGACAGATGTGGGTTGTAGTTCTTCTAGGCCTAACTGGCAGTACATGGTATATGGGATGAGATTAACACTAGCACCTAGGTCACACAAGGCCTTGATGACTTTTCACTCTCCTAGTTCAACATTGATGTAAGGGAAACCTAGGTCTTTCAACTTGGGAGGGATGGTCCCTTGAATGGTGGTACTCACATTAGCAGCCAAAAGGACTTGGTTTTTATGTGAAAATTTTCTTTTAAAAGTGCAAAAGTCCTTAAGGTACTTTGAGTAGGAAGGTATGGTTTGGATGGCATCGAGAAGGGGAATGTTCAACTTGACTTGTGAGAATATTTCCCTCAATGTTTCACTCAGTTCAAGCTTGGGTTTCCCCCTTATGCATTGAGGAAATGGTGTAGGTTGTGGGGTTGTTTGTTGAAGAGTTGTTTCTTTCACATTGTTATCAGTTTCCTCAGTTTGATCTTCTGGTTCATTTTAATTTTCATCCAAGTTTGAATCTCTAGGTGGGTTCTGAATTAGTTTTTCATGTTTCTCAATTGATTTCCCACTTCTTAAAACAGTCACAACCTTTAGTTGTTCATGAGTTGTTTGATTACAACTTGACTCTTCCCTTGAATTTGAGGATGGCACCGCCTGAGTAGGCATGGGTGCCTTTCCAGTTTTGATGGTTTGAAGTTCTTGTTTAAGGGAAGAGACTTCCGAGTTCATCCTTTCCATTTGTTTCCACAGTTGTTCTAGTAGTCTTTGTGGAACAGTTTGGGTTGGTTCTTGAGAAGATTGGATTATCCCAGGGGGATATTTTGGAGGTGGGATGGTTTGTTGAAAATAGACCGGTGGATGTTGGTATTGGATAGGTTGGGTTTGGAACTGGTTATGGGATTGTTAGCTCTGATGGGGGTAAGGATTTTGTCCCTGTGGTTGGCTAGGTTGTTGGTTATCTTTCCAGCGGAATCCTGGGTGGTCATTATACCTTGGGTTGAAGTTGTTTTGGTATTGAGGCTTTTGAAAGTTTAAAGTATTTACTTCCGCTGGGGGTCCTCCTAGAAGAACATCTTTTATAGATGGAATGGTTGGGCAGTTGTCTGTCTTATGGTTATGTTTGTCACAAATTGTGCAAACAGGGTCAACATTTTGGATTTCATGGACTTTCCTAAGGTTTATCTCTTCAACCTTCCTAGAGAGTTCTGCGAGTTTAGCCCTAATGATTTCCTCATATATAAGTGTATGAATTCCAGTAGTTCTTTGTGTCTTTTCAGAATAAGTTAAAGTTCCCCATGTTTTGTTTTTTTGATAAAGGCTTTCTAGATACTCGTAAGCATCATTTGGGGATTTGTTTTTAAAGGTTCCATTACACATCATGTCAATGAATTGTTTGTTCCCCAGACCCAACCCTTCATAGAAAATTCTCACTTGTTCAGGTATAGAAAAACCATCATGTGGAACCATGTTTAGAGTGTCTTTGAACCTCTCCCATGTTTCATAGAATGACTCTCCCTCTTTTTCAAAAAAAAATTGGATACTCTTTTTAAGTGCAATTTTTTTGTGGTGGGGAAAGTATTTTTTGTAAAATTCTCTTTGTAATTGGTCCCATGAGTGGATTGATGCAGGTCTAAAGTTTTTTAGCCAATTTTTAGCTCGATCCTTCAATGAAAAAGGAAATAGCCTCATTTTAGCCGATTCTAGTTGATTTGGGGGACACATGATTTCTACAATGTCATTGAACTCCTTAACATGAAGGTAGGGCATCTCAGACTCCATCCTGTGAAAGGTTGGAAGGTGGTTTAGAACATGGGGTTTAAAGATGTAATTGGAATATCCTAGGGAATTGTGTCTAATGCATGAGGTGTCATTGGTCCAAGATGGAGTGAGGTAGTCATTCATGGTTTTATCGACTAAATTTTCTAGGTTTCGAGCTTCTTGGTTTTGGTTCCCCATTTGATTTCCCCCTGGATTTACAATTTGATTTCTTGGAAGACCCTATATTAGAATTGGTTCAATTTTTGATTTTTGAATATTATGAAGATTATGATCTAATGGATACAATCCCCTATGTTCACTTGACTCCCCTATCCTAGTACTTTCCACCCTAACTAGTCTATTTGAATTATCACGAGTGTAGGCAGACATGCGCCAAAAAAACGAGAAAGGGACAAGATAAGAGATCTTGGGTGAGAATAGAATAATGGAGGTGAGTAAAGAAGGCTGTTGGTCTGTGTTACTTACTTGGTCCCCAGAAACGGTTCCAAAATTTGATTCATGCTCAAATTTACCCAATAGATGAAGGTAGAACGGTCCTTGTAGTCTAGATTGGGATGTCGAATCCACTGAGACCTAAGAAGATACCTAAGACACACAATCTATGAGGTGGATTTTTGGATATGAAGTGGCCAACTTGATTTTGATTTTTGATGGTTTTAAATAACACTAATAAACCTAAGTGAATTCAATTAAATTAAAATGGGTTGATCTTAAGATTATGCTAGGGGTGGATTGAATGAATTTTACTTCTTTAGACAATTTTGGTTTAATTAATTCTTGATGAATCCATTATTCAAAATAACACTACATTCATCATTTTATGGTTTGCTGAAACTAAAATCAATTACTAATCCCCTAAACACTTATAGAACCAAATTCATGATGTCTCCAAGGTATATGGTCCTTTTATTAATTGGATTTATCTTCCTCAAACATAGTGAAGATGAAGAGTGGAAATAACTGAATAATGGAAGTCTTAAATTAGTTAACCAATTAACAAAAATTCGTTCATAAAATAACATTCAATCCAGCCTTTTAATCTTCCTAAGATCAACCCATTAAAGGGTTATCCCTCCATTGATGGTATACTCTCAATGGTGGGCGGAAGATGGCTTACAAGAATTAGATTGAAGAAATTAAAACCGCGGAAATAACGAGCACTCCTCCGTGTGTGTGAATGAAATTCACACCTATGTGTGAACTAATTCAGCACAAAAAAGAGATATCACTGTGCTTTGTGATTATAAAGTTTGAATGAAAGAAATGGGAATAATAGAAGATAAATATTTTGATTAATAAAAAATAAGTACAAAAAGTAAACTTACATGGAAATTGAAATGTGATTACAAACACACAGTGGCAGCATAACATTACAATTAAACAAAACACCCAAGATCCTTAAATACTCCAAACCCACTGCCTTAAATAATCATTTTGTAGCCCTTAGGTCGAGACTCCAACATTCCAAGTCTCCTCAATTAATTTTGGTTGGCCATAGGTGGGTTTAAAGTAAGGGAGAGTTGATTTTTCCACCCTTGACCCGAGGTGGCAGCCAGCTTTCCTTCAACGAACATAAGCGCTTCTAAGACCTTCTATATGGCATAATCATAGTGGGACATAGAATCATAAAATTTATCTTATGATTTATTCTAACGTCCTGTAAAATTTGGGCCCATTTGAAGTTGTGTATTCTGAGATTTGATCATATTAGTCGTCTGTTTTTCTCGGCCATAGAATCTGGCCCAGAATTTTATCTCTAACTTGTACCGCTTAAATAACCATACTGGAGGCAGAATTATCACTGGATCATGACGAATTATTTGTTCCCCTATATGTCTTATAGTATCCTACGAAATTTGGGCTTTATTGGGCCTGTATTGTGGGCCCCACATTCTCATCAATGGGTTGGTGTCCAATCTGCCTTCTCCAAAAAAAAAAATTTTCATCGCCAAATATCTCCATCATCCTTTATGAATCATCCATTGATAAATGAATGAAAAATGTTTAAATTTAAGTGAAGATCCATTTAAAAAAATATTAAATTAAAATATAGATAATTACATTCCTTATAATCAGATGACTCATTGGGCCTAAATTGGTGTACATTAGGCATGAAGTGCACAAATGATGAGAACAGATAATCAAAATCAAAATCCACTAACTCAGGACCATAAGATAAAAAATGAACATTTAATACCATTAAAATTTAATTAACATATGTTTTTTTATTGGATAATCAAGTGATCACCAAGTGGAGTGGATTAGGTCTCGTATTGAGACTGAACAACTTGTTTTATATCTGTTGTGTTGTCTAATTTAGTTTTCTCTATTTTATTGTATAAGTTAGAAATCACTAAATTTACTTTGATAGTTAATCTTAGAAAGAAGTTATAATTGTTTTTCCTTATTATAATATCTTCAAAAGTAATGCTAATAATTGATATTAATATTACTGATAATTAATCAATCTTCTAAGAAGTTATTTAAACAGTCAAACTTTCATAACCGTATTACTTTGATTAAATGGGAAATATTTAAATTTATTGGGGAACCTTTTTAAAAATATATTTTAAACATAAATTTTTATAGATACTCATTTTACCCCCCCCCCCTCTTGAGTACTCTACTCCGACCAACAAAGTTGATAGAAATCACCACTCAGGAAATGTTGTCTGGACCACCCCAAGATTCTATCACCATTGAACACCTTACTCTTAGGTACTATGTAGGTGTTATAAGGGGTTATCTAATGAGGCCTTAGATACTTTGTGTAATCCATTTGTATATATTAAATTATTATTTCTTATTATGGTAAAATAACCATCATTTTTGAATTCCAAATGTCAAAATTAATCTAGGATGAATTTTTAGTATTTTTCTATGAAGTTTCATATTATTGATGAATATTGAAAAAATATTATTTTAAAATAATTTTTATATTTTACATAATTGATACTATGAAATTATTTTAAAAAAATGGACATACATGGTTGTGATCAGTAAGAAATTTAGAGTCTGATAAGATCAACTTATTTTTTTGTGAATAGTATCTTATGAATAGAAGTATTACTCTTATGAATAATAATATAACTGATAGAATAGTAACCTAACCTAAGGAAGTATAAATTTAATTTAGGAATATTGAATGGTAATGTGATATAATAGTATAAATAAATAACTATTTTAGAAATTATTAGTTAAGTGTGGTTATTTTTTTGAGTAAATAGTTATTTTACATAAAAATTAAATTTCTCATATTTAGAAAATTATTATAATAAAATGGAGTTCATTTTTTAATTCATAAAATCGATATTATGTTAGGGTGAATTTATTATATTTTTATAAAATGTTTTGTTTTTTAGTGAATAGTAAAAATACATTTTTTGATTTTTCAGTGTGTTTTATGACATCATAATGATGTAATATATAATTTAAAATGATGAGAGACTCATTTGGATTAAAATATTATATTAGGTGTCCCAACTGGAAAAAACATGGAAAAACACCATGGGAAAGCCCATGGTTTTTCAAATACCACTGATGAGGTGTCCTCATAAATTAATAAAAAACTCCCTCTCTTTTACTATAAATACCTAGACA
This sequence comes from Viscum album, assembly GCA_963277665.1. Classification (NCBI taxonomy): domain Eukaryota; kingdom Viridiplantae; phylum Streptophyta; class Magnoliopsida; order Santalales; family Viscaceae; genus Viscum; species Viscum album. Next base: position 1,034,152,762 of record OY728155.1, read on the forward strand.
TTACTTTGTTTCCCTTCATTTAAAAATAATTATCCATGAATTTATGATATTACTACCTCATAAATATTACTCCCAAGGCTTCTTCAAGACCTCAAGGTCCCGATCCTATATTTTTAGTAGTTACTCTTCAAGGTAAGGGAATTCTCAACTTCTCTTTTCCTTTCAAGTTCTCTTTTATATGGTATGTCTTTAAAATTTACATACCATGTTCTTGTTTAAATTTTATTCTTCCCCTATAATATATTATGAGTATTTTATTAATTTTTTACTCTTATACCCTCTCTTTTTAATGTTTTATAAAACCATGTTTCATACCTTTTATGTTGTAGAATTTTCGTCTCAAAATCTCTCTCTTTTTCTCAAGAAATTATTTTATTTTATCTATATGAATACCCAGAACTATTTCATTTACATGGGTATTTATCAAGACATAAAAATGATTTATTCTATTCTGAAATTAACATATATAAAACACTCATTCCTTTTTCATGGGTTATAAATGACATAATGATCTTGTTTTTAATCACTTTTTAAAAAACACCATGATTTTGATATGAAACCCATTTCTTTTATTATATTTTGGTTATTTATGAAATTTTTTATTATGATATATCTAGTTCACATGAAAATAAAGACATATTAAGGTTTCTCATTTATATCTCTCCAATGCATTGGGTAAAAAAATTAATCTCTATAGATGAAAAGTTTTACGATACCTTTGTGAATAACCATGGTAATTTTTACAAAACATTGGGGATGGACCTTGGTGATATGATTATGTATGTATAATTAAATTTTTTAGCCACATTTTAAATATATGATTCATGTTCTTATTATCATTATATACCGTTTCTCATGCCTTTATGATATTTCCTCAAGTTCTTATTGTATTCTCACAAGCTCACATGTAAATTGTTTTCCCGGTTTTTTCTTACTGAGCCTTATACTCACCCTTTCGTTTGATGTATGTCCCCAGGTTATGATATTTAGTAATTGAAATTAGGATTAATATTTCAAGAATCATTTCAAGTTTATTAAAATAAAATTTTATGTTTTCATTTATTATGTACCTTATTTCCAAGACACTAAACTTAAAGATCCTTTGTTGGTAAAATGTAATGAAAAGTTATGTAATAAAAAGTTAGGATGCCATATAAATGATATGGGATAGTCATAATTGGTATGTCTCATAACACCCTAAGATTTTCTATTTTGCCTCAATAATTTCAGGATCATGAGAAACATAAGTCCCTTTATATTGGACCAAGATGTCGCTGATTGGGGAGGGTATAAGCCCTTCTACATCGATAGTATGGCCAACCGAGAGATGTCCTTTTTCCTTTTCAAGGGGAATGAAAGGATTACAAAAACCTAAGGAAAATAATACATGAATTTTGACACATGGATTGACATGCTTTTAGAAGATTATGGAAGCACCCCATACTCTAGTTGACCAAGTTAAGTCTCTTGTGGTCCTTTGATAAGGAATGAAAAATGGGAGATGGACTGCACAGTTTATTATCATGTAGTGGGGACATTTGTTGTAAAATTTTAATGTCATATGACCAAGATGTTTTCTTTATAGTTTAACATCATGTGGTAATGATGTATTCCTGTGTAGTTTATCTTCATGAGGTAAGGACCTTTTCCTTGCAGTTTAACATCATGTGGTAAGGATGTAATTCTATGCATTTTATCATCATTTGATAAGGATGTTGATACCTTAACATGAAATGGTGGAATCATGGTTGAGCCCATGAATGGAATTATGGGTGTCACTACTTATACCATGGTGATGGGAATCAAGTGATTCGTAGTTCTTAAATGAGAAACTCTCTCTTCACTGGTCTGGCCCATACGGAGAGGTGGGAATTTTTTCCATTGATTGTTGTAGTCGGGCCTAAGATAAAAGGCTTATGCATCAATACATATATTTTAATGATATGAATCAATGAACATGTAGTTATTTAAGGGTTCATTCATTTTAGTGTCATGTGGTACGGATGAATATGGACTGACGTGAAAAGTGGTAATATTATGGTTGGGCCCAAGGGTAGATGTTTGGGAATTGCTATATGTCTCATGAAAAATGAGAATCAAGACATACATAGTTCTTGAAATCCCATGCATCTTAACATCATGTGGTGAGGAAGGAGGTGAACCAATGTGAATTGATGGTAATTTTGCAGTTGGTCCCAAGGGTGGAAGTCTGAGCATCACTACATATCTCATGAGAATGAGAAGAATACCACACATAGTTCTAAAGAGCCATGAAATTTAAATTCTTGAAGTGAGGAATGATGGTATTCCTTTTAAGGTCTCATATTTAGGAACAATACAAGCCTATCAAAGCTTATATTCCTTGTTCATATGGGGAACCCCCTTCTGAAATTCCTAATCCCACATGAGCTATGCTCGGTGTGAGAAACAAGAGATGCAAAGGGTACCATGAAGAGGCATTTAAGAGCAGGAAAGAGGCATTTTGTATCATGTGGTGGATAGACCAAGATATAGAATAAATGAATCCCTATGTATCTCATTGAAAATAAGAATCAAGCCATACATAGTTCTAGAGATCCATGCAGTTTAATGTCAGTTAGTAAGTACATGGGTGACTCAACATGAATGAATATGTGCATTATGGATCCATGTAGTTTTATGTTATACGGTAAGGACGTTGGGTCACCTGTCATCAAAGTGGGTTCTTGATCTGTGTAGTTTTACGTCATACGGTAAGGAAATTTGATCACCTGATGTGAAAGGAAATTAATCATATAGAGAGTCTCAAGAATTGATATTTGGGCATCACTATATATCCTATGAGAGAAGGAATCAATCCATACATATTTCTAAAGAAACCGTGCAGTTTAACATCATGCGTCTAGAATGATCTCCATATAGTTTAATGTCATGTATTCAGAAAGATTTGTATATTTTAACATCATATACTCAAGAATAATTATGGGGCTTACTCTAATTCGGATTCCCTTGCTGATAATAACTTATGAAAAGTATTTCTTGAGAAATATCACATTTGTGGGTGGTGTGACATGCTCCCCATCAATGGTGGTCAGTGAATAGGCTCTATTATGATAAACCTTGTGTATTACATTGGTTCATTCCCACTTGGGTGCCAATTTAGGGGGTTTCTTTCTCAATATCATTGGGGTTTTGAGAGCCATCACTAGTTCTCCTTATAGAAATGAATGAAGGTGAACCTTTTTATTAAAGTCTTGTGTTGTCTAATTATGATGGACCTTCAGGTTGTGTAATGTGTGCAATCTATTCTCATCTAGTTGTTCCAATTTTTCCTTCCACTTTTATGATTTCTCATCATCTACGATCTGCCAACAAATGGCTATTTGGATTGAAGGAAAGTAGACTTCTATAGTTAATACTACCTCAGTTCTGTACACTAATGAGTATGGCATTGCCTGTGTGGCAGTATGTGTGGTGTTATAGTAAGCCCATAAAGCATGGAGGATTTTATCCAGGCAATACTTCTTATCCTTGTTCACCATCTTCTGGAGTATATTCTATAGAGTATTATTGAAGGCCTCTATCTGTCCATTTTTTATCATATAATAGTGGGATGAGTGATTGGACTCGATATTGTATTCTTGGTATATATTTCTCAAATCTGTGTAATATAAATTTGTGTTGTTGTCCATTAATATTGTGTGAGGGACTCCGAACTTGGTGATAATATGGGAATTCATGAAGTTGAAAATATTATTCGTCCCAACATCCTTGAGGGGTATTTCCTCATCCCATTTGGAAAAGATGTTAATAGAAGTAAGGATGTACTTGAACTGCTTGACTGTGGATAGGGGATATGGCCTCACAATATTCATCCCCTAAATGGAAAATTTCTAGGAAAAGTTTTCTATATGTAGCAATTCTAGGGGTTGATGGACGAAGTTTTCCTGAAATTGGCACACATTACATTTCCTTGTGAATTCCATGAAATCATGTATCATGGTTTTCTAGTAGTATCCCATACTCCTGATTTTTTGGGAGATCCTGGTTTCATATTGATGGGTTTCATAGGAGCCTTCATGGACTTCTTCCATGATAGAAAAAAAATCTCCTTCTATTATGCACCTGAGGAGAATTCCATCAAAGACATTTTTCTAGAGGGTTTTTTTCTCATTTGGACCATCTTGAAGAGTGAAGTTTACTTCTTAGAATAGAATTTGTTCTCTTATGGCATGATCTGTTAGAAGAATCCCATTTTGGAGATAACCAAGTATGGGTTTCATCCATCCGAGAGTGGTCATTGGTTCGTCATGATCTATGGCATTACTGAACTGATTGATTTCTTCTATATCACATACGACTATTGATGAGACCATTATTCGATGTGTGATATGGAATAATTATTCCTCCTGATTAGGGTCATCCAAGACATCAGCTGCATTAGTTATTTCATCGGCACGAGTATTATGTGATTGGGTAACATGATGCAATGTGGGATCAAAAGGGAACTCTTCCATCAATCACGTTACATAGCTACTGAGGGGGGAAGTTCTTACTTTTTAATGGAATATTCTCCATTTATCTAATTTATCACCAATTCTGAATCCCACTTGATATTTAGGTAGGCTATGTGTAATTGTAGTTCTAGTTCCAATCCAATAATGAGGGCTTGGTATTCTGCCTCATTATTGGTGCAGTCTTCGAACAGTGAGAAAGAGTAGGGAAGAACTTCTTTATCTGGAGATACAAATAAAATCCCCAGAACAACCTGGTTGAGCTTTAGGTTTTCCATTCTTGTGCTGGTAATAATTTTAGAGGCACCATCAAATTATATCTCCCATGTTCGGGGAGTTTCATTGGCATATAATAACTCTTCATATGGGATCTCAGTGTCTTACGACATATTTTCCTAGGCAATATGTGCTGTGAGAAAATCAGTCAAGGCTTTCCCTTTAACCAAATTCTTTTATACGAACTAGATGTTATATTACTGTAGAATGACCACCCATCAAGCCAAGATCACAATAAATATAGGGCGGCCAAGGATGTACTTGAACGGATCAATACGAGAGACCAGGTGGACTTATTGGGGCTACAAGTAGTCCCTCATCTTTTTCACTAGAAAAATGAGTGCAAGACAATTCTTGTTGATATCCAAATATTTAGTCTCAGTACCTAGCATCATCCAGTTGAGGTAGTAGAGACTATTCTCTCTCCTCATTTCATTTTTTTTGAATGAGGAGTGAGCCCAGTGAGCATTCCATGGTGCCCACATATAAAATTAGTGGCCTCTCTTTCACTGAAGGCATCAAAACCTGTGGGTACAGCAAGTACCACTTGAGACATTCGAATGCTCTTTGAAATTCATCATCTCATTGGTTAGAGATTCCCTTATACATTATCCTGGTGAAGGGGAGATATTTTCGATCCAAATTGGCTATAAAATTCTGAATGTAGGTGAGTTTCCCTTGGAGTCCCCATAGTTCTTTGAGATTTTTGGGGGGCGGCATTGTGAAGATAGAACTAGTCTTTTCTGGGTCTAAGTTAATGTCATGGTGGAATACCTAAAATCCAAGGAACTTTCCTGATGTTTCCCCAAAATCACACTTCAGTGGATTTATCTTTAGAATGTGTTGTCACAACTTTTCAAATATTTTTCGAAGATCCATTAAGTGATCACATCACTGTCGGGATTTAACAACCAGGTCATCGACATAACACTCATCCATCATTCCCAAAAATTGTTAAAAGATATGATTCATGGTGTGTTGATATGTGGCGCCAGCATTCTTTAATCTGAAGGGAATGACCTGATAGTAGAAGATACCTTGAGGTGATCTTAAGTAAATATCTTCTTCATATTCGAGGGTCATCTTGATCTGATTGTACCCTGAGTACCCATCCATGAAGGAAAGGTCTTGGAATCCAACAATTGCATAAATAAAGAGTTTTTTTTTTGGAATTAGGAAAATATCCTTTGAGAAATGCCGATTAAGGTTTATCAAAACAATGTAAACCCTAATCTACCTATTCATTTTCTTGAAGGAGATGATGTTGGAAAGCCATATTATGTATTTCACTTCTTAGAAAAAGTGGGCTTTGATCAACTTATCAACTTCTGCCTCTATATCGGTGTCATGATATGGGTGTATCCTCCTAGATGTCTATTTGAATCCTTTATGCTCATCGGGCATTCTGAGATGGTGTGTAGCCACATCTAGATTCAATCAGTTCATTTCTGTATAGTTCCAGGAAAACACATATTTATGCGGCCTTAGAAATGAGCTGTAAATCTCCTACTCTTTGAGGGGCATGGTAGAACTAATCAAAGTAGGTCACAGGTCTTCTCTCATTCCAAGATTTACTTGTATGAGCTCATCTATAGTGGTGGATATGCCTTCCTCAAATGATGAAGGGGCGCTCCTAAGGTCATCCTCATCCATTTCTATTTCTGAGTCTGTGGAGACATTTTCTTGTAAAGATAGAGATCCGGGGGCTTATCCATCACTATCGGGATGAGTGAGGATATTAGAAGAGACATCTTCATCCCTTTATATATGATTCATTATAGATAGATATCATAGTGGATTTGTTTTAACATTGTCACTAAGTAAAGTAGGGTCTTGGATCTATAAGATTGGATCTACTACTTAGACCATGTTTATGGGGAGTACATAATTTTCATCGATCATACTCCAGGGGTTCATAGGGGTGGTCCCCAAGCCATTGGGATCTATAACCTATATATCACCATCCGTCATTGGTTTCTTGCCTCGCTTTCTATAGAAATCCTCTTCATCATTTCTGGCTCTGTAAGTTTCAAAGGGGGTGTTGTCATCATGTAGTGTGTTGACCTTTCAATTGATGGGGTACTTCAGCCACTGATGGAATGTTGATGGTACTGCCAAGCGGCTATAGAGCCAGGGCATTCCAAGAAGAAAATTATATGCATTTTCTTTCTAGATAACCATGAACTCAGTGTCATATGTGAGTTCCTCAAATTGATCTTCAACTTTGATCTTCCCAAGAGGTATTTGATCAGGTTCATCATACCCCTGAATGTTCAGCTTTGTGGGGGATAAATCCCATGTTCTATATCCCAAATGTCAAAGAGTTCAAACTGGGATGAGATTAATCCCAGATCCAGTATCAATAATAACCCTTTGGAAATTGAAATTATTGAGTATTCTCGAAATGTATAAAGGACTAATGTGCCCTTGGATGACCTCTTCCTGATCTCGATCAGTTAATGAGATGGTGACATGACATTCTAAGGGAATAGTATCCACTTGATATGTAACACCCGAGACTTTTATGTTATATAAATCATCAAAGGAATCTTTTTCTACACACAACACTTTCTTGGATTTCTTTACACGAAATCGCAACCTTCCTCGATAGCTTGCGTCGTACGCAATACCGAGTTTCACTAAACAATGATATGATAATAAAATATTATTAAAACTAACCATTATGAATATTAATAACCACTTTTTGAAATTTTATAAATTTTATTTTTCAAAATGGACTTCATTTTTGGATTCGGAATATCGAAATTATCCTAGGGTGAAATTTTGGAATTTTTCTGAAAATTTTCAATTTTTGATGAATAGTGAAACCACTAAGTGGTAGTTAAAAAACTGAATTTTTCATAAAACATAATTTTACCGCTTCTGTGAGTGGAATTTCGAAAATCCGAGAGACACGGTTAATATTAAGGACTAAAATGTGGTTCAATGAGATGAAAATAATTTTTGGTGAATAGTAACTTTTTACTTTTATTTACCACGATTAAAAGTAAATAGGGTAATTAAGGGTAAAAATAATATTATTATTACCCTAACACATGTCCTAATTCTATTGGACAAGTGTAATTCGACCAAAAACAACCTTAGGAATAAAATATGACCATTTAGGCCCACTTGGATTAGATTAGGACATTTATTATTAATTTATTTAAAGAAGGGTTAAAATAGTTAAAATCAAAGTTTAATAAGTAAATAATTTTTAATATGGGGTGATACATAAGATAAATTCGACTATAAATATTCATTAGAAAGATAAAACTATTTCCTACATAATTATATTTTATTTTTAATTTTTAGACTTTAAATAAGTTAATTTATTTATGACACAAAGATGATGCAGTAATTATCTTATTAATGAAATATTGACATAATTAATGTTATAAATACCCAAATAAATGTAATTTGAGACTTTTTATGAATTACACTAATTTTATAGGTTAATATGACATGTTATTATTGATTTAAGTAACTTTTTTCGAACTAATCATTCTGTTGTGATTTTCACAAAAATCAATTACTAAATAGTGTCAAAATTCACATAAAATAGTTTTTAAAACAAATATTATATTATTAATTGTTATTTTATTCCTAAAAATATAAGGTTCGGCCAAATGACTTAGATAAGGTTATATATTTTAATAATAAACAACTTGGGGTTCGTTTGGCTTGATATGGTAAGTTTATTAACCTTATAGTGTAAGAAAACAAGAAGACACGGTAAAAGTTAAATTATCTAACTTAAAGTTAAATCTAAATGATAAGGTTAAAATTGATACCTAAACTTGTCTAAATTCTATTGGATGAGAGGATTTCGACCCCTACCCACCTTATATTCTAAATATATCAATTTGGAGCTATTAAAAACCGAATTTTACTTTATAATAAAATAATATTTTTAGTTATTCCAAAGGTGCCCCTCTCCTCCCTTATAAAAGGGCACCTCCTCCCTCTCCTCCTCACAACAATTTGAGCCTTCAAGCTCAGACAACCCCTGCCACTTTCTCCTCTCCACTTCCCTAAAAAAATACTAGAGGTTCTGGTCTTCTTCAAAGACCTATTTTAGTGCCCTAAAAGGAGGTCTCAAAGAAGCACTTCAAAGAAGAGGTAATGTCCGTTACCGATTCTTTCATCTTTATTTCTTCTTCCACTTCTTCTTCTTTAGTTGTTTCATTTGAAGTAATAACATCAGTATCACTCATATACTGATATGTTATTATAAGTATGAAACAACCCTATTTCACCATCTATCCATTCTACAGAAAAAGAAATCATCGCGCGTGCGTACGTACGGAATACCGTCTCCACGCCGTGGTGTAATCTATTTTCCACCACCACCTTACATGGATGGGTATAATGGGGTAAATAATGACTATATATGACTATTATAAAGTGATATTGATTCTAAAATAGTATACATACACTCCAATACAATTCCACGATCATAGGAACGATATTGTCACTCGTGCGTACGTACGGAATACCGTCTCCACGATGTGATGCAACTCGTTCTACATGATCTTCATTGCATAATGATTATATAAATGATTTGAATGAATGAATATGATATATATTACACTAATACCATTCTGTAAATTAGGTATCTATAACCTAAAGAGAATAATAAGAATTTATTCGACAAAACACGCATAAGAACAAAAATTTATAAACACCCGAATAACAAGTAGCAATGAAATATTACTACTAAGAAGCTAAGAATATGACCATATATGATATCATAAAAATAATTATGATTCTGTAATAAGTCAATAAAATTATTTAAATCATTATACAGTAGGTCCAGACACGTACAAAGCATATCGGACCTAAGGTAAGGGAAATATCACAATCTCATTTTTATCCGAGATTGTTTATACTTTGAAATTTAATGGGGTGTATTTTATCATCCACATCCATGTTTCCTCAATATGTAATATTTACATCCTTATAAAATAGTTTATATCCAATTTTACCCTTTGGTGATTTTTAGTAAAAGATATGAAAGGAATCTTTTGTCGTTTTTCGTACGAGGTACTTTTTGACTTTTCCGACAAAAGTACGAGAAGAATGTTTTTTTAACTTATACGGCATGAATGGATTTTTAAAAAATTATTTCCAAGAAGCTTACTTTACAAGTTTTCAAGTTTATTTTTAATCAACTTCTTTTAGTTTAGAATTGTATGACATGTTAAGAAAGGAAAAGTGTTTTTGAAGTAGAAAGGATATTTTCCTCAAGAATGGAGTTCAAGCGTTTTATCAAAATTATTTTCCATCTAAGATAATAAAGGGTTCTGTTTCTATCCCTATTATTACATTGATTTGATTATGTTGTGATGGAATTATTTTTATGAATTCCTTTATCTTATATGAATTGTTTTATGATGTCACGATGTTTAAGATTCCCATTTTTATTACATGGGTTATGCTATGATGTATGGTTTATGATTTTGTGGCACACATAAGAATGGTATAATTATGAGATGGGTGGGACCTATATCTCCCTCCAATGCATTGGGTAAAGATTTTATATCTCATGATATAGACATGGCTGGAACGGTAGGTTATACCGGTTCAGTGAAACAGGACTGAAACGAGGAGTGAACTCGGTTCAGAAATGGACTTTGTCCACTAAGATAGTCTTGGCAATGAGTCTTGACTAATAATAAATGATTCTATATGATTATGTGTGTATGCCACAAATTTTCATGTTTTAATTTATGATTATTGGGATTACATTTCACTACTATGATTTATCCCATGTTATGAAATTATGATCTCTTTTGTAGGGTAAGATTTCCAAAATGTTATGTTCTTATGAATATGATGTGATTGATATTTCTTTTGTTTACCCTTACTGAGCATTTGAGCTCACCCTTTTGTATGTTTTCTTTCCCCAGGTCAGGAAGAAGGTTATTAAGTAAGATATGCAAAAAGGGACTATAGATATGATGAAATAAATGGGAGATAGTGTAGACGCTTTTTGAACCAGTTGTTTATGTTTCCCAGTTTCTAAAGACACTATACCTATACGGTACTTTCGTGGTTTTGTTATATGTTGTAATAAGTATACTTCAATTCTGATGAAATAACAATGTATGTAAAGTATGGGTCGTTATAGTTGGTATCAGAGGAAAGGTATAGTCAACCTTTGGAAACTAGGATGTGAAAGCCTTAGTAAGAACCCTAAGGATAAGTCTAAGTATAGAACACAATCTTAGTGTTTTAGAAATGGCCATGAATAACCTAGGATAAGACCTTAAGTGTGAAATTTTATTCTTGATTATGTGGTTTTCCTATTATAATTAGTGTTGCTCACACTATTCTTCTTGGTTTTAGTCAATGGATGGAACCCGAAGGAACCGTGTTAATGCGGAATGTGACGGGCAATGCAATGATTGTCCCCCTGGCTAACCAAATGTTATGGGAGCTGGAATGAAAAATCTTGTAGCCATGATCACACAACTTTCTCGAGCTATAAATCATGCAGGACTTCCAAATGCGCAAAGGAAGGAGCAACATTCTATTGAATCCTTCATGAGACAGCGTCCACCTTCATTCAGCGGGTCTACTGATCCATTAGTTGCTGAACAATGGATTAGTACTACTGAAAAGATATTTTCAGTTCTTCAATGTTCTGAGCATGATAAAGTCATCTTAGGAGTGTATCGTTTGGAAGGTGATTCTAATCAATGGTGGAATCTTATTATGAATACGAGGCAAAGGGATGAAATTGAGTCCATGGGATGGGATGAGTTCAAGAACTTATTTTTCAATAAGTACTTCCCTCATATTCTCCGAACAAATATGGAGAAAGAGTTTCTTGAACTGAAGCAAAAGGATGATGAATCTGTTGGTACCTATGAAGCAAATTTTACAAGACTTGAAAGGTACGCTTCTGGTATTATTATCCAACCTGAGAGTAAGATCAATCGATTCTTTAGTGGCTTAAAACCAAGTCTTCGAAGGGCCTTAGCCATAAGGGATTCAATAGCTACGAGGAAATCATTCGATGTGCTCTCAAAGTTGAGATGGAGATTGGAGTAACCCATCAGTCATATGGGTTTGTTAAGAAGAGGAAAATGGAATTCAAAGGAAAATCTAAAGAGCACACTGAAAAGAAGATGAGATTTCCCTTATGCTCAATGTGTGGAAAGAAACATGGAGGGAGTTGTCTTAAAGGGACAAGTAAATGTTTCAAGTGTGGAAAGGAAGGTCATCGGGCATTTTAATGCAGCGATGATGGGAAGAAGATGTCTAATGATGAAAACAAAGGAAGGGATACACAGAGTGAACCTACTACACTTTAATGTTTCAAGTGCAAGGAGATGGGACATTATGCCAATAAATGCCCTAATCCAAGGGTTGATGATTATGGTCGACGTCAACAAACTCTTAAGGCTAAAAGACAAAGGAAAATCACATGCAATTTCTATCAATGATGTGGAGTACGATAACGATGTGGTGAAAGGTACACTTACCATCCACTCTAAAGTAGCAAATGTTTTATTTGATTCTGGATCCACCTACTCCTTTATTTCTGAAGAATTTTCTAAGGGTATCACTGTATTACCTCAACAATTAGATGTTGAGTTAGCTGTGACAACACCTAATGGCACAACAGTCGCATAAAAAGTTTATAATTCTTCTCCGATTGAAGTTTGTGGGAAAGTTCTTCCTACGTATCTTGTGATCCTTCTTATAGTGGAATTTGATGTGATTCTTGGCATGGATTGGCTTTCTCTACATGGATCTCATATCAATTTCCAAAGAAGGGAAGTCACATTTCATATTCCAGATCAATCTATGATCGTCTATCGATGCAAGGATGAACATAACCTTCCAGTGGAAATTTCTTCCATTTTATGGGTATTGATTCCACTAAATGAAGGTTATTTATCTCAAATGGTTGGTGAGAAACTCACGATTAAGAATATTCCCATTGTATGGGAGTTTGATGATGTCTTTCTGGAGTAATTATCGGGTCTTCCACCGAATCGTGAAGTTGAGTTTTCAATAGAACTCGTACCGGGTGCTTTTCCTATTTCAAATACACCTTATAGAATGGCCCCAATTGAGTTGCAGGAATTGAAGAAGCAACTCCAAGAGAATCTTGATAAGGGATTCATACACCCTAGTGCGTCACCTTGGGGAGCACATGTTCTATTTGTTAACAAGAAAGATGGATCAATGAGACTCTGCATTGATTATCGAGAACTTAACAAGATCACTATCAAGAACAAATATCCTCTCCCACGCATTGATGACTTATTTGACCAACTACGAGGAGCTCAATACTTTTCCAAGATTGATCTTCGTTCAGGGTATCATCAATTAAGGGTCAAAAGGGAGTATATACCAAAGACGAATTTTCATACAAGGTATGGACACTATGAATTTATAGTGATGCCATTTGGTCTTACTAATGTCCCTGCTATCTTCGTGGATCTAATGAATAGAGTCTTTAGAGACTATCTTGATCAATTTGTGGTAGTCTTTATAGACGATATTCTTGTCTATTCAAAGAGCAAGGAATAACATGAAGATCACTTGAGAATTATATTGAAGACCCTAAGAAAGGAGAAGCTTTATGCCAAATTTACCAAGTGTTAATTTTGGCTTCAAAAAGTTGCATTTTTGGGTCACATAATCTCAAAAGAGGGGATATCTGTGGATCCAGAAAAAACAGAGGTTATTGAAAGATGGTCAAGACCAACAATAGTAAATGAGATCCGAAGTTTTCTTGGTTTGGCTGGATATTATCGACGTTTTGTGAAAGATTTTTCACGATTATCTAATCCACTCACCAAGTTGACTCGGAAAGGAGTTAAGTTTGTTTGGATGGAGGAATGTGAAGAGAATTTCAAGGAGTTGAAAAGAAGGTTATCCAGTGCACCTATGCTCACACTACCTTGTAGTGGAGAAAGGTTTGTGATCTACAGTGATGCATCCAAGAAGAGATTGGGGTGTGTTCTTATGAAAAATGATATGGTGATAGCTTATGCCTCACGACAGTTGAAAATACATGAGAAAAATTACCCAACTCATGATTTGGAGTTAGCTGCGGTAATCTTTGCATTAAAGATTTGGAGGCATTATCTTTATGGAGAAAGGTGTGACATTTATACTGATCATAAAAGTTTAAAGTATATTTTCACACAAAAGGAGCTGAATATGCGTCAAAGAATATGGTTGGAGCTGATTAAGGATTATGACTGCTCAATCCATTACCACCCTGGGAAAGCAAACAAGGTGGCAGATGCATTAAGTCGACAAGACCATGCCAGTTTATCCATGATGAGGATCACAAAAGATCCAATATTTATGGATTTACAAAGGATGGATCTTGGAATTATAATGGAAGGGGAAAATCCTATCTTTCTCAAATGAATGTTCAACCATCTATACATGTGAAGATTAAATAGGCACAGAAAGAAGATGTCGAGTTACAAAAGAAGGTGAGAAATGTTCCTGAATTCAACCTTGATTGTGATGGGATAATAAAGTTCAGGAATCGGGTTTGTGTTCCTCCCATCCAGGAATTAAAGAAGGAGCTGCTGGATGAGGCTCATAGTTCTTCATTCTCTATTCATCCTGGAAGCACGAAGATGTATAGGGACCTGAAAGAGTACTTCTGGTGGGATGGCATGAAAAGTGATGTTGCTGAATATGTCTCTCGATGCTTGGTTTGTCAGCAAGTTAAATCTGAGAGACAGAAGTCTAAGGGGATGTTACAACCATTACCCATACCCGAATAGAAATGGGAAAACATCACTATGGACTTTGTTACAGGACTTCCTAAAACATCCAAAGGCAATAATGCTATCTGGGTCATAGTTGATCGTCTTACCAAGTCTGCACACTTCATTGCTATTAGAGAGGATTTCTCTCTAGATCAGCTTGCCAGGATATATGTAAAGGAAGTGGTAAGATTTCATGGAGTACCACTTTCTATTATATCTGATCGGGATCTGAGATTTACCTCGAAGTTCTGGCGAAGTCTTCAGCATACTCTGGATACAGAGTTGAGTTTCAGCACTGCTTATCATCCTCAGACAGACGGTCAGTCTGAGAGAACAATTCAAACCCTAGAAGATATGTTAAGAGCTTGATCTATGGATTTCAAAGGTGGTTGGGATCAACACCTACCTTTGGTGGAATTTTCTTATAATAATAGCTTTCACTCCAGTATTCAGATGGATCCTTATGAAGCTCTCTATGGAAAGAAATACAGGACTCCAACTTGCTGGGATGAAGTTGGGGAAAGAAAGCTATTAGGACCTGATCTCGTTGATGAAATGGCAGAAAAGGTCAGATCTATTCAACAACACATAAGATCATCTCATAGTCGACAGAAAAGTTATGCCGACAACCGAAGAAAAGACCTAGAGTTTGAAGTGGGTGATAAAGTGTTCTTACGAATATCTCCCTGGAAGAGGGTCATGAGATTTGGAAAGAAGGGGAAGTTGAGCCCTAGATATATCGGTCCTTTCGAAATACTGGATCACGTTGGGAAGGTAGCTTACCGATTGGCACTTCCACCGAATCTCTCTCAAGTACACGATGTGTTCCATGTATCTCTATTAAGAAAGTACATACCTGATCCTTCACATGTACTCAGCTCAGAAGTGGTACCGCTAGAGCAAGATCTTTCTTATGAAGAACAACCGATAGAGATTCTGGATCGTAGCGAAAAATTCCTACGAAACAAGACCACTCGCTTGGTGAAAGTTTTATGGAGGAACCACCAATTAGAAGAAGCTACATGAGAGCTTGAGGATATGATGAGGGAGAGGTATCCTCATCTGTTTGTTACAAAGTGACGAATTTCGAGGGAGAAATTCATTTTAAGGGAAGTATAATGTAACACCCGAGACTTTTATGTCATATAAATCATCAAAAGAATCTTTTTCTACACACAACACTTGCTTGTCTTGCTTTACATGAAATCGCAACCTTCCTCGATAGCTTGCGTCGTACGCAATACCGAGTTTCACTAAACAATGATATGCTAATAAAATATTATTAAAACTAGCTGTTATGAATAGTAATAACCACTTTTTGAAATTTTATAAATTTTATTTTTCAAAATGGACTTCATTTTGGGATTCGAAATATCGAAATTATCCTAGGGTGAAATTTTGGTATTTTTCTGAAAACTTTCAATTTTTGATGAATAGTGAAACCACTAAGTGGTAGTTAAAAAACTGAATTTTTCATAAAACTTAATTTTACCACTTCTGTGAGTGGAATTTCGAAAATCCGAGAGACACGGTTAATATCAAGGACTAAAATTTGGTTCAATGAGATGAAAATAATTTTTGGTAAATAGTAACTTTTTACTTTTATTTACCACGGTTAAAAGTAAATAGGGTAATTAAGGGTAAAAATGATATTATTATTAACATAAAACATGTCCTAATTATATTGGACAAGTGTAATTTGACCGAAAATAACCTTAGGAATAAAATATGACCATTTAGGCCCACTTGGATTAGATTAGGACATTTATTATTAATTTATTTAAAGAAGGGTTAAAATAGTTAAAATCAAAGTTTAATAAGTAAATCATTTTTAATATGGGGTTATACATAAGATAAATTAGACTATAAATATTCATTAGAAATATAAAAAGATTTCCTACATAATTATACTTTATTTTTAATTTTTAGACTTTAAATAAGTTAATTTATTTATGACACAAAGATGATGCAGTAATTATCTTATTAATGAAATATTGACATAATTGATGTTATAAATACCAAAATAAATGTAATTTGAGACTTTTTATTAATTAAACTAATTTTATAGGTTAATATGACATGTTATTATTGATTTAAGTAACCTTTTTCGAACTAATCATTCTCTTATGATTTTCAAAAAAATCAATTACTAAATAGTGTCAAAATTGACATAAAATAGTTTTTAAAACAAATATTATATTATTAATTGTTATTTTATTCCTAAAAATATAAGGTTAGGCCAAATGACTTAGATAAGGTTATATATGTTAATAATAAACAACTTGGGGTTCGTTTTGCTTGATATGGTATGTTTATTAACCTTATAGTTTAAGAAAACAAGAAGACACGGTAAAAGTTAAATTATCTAACTTAAAGTTAAATCTAAATGATAAGGTTAAAATTGATACCTAAACTTGTCTAAATTCTATTGTATGAGATGATTTAGACCCCTACACACCTTATCTTAGAAATATATCAATTTGGAGCTATTAAAAACCGAATTTGACTTTATATTAAAATAATATTTTTAGTTATTCCAAAGGTGCCCCTCTCCTCCCTTATAAAAGGGCACCTCCTCCCTCTCCTCCTCACACCAATTTGATCCTTCAAGCTCGTCCAACCCCTGCCACTTTCTCCTCTCCACTTCCCTAAAAACATCCTAGAGGTTCTGGTCTTCTTCAAAGACCTATTTTATTTCCCTAAAAGGAGGTCTCAAAGAAGCACTTCAAAGAAGAGGTAATGTCCGTTACCGATTCTTTCATCTTTATTTCTTCTTCCACTTCTTCTTATTTAGTTGTTTCATTGTGAAGTAATAACACCAGTATCACTAATATACTGATATGTTATTATAAGTATGAAACAACCCTATTTCACCATCTATCCATTCTACGGAAAAATAAATCACAGCGCGTGCGTACGTACGGAATACCGTCTCCACGCCGTGGTGTAATCTATTTTCCACCACCACCTTATTTGGATGGGTATAATGGTGTAAATAATGACTATATATGACTATTATAAAGTGATATTGATTCTGAAATAGTATACATACACTCCAATACAATTCCACGATCATAGGAATGATATCATCACTCGTGCGTACGTACGGAATACCGTCTCCACGATGTGATGTGACTCGTTCTACATGATCTTCATTGCATAATGATTATATAAATGAATTGAATGAATTAATATGATATATATTACACTAATAACATTCTGGAAATTAGTTATCTATAACCTAAAGAGAAGAATAAGAATTTATTCTACAAAACACGCATAAGAACAAAAAGTTATAAACACCCGAATAACAAGTAGCAATGAAATATTACTACTAAGAAGCTAAGAATATGACCATATATGATATCATAAAAATAATTATGATTCTAGAATAATTCAATAACATTATTTATATCATTATATAGGAGGTTTGGACACTTACAAAGCATATCGGACCTAAGGTAAGGGAAATATCACTATCTCATTTTTATCCGAGATTGTTTATACTTTGAAATTTACTGGGGTGTATTTTATCATCCACATCCATGTTTCCTCAATATGTAATATTTACATCCTTCTAAAAGAGTTTATATACAATTTTACCCTTCGGTGAGTTTTTATTAAAAGATATGAAAGGAATCTTTTGTCGTTTTTCGTACGAGGTACTTTTTTCCTTTTCCGACAAAAGTACGAGAAGAATGTTTTTTTTAACTTATACGGCATGAATGAATTTTTAAAACATTATTTCCAAGAAGATTCCTTTACAAGTTTTCAAGTTTATTTTTAATCAAATTCTTTTAGTTTAGAATTGTATGACATGTTAAGAAAGGAAAAGTGTTTTTGAAGTAGAAAGGATATTTTCCTCAAGAATGGAGTTCAAGCGTTTTATCAAAATTATTTTCCATCTAAGATAATAAAGGGTTCTGTTTCTATCCCTATTATTACATTGATTTGATTATGTTGTGATGGAATTATTTTTATGAATTCCTTTATCTTATATGAATCTTTTTATGATGTCACGATGTTTAAGATTCCCATTTTTATTACAAGGGTTATGCTATGATGTATGGTTTATGATTTTGTGGCACACATAAGAATGGTATCATTATGAGATGGGTGGGACCTATATCTCCATCCAATGCATTGGGTAAAGATTTTATATCTCATGAGATAGACATGTCTGGAATGGTAGGTTATACCGGTTCAGTGAAACAGGACTGAAACGAGGAGTGAACTCGGTTCAGAAATGGACTTTGTCCACTAAGATAGTCTTGGCAATGAGTCTTGAATAATAATAAATGATTCTCTATGATTATGTGTGTATGCCACAAAGTTTCATGTTTTAAGTTATTATTATTGGGATTACATTTCACTACTATGATTTATCCGATTTTATGAAATTAGGATCTCTTTTACAGGGTAAGATTTCCAAAATGTTATGTTCTTATGAATATGATGTGATTGATATTTCTTTTGTTTACCCTTACTGAGAATTTGAGCTCACCCTTTTGTATGTTTTCTTTCCCCAGGTCAGGAAGAAGGTTATTAAGTAATATATGCAAAAAGGGACTATAGATATGATGAAATAAATGGGAGATAGTGTAGATGCTTTTTGAACCAGTTTTTTATGTTTCCCAGTTTCTAAAGACACTATACCTATACGGTCCTTTCGTGGTTTTGTTATATGTTGTAATAATTATGCTTCAATTCTGATGAAATAACAATGTATGTAAAGTATGGGTCGTTATATGATAGACCTCTGTTGTAGTTACTTATGTCTCAAATTCTCGTGTGCTCTAGAGGGGATAAGTGCCTCCCTAAGTTATTTTGAATGGAGAAGCACATGGTGGATTGAGATCTTGGTTAGGACTACTGCTAGCTATTTCAGAACATCTTAATTTTTTTATAGAGGTTGTAACATCTCGACATGGGTATTATCCTGGGCATGGGGTTCAGAAACTGAAGAATCTAAGGTAGATGGACCTGGTATTTGTGAAAAAGTTGAGGGAGTATCTGATTCTAGTGGTGCAGGTCACATTGGTCATCCCCGTTGTCTGGGTTGATTGGATTGAACTCCCATCAAGTGATCATGAAATTCAATCGGATATGGGTGACTGTTGGATGGATATGAGGCATCACCTTTCCCATTTTGAGCCTACTGGAGTGCTTTCCCATGAGTCTCAGCTAAGTATACATCCTCTATGAGGGTATGACTAGAATATTGAGTCTGGCCACATCCACATTGTCCCCTATATCCTCAGTTTCAGTGCATGTGGCCTCTTATTCCCCAGTTATGTGCAGGAAAACAATATTCAAGAGCATATTTATCATATAAAAAGGGTTCTTCCTAGTGTATCATATTTACAGATCCAAATATGATCTCTTCATCCAATAATGATTCCATTTGGTAGGGAAGTTCCCATCCTATAAATGTTGCAGGGAAGAAATCTAAAATAGTTAAGGATTTTTTTGAGCAGAATATGACTCTTCTTGTTCTATATCTTCCTACATCAGGTGGTCACACCCACATTTGGGAGGCACATTTGATGTTTCCTTTTTGGGTAGTGGATATATCGCAAGTATGTGCAGTTGTTCCTTTATATTGGTGTGAGCTCGATCAACTGTTTTTTGAGTAATCCAGTTGTCACATGCCTAGCTAGAAGTTCCTATCAATCATTATCTTATTATTACTAGATGATGGTTATGAAATCCACCTACTCTTGGGAGTTATCTAGCTTCACCTGTCTAGATTCGACTATACATTAAAGGACATCTTTGAAGATGAAGCAATCTTGGATATTATGACCTAGCTTTCTATGGTAAGGTCAGTAGTCAGGACAGTCGGTGAGGTTAACTTCCTTAGGATTTCTAGTCTATGGAGGTATGAGTAGGTTATTATCTATGGATACTAATAAATAATTGGGGAATTATTCATTCCATAAGGAGTGTAATTTTTTAATCCCTTCCTAAAATCTTGTGCGACCCGAATTTCTATGTACTTGTGTTCTAGGGAGATTTTTTGGTTTCTGCCACTCGACAGAAGGTGTTAGGTAGTTCAAGAACTACTTGGGTGCTTGGATGGGTACCTCTATAGGCTTGATAGTGATAGTTGTAGCTTTTTCTCGGCCTGTATTTTCCCCTATGTTGTGGGCATGAGTCGATACTTGAATCGGGTTTGTTGAATATCCACTTCAAAAAGTTTTTCCATTTCAATGAACTCTCAAAACGCACTTAGATATTTCATGGGGATTAGGGGTGTCTGAAACTCATCCCTAATATTTTCAACACAAAGCTAGAGAAATTTTTCTTATGAGGTGGTATACTGAGTGAATAGGTTAAACCTTTCCTCCTTACTATGAAATCAAACACCCTCTCATTATCATGTTGTTTGTAGTTTTTCATATCAATGATCGTTGTTGTTTTTTTAGTGTTGAACTAAAATGATAAATAAACTAATGATGAAGATCTTCCCATCTTGTAACAGATCCTACCATCAGATTGTTGTACCATAAAAAGGTTGGGCCCATTAGATTCTGCACAAAACACCTCATCTTTGTTTCCTCCTGTTGATCTCAAGGTCCCATCATCATCCCACATCAGGATATGAAGTGTGTGAGATTTTTTTCAGGGTCGCATACACCATAAAAGGTAGAGAAGGTATGGTTACTGAAGTTGGGTGGAGGTTGAGTATCATCCACTCATTTGGGATATGGATTCCTTTCAGGTTTCACTAGTTCACGTCGCCCTTCCATGGATTTCATTCGAATAGCAAGGGACTCGATGATGTTAAAAAACTACAGGGGCACTGTTTTGGGAGTCGTATCCCATCTATAGGGAGAAATCAGGGGTTAATGAGGTGGTCCGGCTTTTATATCCCACTTATTCTCAATTTTTCCTATGAATGAATCATTACCTTGATGAGGGAGAGGCTATCTCCATAAAAGAGGGAAGTCACGATCATTTTTGACTTCCTCATTTATGTAGACATTCTACCTATATTTGGAACTATTCTGATACTTGGATACCACTCTTTCAAGAGGATCATCAATGGGAGGGAGAATATTTGTCTCTGGATGGAGACAATACCCAACAGGAATATTTCCCCTAATTATCTCCTCATTAAGTTTCTATAGAGTTTGTATTTTACTCTCATATTGCGACAACTATTAATTTGGGGAAGGAACTATAGTTCCTTTGGGAGGTGATCTTTATGTAGTCATACCTTTCCTGTTTTCATTGATAGTATTTTGTAGAGGAGTTTGCAACTCGTTATTCGGTGGTGCAAAATTTTGAAGCCTTCTTTGGTTCCAGGTGTGCGCAACCTCATTTAGTGCATCCAAATCACCCTCCTCTTAGGGTACATTTTCCACCTTGTTTCCCTCTGTGTTCGTATCTTGATCAATGTCTGGAAGGTTGAAAATGATGAAATTCACATAGGAATACTAGGAAATGGTTTTTGTGCCATTACATTCAATGTAATAGGCTAATTCTACACTACCTACATCAGGTCCATTATTTGAACCCTTGGCCATGTTGGGCCATTTTGACTTGTGACCCTGGAATGGTCTGATTGCCTTTGTGGTACGCTCATCCCATCTCAGCCTGTGAATAGTGACATTGAGGGAGTTTCCAATTGTGGTTTTCATACGGGCCCTGACTAGTAGAGGTTTTTCTTGCGGTGGGAGGAATAGTTGGGACACCGACCATTGATTTTTTTCCTCCCAACCTAGAGAATATTGATTCTCTATATAGTGATAATGATGATGAAAAGTCCCCCATATTTATGGGGTGGGGGTCATTTGGGGTCTTCGTTGTCACTAATTGGTCCTGTTATTGAGGACCCAATGACTCCAGTTAGGGACTTGATGATTCTCAGAACGAACATGGAGATATAAATTCCCCCAGCCTAGTGGGGTGGGGAGATCTAGAATCACCACTAATTCTTCTAGGACTCTCTCATGGGATGATGAACATGGATATGGTGATTGAGATATAAATTCCCCTAAACCAGCAGGTTGGGGTTTTCCTACACCTGCCGAGGGTATTTATTGAATCCTCTTGGGAATTGATTATCTGAGGGGTGGATTTGATGGTATATATTCTCCTATAACAAGTTACAGAGCCCACTCCTGGAAAGATGTTATGGTAGCTACTGTTTTGGCCCATTTTATGTGGCATAGATGTGCTCACATGGGATTTGGGTGTGATGGCAGTACATGATGGCAATTATTTTTTATGAGAAGTTGTTCGTATGATCGAAGCTTCATTTTCCATGTTCGAAATGTGTTCTCATTACTTCAAGGGGCCCATGTTGATGTCATGTTGGCTATCCTCTTCCTCTATTCATTATGTTTGGGCATCTTTGAAGTGGGTTCATTCTGTTTTAGGGACCAACTGGCTCAAGCGTTACCTGGTCCCCCGATTTCACCGGAGGCTATAACATTACAGTATGGTGAATCTGAGGGGTTATATTATTCCAATAGTGTGGAAAAGTGTAACACTACATACTATCCCCATCCTTGAATATAGATGCATTATTTGGATTTAGATATTATCTGTCAAAGTGTCACGATAAAATAGCAGCAAGCATGTTGCATATTTGCATTGTGATTTTCCGGTTTTGGATCCCAGGCCATAGACACAATAGCTAAGTTGAGATAACAGTAGAATATCTTGATTTTTTGAAGGTTACACTCATATCATGGATAAGGGAGATATTGAAACTTCATTATCTAATGATTATCCCACATATTTTGGTGTAGTTGAGGAATGCGCTCATTTTTCTGGGACCTTATAGCTAGAAGTAGCAAGGGTCCAGAACATGATGGGGAGGTTGTTTTCGGATAACTCTCTCTATATATAAATTTTTGCCTCCTCATCAGAATTAAAGGCCTCTATCTTGTCATACCATAGAAGATGGATCTGATGGTCACCTACCGAAGAGAGTGAAGTGTTTATAGAAGTTTATGGGGAACCATATACAGTTAACCCCAATGTTTCGAACACCTCTTTATATGAAGGTGTCAGAGTTTTGGACACCTCTCTATACAGAGGTGTCTAGGTAAGGGGATGATTTCCTTGACCATGGGATATATTTTCATGGGGAGGTTGACCACGGTGGATGTCAGGATTAGAGTCCCTATGATCTATCACCACACCACCATGAGGAGGACTATCATGGTAATGAACATCGTCTACTTCCACTTTGATTAAAGAGCTAACAGGCCCTCAAGGTGTTGAGAATGTGTCTCGAATGACCTCAAGGACACTGTCATTGAGCATATTCAGAATATGGTCTATGTTATACATTGTGGTCAAGATATGTTGACCTACCTTTTTTGATTGCATAGGGATATGGGCATGTTGTGTGGCATCTTATTAATCTTGTATATAACCATCTGGTGTTGTGGGAGTATGATCCCGCTATATATAATCTATTGGAATAATTTGTCTCATTATTAACAAGGATATGATCATTTCTTAAGGAATGTTAAATTCTCACTTGGTGGGCCTCAATCAATATAGGAGTATGATCCTGATTTTGAGCCTTTGGGATATGTGTTTGGTCTTTCTTGGAATGAGTATGAGCCTACCCCACAGCATGTTCTTCTCTTAACTAGTGACCCCCGATTGGAATAGGAATATGATCCTGGTCCAAATATGCATTCTCTATAGGAATATAATGATGAACCTCTAGAATGGGAGAAGTAATATGAGCCTCCTCCTATATTTCCTTGGAATGATGTTGGCGCAAACATTCGGCAATGGAAGTAGGAGTATGTGCCTTGCTTCCATGATCTACTAGAATATTTCAGGTAGATTCACTGACAAAAATATGAGCCTATCCCAAGGCTTGTGTCATTATCACTTGGTCATCCTTGGCTGGAATGGGGATATATGCCTGATCTTGGGCCTTTGGAGTATTCCACTGCACTTATTTTATAGGAATATGAGCCTTTATCAAGGATTTTTCCCCTCTCACATGGTGATCCCCATCCAGAACGGGGATATGAGCTCAATCCTAGGCCTTTGGATTATTACACTAGACTTTTTCAATAGACATGTGCCCCTATCACGAGGTGTGTTCCACTATCACCTGGTGATCCCTGGTTGGAATAAGAGTATAATCCTAGTTCGGTGCCTCATACTTTATTAGAATATGCTAATAATCCTCCTGGATGGAAGAAAGAGTGTGCCCTTGCTCTGGTACAACCACTTGTTCATGATGATCAGAGTGTTGAGTTGTTGTGGATATAGGGATAGGAGTATGTGCATGTCCCTTTATTTGAAATAGGGACAAAATATGTTGGTGTATCTCTTCAGTCGTTGCAAAAATATATTGTCATTTCATAAAAGTGTGTGTAGGGATATAAGCCTACACATTTTCTATCTCCATTATGCATTGGAAGATGTCTTAGATTAAATTAGAGATATTCACCCACATTTTCCCTCTTTATTCCATCAGAGTATGCTGGTGGACTTCATGAATGAGGGTAGGGATATGCGCTTCCCCCATGCATATTGTGAGAATATTCCCACAAACTTGTTTTGAGCTGGCAGGGATATGAGACTGCTTGTTGGTTCCTATCAAAGTATATCAGCAGGCATCATCGGCATGAGTGGGGATATAAGTCCTCTCCTAAATATCTAGTTCCTTCCTTCCTTGAGGAGCCTTCCTTTATTCTCGTGCATGGGTATCAGAGGCAGAAGTGTGCTGAGTGTTACTCACAAAAGGTTATTGATGGTTACCGACGGGATGATCCTGGCAATAGTGGTTGGAAATTTTCCTCCTTAGAGGCACCTGAACCAAAAGGGAACCAAATTTGGCTTCTTGTTCCACCTTCATTAGATATGGAAGGTTTCAATTGTCTCACTATAGGGATAATCTCCTGAAGCGATTGGTTGTAGCGATGAGGGCTATCGGCTTAGAAGCATCCTTTACCGAGTGATGTGGATACGTTGGATGTGGTTCTTGGAGAGCCTCATGGGTAGCTTCCATGGTCGGG
The DNA here is from genome assembly GCA_963277665.1 of Viscum album. Classification (NCBI taxonomy): domain Eukaryota; kingdom Viridiplantae; phylum Streptophyta; class Magnoliopsida; order Santalales; family Viscaceae; genus Viscum; species Viscum album. The sequence continues at coordinate 1,034,178,292 of OY728155.1, forward strand.
ATGGTACCATTTCGGTGGTACTCCCGAACCATCATATTTTCCACCTATTTTTTGAGTTTTCGAGTATGTGAGATTTCTTTGTGACCCGTAGGGGGTGAAACTGTAGATTATTTACCTAAATTAATGTTGGATGATGAAGAAATTGTCTTCAGTTGGGATATTATTGATGAGATAAATATCTACAATCATTCATACAACAAGGAACAAGGTAATTGATTAGTGCTATATCGTAGGCATAAAAATTCTCAATCAGATATGCCTGATTAACACAATTTTCCCATTTTCTTGATTCGGACATTCTACTCGCATGGACTTGTCAATGCAAGGATGGACTTACAAGAATCTCACTTACATAAGTTAAACTATATGATCATGTTATTCTTGCTAGTTTTTTTGTATAGTGTTTTCAAAAAAAAGTGGCCTAATAGATTCATGTCGAGCTTGTCGGTTTTGTTTGTATATGGGGGGCAAACAAAATGGATTGACAGATTATAACCCAATTGTTTTTTATTACAGATATACATGTCGGTTCACTCTTTTTATTTCGTTGGGATTTCAGGTGTGGAATGGGTTTCACTTGATGGTTTTATTGATGGGATATTTTTAGGGCCTCACTAAATTTCTTGCATCGGGTTTACCATTTGTTCCTCCTTTTATAGAAACTTCCAACGATTCCCTCATTCGTAGATGGGTACGGACCTACTTTCCAATGGCTGGTATTCATATAGGTTTTCAAGCCCATAAACTCTTAGGGAATCACACTGATTGAGATAATGGGAGGTCGGTCTCATTTCACCCTTTTGGGGGGAATTTTTACCTATTTTGGGAATCTCTTATAGATTTAATATATGTTCGTGAATCTCTTCTTAATCCCAATACGGGGCCGGTTACCCTAAAAACAACTATTGGTTAATTCTCTTTCATATGAAATGGATTGGGTCTCTTTAGTGGATTCATTTGTATGTATCTGAGGTTCTCCATCATTTTATGGTAATAGGTGTCTACTTATGGGTTGAAGCTCTATAACCAAGTGCTTCGGAATGTGACTCCATGCAAGGAGGTAGTTAATATTCCAAGGAGGGGATTAAGCCATTATGAGGCATCCAATATGTAACACCCCAAGGTTTTAGAAAAAAAATTAATATATAATTCAATGCATAAAACGCTGAATCTTTGTGAAACAACACTTTTTTATTATAACCTAGCCTTTAAACATAATTGTTCCACCTCTCTGTTTTGAATTTTAGAAAACAGACATACACGGTTGCAATCAGTAAAATATTTAGAGCCTGATAGGATCATCTTACATTTTTTGTGAATAGTAACTTGACCCTTATGAATATTAATGTACCAATATGAATATTAACCCCATCCATGTAAGTATAAATAAAATTTAGGCACCTTATAAATGAGACTGAATATTTTAAAAAATAATAGTTAAGTGTTGGTATTTTTGTGTGTAGTAAATATTTAATTATAATTTTAAATTAATAAATTGATTTAAAATAAAATTAATTTTCATAAAATGTCTTCCTATATAAATATTTTGTTTTCTTGTTATTTTAGGATAATTTTATGACACCTCAATTAATTTTGAAAGTATTATAAAATTAAAATTAAATTTAAAATCTGTATTTTTCAAGTAAATAATGATTTTATTTAGAAAATAAATTTTTCATATTTAGAAAAATATTTTGATAAAATGGATTCCATTATTGAATTATAAACATTGAAAAATGGTTAGGGTGAATTTTTTGGATTTTTCTAAAATACTTGAATTTTTAGTGAATAGTAAAATACGGTAATTTACGGTATAAATGCATTAGAAGATAAATACACTATTCCTTGAGTCATTGCTTATGTAATCACACTTGGTTCAAGATTTCATGCACTTATTAAATTTTTTGGTCATAATAATCAACATTATTGATTGTCTTGATCAAAATAATAAAATAATGAATAAGATATTCAAAAATCACCCCTCTCATCCACTATAAAAACCACCCCTCACTCCCTCTTCTCCTCACTCCTCTAAGACTTAAATATTCTTAGATTTCTTCCCAAATACTATTCCCTAGTCTCTCCCCACTTTCATGAGCTCTTGGTATTTCCAAAAGACCAAAACCCCTTCCCTTAAGGAGGTTCTCAAGGAGGAGTACTCAAAAGGTAAAATCCTCTTCATTTTTTCTTTTAATTTCTTTTAAGTTTCTTCTTATATTATTATATCCTCACCTCATCTATCCAAATTATCATGGTAACTCCATTATATTATATATACTATAATTATATCATGCTAATGTAATATCAATCATAAATATCCTTACTCTCTCCCTTTTATTTTAAAAACAAAATTATCATCTAGGAGGTGCTGATTTACAACCTTCATGGATGGTGAACTTTCATTCTTTAATTTATCCTTCAAGGATGGTCATGAAATCATTTTTATGGTTGAACCAGATTATAAAATATTTATTATGTATTATTTAATGTTTTTTAACCTTTATATATACATAATATTAATTCATACAACAAAACTATTTCGGGATGATCAAAATATCACCAAAATAATCTAAATGAAATTCATTAATGTTTTATATAATGATTCATACTAATACTATATAAAAAAGTGATATGTATAACCATTTAAACTTATTTATGTTCCTCAATATCATATAAATTTAATTCTGGATAATTATACCAATTCCACGTGAACTTCCATTATGATATACTATTATATCGATCATGAAAACCAAGGAAACAAATGCTCCCTGGCGATAAATTTGTATCTTATAACTCATCCAAAAGGCCATAAATGAACTTAATAAAATTATAATAAATAAAATAAATTTATATAAGGTTATTAATTAAATAATTAATGGATTTAATTTTATTATCCAGGATATTAAGTTCAAGTTCAGAACTCATTCATACATAAGGTAAGGGTTTTCTACTCGAACCTCCATTTTCTTTTAGGTTGCTCTTTGTCTTTCTTAATCCCAATTGAATTATTAATTATTCTTATTTAATCCTCATAAATTATGTGTGAATATTATTTATATGTGTACCAATTATATTCTTTCTTTATTTTATGGGGAGTTAAATGTTTTATAAAGAACTTTCTCAATTGTTCCTAATAAACAAGCCCGATTTAAGGGAACTTCTAAAATTCTTACCTATTTTAAAGTACACTACATATTATGTTTTAGCCATAATTATTTTTATAAAACCACTAATTTTAAAATGTAAAAAACTACCTTGGTTTATTTCGGGTTTTATGAAAATAGTTTTTCAAAATAACTCTTCTTTTCAAAGTAAAAGTGTATTTCTCTCAAAAATCCCTCGATGATTTTATTAGAGTATTTTTGTATATTTCAACACCTCTATTAAATTTTATGTCTTATTGAGGTTAATATATTATTTTATAATCTATAATATTTTATTAAATGGTTTATGATCAGTTTTACTATGGATGTTCTATCTTAATACCATTCATCATACTACTTAGAATGGTAAGTGTTTATGTGAATAGATTGGGGAAAATTATTTCATATGTTCATATTTTTTATATTTAACCCCTTTCATATGAGGAATGAATAGGACTTAACAAGTGATGTGTGGGACCTAATATAGCCCCTTGATACATTGGTAGGTCTCATGAGACAAAATATAATTGGTTTTTGTCCAAGTCCTTACCCTAGTATTTTCAGACGTCTTGGTCGAGGCCTTGAAAATATGTTTCAGATGTTCGGTATTATGAATTCACTCATTATGATATTAGTAATTGATAAACCATGTGATTATTTTAATATTATAATATCAATGTTTATATTTCATTTTCTTGTGATTTTCCATATTTAATTAGCTTTCATTCCTTCCATATTATGATCAAGTATATTTTTAAAGGCATGTGATTTTAGTTGTTCACCATGCCTAGTGTTTATTTTTATGATAACTTCCATTATATTACTTACCCTTACTAAGCTTCTGATATCACCCCTTTCTTCTGTTTTATTTTCCCCAGGTTGTGAAGATGAATATTATGAATGACTTTTAGGGATTATCTTAGAGTCATATCGATTTTCTATTATGTATTTCATTTCAAGTTATAATGTTGAACTTATGTTTGTATATTGTTTTCCAAAACTACTAAACTATTTTTTTCATTAGGGATACAACTTTATTATAATCATGAAAATGTATTAGTATAAGGCACTAGATTTGGGTAACTGGGGTCTGGTTCTTTACAGTTGGTATCGGATAAAGTTTAGTATAAAACATGGAAACTATATTTAGAAAACATAGATTAGGGAACAAAACCCTAACATAGACTTTGAGGATATGTATACAATAACATCCTAGAATTTTGGTAAGGTATAGATTATGTGGATATTTCTAGAAAATATATACCTGACTGGATATTATAATTGGACATGGTTCTGGTATAAATGTACCTAGGAGTAACAACTTTAACAAGGTCTTTCGGGCTAGACTTGGGGTAACCAGGTACACGATAATGGGCCTTACTGCACACCTAGTTTGACACTCCTAGGGGATATGGTTAGATAATTCACATTTTCTTTATAAAACATTATGAAGTATTTAGACATAAATATTCCCTCAAAGTATCCATGCTTATGATTAAGAGATTATACATGTATAAAATTTCAATTTATGTTAAGTGTTCTTCTAGTTTAATATTATACATTATGATTCATAACCTAATTTACTATATGTCATTATTTAGAAATGGCGCCTAGTGGAAGGAATGGAAATTTCATGAATTCATGAATCTCATGTAGGTATTTCCCACCTATGAAAAATAATGATGTTGGTTCAGAAGCTACGACCGGTGCGGAGAAACTTATAACTATACTAGGGCAACTGAATCAGGTTATGAACAATAACCATACCCATCTGAAGCATCCTAATCCATAATGTGGAGGAGAAATGTTAAACCTCTTTATGTGACAACAACCTTCATCATTCAATGGGACTACGAACCCATTCATTATGGAGCATTGGATACATTCCTTATAAAATATATTTCTTGATTTCCGATGTAATGAAAGGGAGAAGGTTGTCATGGAAGTTTATCATCTATCGAGAGATGTAGATCAGTGTTAGTCGTTAATTCAAAACAAATAGGAGGAGAAAGAAATAGAAGAAATATAATGGAGGAAATTTAAGTAAATATTTGTAGAAAAATATTTTCCTTGATAATAGTGAGCAGATATGGAGAAACAATTCTTGAGTTTGAAACAAAAAGAGGATGAAAACATTATGAAGTATGAAGCCAATTTTACAAGGCTAATAAGGAATTATGTAGACTACATATGTAATCCAAAGATCAAGATTGATAAATTATTTTATGGTTTAAAACCATTCCTCCAAAGGGCACTGGTTTCCCAAACTTTCTCTTCATTCAAAAATATAGTCTCATTTTCAATCAATATAGAGAAATAATTCTCTATGTTTTATAACTTCAAAGGAAATTAAGATAAGAATAGGGTGGTTTAGGAAATAATGGATAAAAGGGAATAATAAAAAGGTGAGTTTTCCAACATTTGATACATGTGGAAAGAAACACACCGGAGCCTTCTTAAAAGGAAAAGGAGTCTGTTATAAATGTGGAGAAAGGGGACACCAATCTCATGATTGCAAGGGAAAGAAAGAAGGTACCAATTTTCAATGCTAAAATTTTAAAGAGATGATAAATTATGCCAATTATTGTCCTAATATTCAAGGAAGCATTCCCCAGAGAAGTACAAGGGAGAAATTCCAAGCTTATGTGATCACAACTACTGAAGTTGAAGTTCCTAATGATGTGGTGGAAGGTACTATAATCATTTCCTCAAACTTTTCCAATGCTTTATTTGATTCTGTATCATCTCATTTTTTTATATCTTCCCATTTTCTTTAAAAAATATATATTTACAATTCTCCTTAACAAAGGATTTTTCAGTCAAAACCCCTAAGGTAAGTCTCATTGTAATAAAAATGTGTTAGGCAGTCACCATTATGGCATATAGATGTTCTTTATATGCTAATTTTATCATCATACTTATGGTTAACTATGAAATAATCCTTATCATGGATTATATTTTAAAATATGATGTGAAAATATTTTTCAAGAAGAAGGAAGTTCTGATTTGTGAGGAAGGTGTAGAATCTATTATCTTTAGAGTAGAAACATCACTATCTGATTTTTATCTAGATCCAACCCCAATAGCTCTAATGAATACAATTCTGGGAGAGTAAGATAAAACAATATCTATTGGTAAGGGAAAAAATATTCAAATTGAGTATGTACCTATTTTGAAATAATACATTGATGTATTTCCATAAGATTTACCTGGACATCCTCCAGAGTGGGAAGTTGAGTTCTCTATTGATTTAATTCCCGGTTCAAGACCTATATCATAGACCCCTTATAGAATAGCAATAATGAAATTAGTATAACTGAATAAAAAATTAGAAGAGTTGAGTGATAAAGGATTTATCCACCCTAGTGTTTCTCTATGAGGAGCTTTTGTTCTTTTCTTTAAGAAGAAAGATGGATCTATGAGGTTGTGCATTGACTACAGGAAGATCATTGCTATTACCACAAAGAAAAAGTATCATCCTCCTCACATTGATGATTTATTTGATCAAATTCATGGAACCTGATATTTTTCAAATATTTACCTTCTATATGGATATCATCAGTTGCGTGTGAGGAAGGAATATATTCCAAAGACAGCATTTCAAACTAGGTATGGGCATTACAATTTTACTGTAATGCCTTTTTTACTGACTAATGCACCCTCTATTTTCATGGATCTAATGAATAGAGTTTTCAATGAATATCTTGATGTATTTTTTTGGGTATTTATTGATGATATCTTGGTATACTCTAAAAGCTACAAATATTGTGAGAATCACTTGTGCATTATTATAAAGACTCTTAGAATAAACTATTTATATGGGAAGTTTAGCAAGTGTGAATTCTTGCTTCAAACAGTTTCTTTTCTTGTCCATATTGTCTCTAAGGATGAAATATTAGTTGATCCTACAAAGAAAAAATCCATTTCAGGAATGTCCTATTCCAACAAACATAACCGAGGTACGTAGTTTTATTGGTTTAACAGAATATTATTGGTGTTTCGTTTAGAACTTTTCCCAATTAGCTAACCCATTAACCAAGATTACTATTAAAGGGTTTAAGTTCATATGGACAAAATAATGTGAAGAATGTATTGAAGAATTTAATAAGAGGTTAGTGAATGCTCCAATCTTGACTCTACCATCGAGAAATGGTGGATCTATGATTTATAGTGATGCATCAAAGAAAGGACTTGGTTGTTTTCTTATGCAGAATGATAGATTTGTTTCCTATGCATTAATAAAGTAAAAAATTCATGAAAAAAGCTATCCAACTCATTATCTTTAGTAATTAGTTATAATATTTACTCTAAAGATATGAAGACATTATCTCTATGGTGAAAGATGTGAGATATATACTAATCAAAAGAGCTTGAAATATATCTTCTCAAAGAAAGAACTCAACATGAGTCGAAGGAGATGGATCAAACTACTCAAGTATTATGATTTTTCCATACACTACCATATAGGGAAGGAAAATAAGGTGGAAGATGCATTGAGCAAGAAGGGTCATGGAGTTCTGAACAAAATGAGGATTGACAAGGATACTATGTATATCGATCTAGTAATGATGGATATGGGAATTATCAAAGAAGGTGAAGCATCATTGATTTTTTAGTTGGTTACCCAACCATATTTATTAGAAATAATTAAAAGTTTTAAATCTGTTGATGTGAATATTCAAAAGAAAGTTAATGTTTTGGGTGATGTGAAGTTATCAAATTTCATGTGTGAGGATGGAATTATGAAATTTTGGATAAGGATATGTGTTTCCTCTATACCCTATCCAAAAAAGGAGTTATTGGATGATGACCATAGTTCTAATTTCTCTACACCCCCTAGAAGCACTAAGATGTATAGGGATTTGAAATAACATTTTTGGTGGGACAACATGAAGTGTAAAATTACTGATTATGTATCAAGATGTTTAGTCTTTCAACAAGTTAAGGTTGAAAGAAAACATCCAAAAAGAGTCATGAAACCAATACCTATTCCTATATGGAAATTGGATGACAATATCATGAATTTTTTCACTAGATTACCAAAAACTCCAAGAAGTAATAATGAAATATGGGTAATTGTTGATCGACTTACCAAATATTCACATTTCCTCATAATAAGGGAGGATTTTCCACTGGATCACCTTACACAGCTCTATATTAAAGAAGTTGTAAGACTTCATGGAGCACCTCTCTCAATTGGGTATGATTGTGATCCATGATTTACATCAAAATTTTGGAAAAGTCTCCAAAATATTTTGGATACTGAGCTTCATTTGTGTACTACTTATCATCCTCAAACTGACAGGAAGTTAAAAAGGACAATCCAAACTTTAGAAGACATGTTGAGATCATTATCACTTGATTTTTAAGGTATGTGGGATCATCATTTACATTTGGTATAGTTTTCCTACAATAATAGTTTTCATTAAAGTATTCAAATGGCACCATATAAAGTGTTGTATGGAAAGAGATGTCTTACACCAAAATGTTGGGATTAAGTTGGTGAAAGGAAGCATGTAGGCCTAGAGATTGTGGAGGAAACAATAGTGAAGGTAAAAACTATTCAAACCCATATCAAAGAAACTAAAAGCACACAAAAGAGATATATTGATAATAGAAGGAAGGATTTGTAATTTCAAGTGGGAGATCATGTTTTCTTAAAATTATCTCCATAGAAGGGTGTTATAAGATTTTGGTATAAAGAGAAACTCAGTCTTAGGTACATTGGTCCTTTTTAAATTATGAAGAGAATTGGAGTTTTGTCTTATCGTTTGGAAATGTCGCCTAGCCTTTCTAAGGTACAAAATGTGTTCCATGTCTCATTGTTGAGAAAGTAAATGCTAGACCCAACACATGTACTCACTTATGAAGGTATCGAATTGGAAGATGACTTATCTTACTATGAAGAGCCTATCTGGAATCTGGACACTAAAGAACAGGCGTGGAGGAATCGGACGACTTGGCTGTTAAAGGTACTTTGGAAAAATCATAAATTTGAAGAGGCAACATGGGAGCCTGGGGAACTTATGATGAAGACCTACCAAAATCTTTTTATGAGGTAAAATTTTGGAAATTTCAATGAAAAAAAATTATAAGGGGGAATAATGTAACACCCCAAGTTTTTACAAATAAATTTTATATATAATGTAATGCATGAAACACACATAATTTTTTCACCTCTGTGTTTTGAATTTCTGAAAATGAACATACACGGTTGTGATCAGAAAGATATTTAGAGTCTGATAGGATCAACTTAAATTTTTGGTGAATAGTAACCTAAACCTTATGAATAGTAATTTACCCTTATGAATGGTAACCTCATCCATGTAAATATAAAAAAATTAGGTACCTTATAAATGAGATTTGATATTTTAAAAATTAGTAGTTAAGTGTTGGTATTTTTGTGCGTAGTAATTATTTAATTATAATTTTAAATTAAAAAATTTATTTAAAATAAAATTCATTTTCATAAAATGTATTCCTAAATAAATTTTTTTTCCCTGTGATTTTAGGATAATTTTATGAGACCTCATTTAATTTTTGAAAGTATTATAAAATCAGTTTTAAATTTAAAATCTGTATTTTTCAAGTAAATAATGATTTTATTTAAAAATTAAATTTCACATACATAGAAAATTATATTGATAAAATGGATTCCATTTATTAATTCTACACATCTAAAAATGGTTAGGGTTATTTTTTGTATTTTTCAGAAATACTTGAATTTTTAGTAAATAGTAAAATATGGTAATTTATGGATAATTACATTAGAAGCTAAATACACTATTCCTTGAGTCATCACTGATGTAAGAACACTTGGTTAGAACTCACATGAACATAATACTTATTTTGGTCACAATAATAAACACTATTTATTGTCTTGATCAAAATAATAAAATAATGAATAAGATATTAAAAATCACTCCTCTCCTCCACTATAAAAACCACCTCTCACTCCCTTTTCTCCTCACTCCTCTAATCCTTGAATATTCTAAAATTTCTACCCAAATACTCTTCCCTAGTATCTCCCCACATGCATGAACTCTTGTTATTTCCAAAAGACCAAAACCCCTTCCCTTAAGGATATTCTCAAGGAGGAGTACTCAAGAGGTAAAATCCTCATCCTTTTTCCTTTTAATTTCTTTTAAGTTTATTCTTTTATTATTATATCCTCACCTACTCTATCCAAGTGATAATGGTAACTCTATTATCATATATATACTATAATTATATCATGTTAACAGAAGATCCATCATCAATCTCCTTACTCTCTCTCTCTTTTATTTTAAAAATGAAATCATCATTCGGGAGGTGCCGATTAACAACCTTCGTGGACAAAGAACATTTGTTATTTGATTTATCCTTCAAGGATGGTCATGAAATAATTTTTATGGTTGAACTAGATTATAAAATATTTATTATATCTTATTTAATGTTATGTAACCTTTATATATACATAATATTAAATCATACGACAAAATTAGTTTGGGATGATTGAAATATCGCCAAAATAATCTAAATGAAAATCACTAATGTTTTTTCTAATGATTCATAAACATACTATATAAAAAAAAATTTGTATAACCATTTACACTAATTTATTCTCATCAATATCATATAAATTCAATTCTGTATAATTATACCTGTTCCACATGAACTTCCATTATCAAATACAATTATACCGATCATGAAAACCAAGGAAACGAATGCTCCCAAGTGATAAATTTGTATCTTATAACTCATCCAAAAGGCCATAAATGAACTTAATAAAATTATAATAATTAAAATACATGTATATAAGGTTATTAATTAATTAATTAATGGATTTAATTTTATTATCCATGACATTAAGTTCAAGTGTGGAACTCATTCGGACATAAGGTAAGGGTTTTATACCCAAACCTCCATTTTCTTTCTAGTTGCTCTTTTTCTCTCTTAATACCAATTGAATTATTAATTATTCTTATGTACTCCTCATAAATTCTGTGTTAATGTTATTTAAATGTATACCAATCATATTTCTTATTTATTTTATGGTGAGTTAAATGTTTTATAAAGATCTTTCTCAATTCTTCCCAATAAAAAAGCCTGATTCAAGAGAACTCCTCAAATTCTTACCTATTTTAAAGTACAGTATATATTCTATTTTAATCAACCATTACTTTTATAAAAACACTAATTTCATCATGGAAAAATTACCATAGTTAATTTCTGGTTTTATAAAAATATTTTTCCAAAAGAACTGTCCTTTTCAAAGTAAAAGTGTATTTCTCTCAAAAATTCATCGATGGTTTTATTAGAGATTTTTTTCTATTTCAACGCCACTATTGAATTTTATGTCTTCTTGAGGTTAATTTATTATGTTATCATCTATAATATTGTATTAAATGGTTTATTATCAGTTTGACTATGGATGTACTATCTTGATACAATTCACTATACTACTCAGAATGGTTAGTGTTTATGTGTACAGATTGGGGAAAATTATTTCATATGTTCATGTTGTTTATGTTTAGCCCCTTTTATATGAGAAATTCATTAAAATTAACAAGTGATGGGTGGGGCCCGATATAGCCTATCGATGCATCGGTAGGTATCATGAGATAAAACAGGATTGGTTTTTGGCTGAGGCCTTACCCTAGTAGTTTCACACGTCTTGTCTGAGGCCTTAACAATACACTACTGGAAAGGGGATCTTTCCCCACGCATCTATCCCCATGGTTTAGAAAAACTATGGGGATATCTATTTTTTATTATCTATTCCCACAGTTTTAATAAAACAGTGGGAAACCTATACCCAATTCCCCGGATTCCATCAGGCTCCTCCTCCCCCTTACCCTCGCTTCCATCGCCCTATTCTTCTTCCTCGCTTCCCCGACTCCCAGCCCTCTTCTTCCTCCTCGCTTCCTAGATTCACAGCCCTCTCCTCCCCTCCCCGACCACCACCTCCCAACCATACAACGTCTACAGCTTGGCCCTCTCCTCTCCACACCGATCTCCACCTCCCAGCCATCCGACCACCAAGTCTCATCCATCTCCTCCCCTCCCCGACCTCTGCCTCCGCTCCCAACCTCCCTCTCGGACTTCGCCTCAGCCTCAATGTCCCAAGCTCCACCTCCCTACCCCCAACTCCAGTGATGTCCTCCCTCTCATCTCTCTCTCCTCCTGGCCTTGGCCTCCGCCTCAACTTCCCCCAGCTCCGACAACGTCCCATCCCGACCTCTACCTCCCTGCCCCCAGCTCCGGCATCTAGGTATGAAATTTCTTCTCTTTGTTTTTCCAGTGGTTGAGATCTCTTCTGTTGAGTTGGTTTTTTGAGAAATCATCTCTCAAACTTATCCTTCTTTCAATATAAAGCTTATTACATGCTCCAACATATGTGTTTGATCAACAAGTGAACCTAGAGTTAGGTTTGGAGTAAAAAGGTGATGCTAGGGAGCATTATGACCCACTCTTTTTCTATTAGATGAGTGGATGAAGAGGAATTTGTGGTTGTTTGGTCTCATATCTTTCATGATTTTCAGCCTCTATATTATTTTATGATGTGTTGGAATCTGGTGATTTATGCATTGAAATATATTCCTTTGGAATTTTCTTTATTTAGATCCCTATAATTCAGCTCTATTCCAATAATTTCAGTGTTCTTAATCATTTTGTTGATGCATTCAAGGTATTATTATAGGCTGATTAGTTGGAAATGACAAGGAAGCAACCCATTCAGTCTAGATTATGTATTTAATTAAGACTATATCAAAATCTCAAAGATCTCATTTAGTTTAGTTTTTATTATGGTACTAGTATTACCCCTAATATTGTTTATGAAGGTAATACTATGTATTTTCATCACTTTGACCATTTGGATAATCACATGGATTGATGTCTTGAAATTCATATAGTGGTTTGATATATAATTCCTTTACATTTGTCGATGAATTTTGATGGTCCTATAGAGTTTATTACTAATTCTATGCTTGAACTAGAATTATCTGTTGTTATTCTAGAGCTAAGGATGGAGGCTCTTCCACAGATTTGTGAGCTGGGTGGTGGCTTTAGCAGAAGAGAAAGGGGTGGAAAGGAGCCTCCTCGAATCTGTTTACTAGTATTGTAGTGAATTAACCAACTAATTATGGTGTAGTGAGTCTAGAATTATCATTTGGGATGGGGGATCTATTAATCCTCCTTCAGATATATTGTAGGAGTTAATATAGAAAGAAAATTCGATATTTTTTGTGAATCCCATGATGGCATGGAGTAATGGAGGATCCTTTAGGAAATCCTAGGTTAAATTTTTCCTTATTCAAGGGGAAGTATCTTTTGGTAGTAGTTCTCCCTCATGGGGTGGGGTGAGGGAAGAGAGAATCTCACTAGACTCCTCTATAATGAGTTTTTCCTGGTATTAATGATACCACTCTTTTTAGTGGGAGGGGGTCTACATGTAATTAAAAAAATAGGGTAGGAATTTGTTTAAGGGTTTCTAGAATTAATATTACAGAGTGACTCATCTTTTTATAGGAATCCATTCTAATAGACTCTAAGATAGGGGTAGTTATGCAAGTAGTGGAAACCAGTAGGCAGGGAGTATGCAACTTCACAAAAAAAAATTAAGTTTTCTTTGGTTCCATATTGTGATGTTTACCCCAAGTATACTTTTTCATATAAAATAGAGTGTCAAGGATCTTCAAAAATAATATAAAAATATACTATATAATTTTTAGTCCATGCATTGTATGTTTTTTAAAGTTTCTTATATATCTTAAATAGAGTCTCATATTGAGAAACCAAGATAGAGATTGAATCTGAAATGTGAATTTTACCATATTCATGGCTTAAGATTCATTTTAATTGGGACTCTAGGGTGTTTTCGGTCATGATATGATTAATTAAATAATTTAATTATTTAATTAATTGGTTATTATACTGATAAACCCATGAATTTATTTATTTAATCCATATTATGAAATCTTCCTAGGGTTAGTTATTCTATGACCACATGAACCTTAGAGGGAGAGGAAGAAGAAGATGGAGCGAGGGCTTGGTGGTGATGACAAATTAGGGAAGAAATATTAGTTTTTTAGTGATGTCGATAAAAATTACCATGGTTGTGAAGTAGAATCAAATCAACATCATTTCACCATCATGGTAGGGAATTTATATATATGGATTTATCCCTATTTTTTCTTGATTTGAACATGGAATAATTTTATTTAAATTGAATCAATATTTAGGTAGAAGATGGCATTTTTAACTTATGATATTTGGTTGAAATTATGATATTGGGATAACTGATATTGGTACTATAAATTACTTCTTTGTTTATTTATTGTATGTGAACGTAGATGATTCCTGATCATAGAGGATCATCATTTCTATTATTGTGGTTTCTTCTATTTCTCCCACCGTTATTTACATGTTCATCACTAACTTTAGATTTTAACTGATGATTCAACTAATATCACAAATTGATTTTATTGAACAATTAAAATAGGTTCCATATATTTACATTGTGTGTTCTCCATGTAGAATTATAGTGTGAGTATGGATTATAGGATAAGATAAAATTGGATAGGGGAGTCTGGATTTGGGGTTTCTTCATGAATAACAATATGCACATCGACAAGATTGTGATATGAATCATCAATCCAGGTACCAAAGGATAGAAACCACTTTACATAGGTGGTATTATCATGTTTAGCATGGCCAAAGGCAATTCAAGTGATATATGAAGAAAAATAAGAGGAAGTAGAAATGAATTGAGGACTAGAGTAATGTTTAGATCTTAGAAACCAACTACAAGGCGTATAGTTAGAAAGAACACACATCATGTACTTTGGTAGGTATAATAGCTAAGAATTATATGATATGTTAAATACAACACATTGTGTGGTTAAATCATACAATATGTTACCCTTATCTAGATATTTTTTCTTGTATAGGTAATATACACCCTAGAAGCCCGAGTAGCCTCACAAACCATGAGGTTTAATACCACATTCCATTTTTCCTTGATAGAACATGACCTGTGAATATGGAGAACCTACCAACTATCCTTATAGATCCTACACACCATGTTCACATCTCCACACATATTATAGTCATATTTATACTTCCCCTTTTTGGGTTTTGTACATGGGATATCAATTTACTAAGGGATATATGATGTTTACCTTGGGAACACATCATATTCCTATACCAAGACTATATGGTGACCTAGAATCTTCATTTAGGATTATATTTTTATATATAACCAGTACCTTAAAAGTGACCTTACACATTGGACATGATGGTGGGGCTACTTCTGAAGATAGATATGTGTCATGTACTGAATCTAGCATGATCGATCGTATGAGCATTATAGTAAATAGGATTATCTATTAATAATTCTTAGTAAATAGAATCCCTCCCTGATGATAAATTTACCCCAGGGAATAATTTCATCTCACCATTTCTAGGAAGGGTTAAAAATTTACCCCATGGGTTTGGGGCATAAGATTCTGTACCTATAGATCAGATAGGGTTGGTATTCCCACCACCATTATGGGGTGTGATATCCTCAATATATGTATTTTTTATTACCCTTTTCTGAAGAATAAATGTAATTTGAATAAAAAAACCATCAAATGATAAAAAATATATAAATAAGGGAATAAGTTATGTAAGTGTAAGGATTATTATCTTTTCCAAAACCTATATTAATAATATCAAGGGGGCATTTAATAGAATTAAGGGGATGGAGAAAGAATGCCTTGATCATAGACACCCTATTCTAGGTGACGTTCCTAAGGAATATTCATTGGCCTTAGAAGATCAAATCCAAACTGATAATGAAGGGAGAATATGTAGGTAGGATAATATATAAGTTTACCTAACTCCAATTATCAAAGACAGTAACATACAAAGAACTTAAACCTAAAATATTCTCTAAGGGAAATCATTCTACTATAGTAAACACATTTAAGGGTTTTTAGTTGGACCATAGATGAAAATATGGAACTGATCCAAAATATAATTTGGATCTTATTATATACTCTAAGGAATAGATAGAGACATTGGAATTTAGAAAATGGTAGTATTATAACCCATAGCTTACGATGGAGGTATTCCAACCAAATAGATCAATTATAATCTAGTTAACTCATCATTCAAAATTAAATGAGGGCACTCCATAAGAATCCAAAACATTAATTGATGACATTTGATACAGAATACATTACCTAAATCCCAAGGGAGATTTCCCTGGTCTTTTCACTTCAATTTCCCTCATTTTCATTTCTTATGAGAACCCTAATCACGGTGCATGTAAAATTTAGTGTTCGATATTAATCTAATAATGTTTATTTTATTTTTCAATTCATTTTAAATTCATTTATTTTACCAAAATGACCTTTTCCTTTTTAAGAGTCTTGTTGTGACTTGTTCCACTTTGTATATAGTAGGTGTTTCTAGGTAATTATTTTATTAAAAAGATCCATGAAGTGATTTAGTTTATTAAATTCATCTTCTAGTATATTCATACAAATATTTGATACCCATGATTGTTTTATATAAATTAACTAAATGATTTTCATTAATTCTTGTAGATGAAGTGGTTTTCTTTAAAAAAAATTCCCTCGTTGAATTAAAATTTTACCCATGGTAAATATTAAATTACATGAATATGGGACTCTTTTAAAATATTTTTGATGATGGATGAATGTTTTTTTATCTCTCCCTTTCTTTTTAAATGGAATAACCCACGTTTAAGGGTTTTTTTAATGTTAAAAGTTTATTTTTTTT
The DNA here is from genome assembly GCA_963277665.1 of Viscum album. Taxonomy (NCBI): domain Eukaryota; kingdom Viridiplantae; phylum Streptophyta; class Magnoliopsida; order Santalales; family Viscaceae; genus Viscum; species Viscum album. The sequence goes on from OY728155.1 coordinate 1,034,195,208, forward strand.
ATGTTACACCTAAGGGAGGACAAACTTTTTTATCTCTCCCTTAGTTCAACAATAATGACATATACCACTCTATCATAGACATGAAACCTTTCTTGGCCCATTATGGTTTACCTTGTTGATCATATCTTTATAGGATAGAGGTAAGAATTTTATCTCTGATACTTAAAGGGTTGAAATTGGTTATAAAAATAAAGGCACTTGTAATACAAATGTGAATTAACTATTAAGTTTTTATATTCTAATAGTTTTATTTTCTATAGTACATATCCCTTTTTTAATTATGGTTTACATTGTTGATTGGAAGATAAATTTTATTTTTCTTGTTATAGAATGGATAGAAGCTAGATGTATCATGCCGATAGGATTTCAACCGCGTTTCAAAATAATTTAGATAATTTTTTAGATTTTGAATTTGATAATGCTTCAGATGGAGGTTTTATACAGTGTCCATGATATAAATGTGTTGGAAGACCATGGTTAATATGGGAATAAGTTAGATACCATATAATGAAATTTGGATTTCAAAAAAACTATTATGTTTGGTATCACCATGGAGAGATGAGTCAATGTTCTACTGGCCACGAAAAAAATGAAAGAAGTGGCATAGAGAATTTCATATTCAATCAGTTTCCATTTGTCCATCCTCCCGAGAGAGATAGTATGCTATTGCGAGAAGACAACGATATCAATACACATGAGGAAAATACTGAAGATGATGATGAGAGAGTCAAAAATTTATTGGATGATTCCAGAACTCTAGTATATCATGAATGTACTAAAATGACCAAGTTAGAATTTTTAATGCAGTTATATCATAGGAAAACCATGTATGGAATTTCTAATACCTCTATGGATTATATTCTTACATTTTTTAAGGACTTTATTCCTAATGGTGCAGATATTCCCTCAAATCATTACAAGGAATGGAAGTTAATTAAGCAACTTGGATTTGATACTAATAAAGTTCATGCTTGTCCAAAAGATTGTAGTTTATATTGGGAGGAAAAAACCGACCGTAATGACTATAAAGAATGTGTTACATCTCGATGGAAGAAAAATGCATATGGGACACCATCTCGTGTGGCACATAAAGTCATGTGGAACTTTCCATTGATTCCAAGACTTTAAAATCTATTCATGTCTGCAGAAATCTCAGCCAATATGCGATGGAATGATACAGAGAGAATTAAAGGTAATGATGAGTTCGTTCATCCTACAGATGGATTATCATGGTGGACATTTGATGTACAACATCCTGATTTTCAGCTGAGGTGTGTAATGTTAGGTTGGGTCTATCCTGTGATGGTTTTAATCCGTTTGGTCATATGTTTACTTCTTACAGCACGTGGCCAGTTTTTATTCATGTTTATAATCTTCGTCCATGGTTGTGTATGAAAAAACCATTCACTTTCTTGAGTATACTGATATCTAGACCTTCTGATCCCGGTAATGATATCGATGTCTACTTGAAGCCTTTAATAAGATAGTTGAAACAAATTTGGTATTTCAGTGTGTGGACATTCGATGATTCTTCAAAGAATATGTTTCAGATGCGTGTTGCCCTTCTATGAACCATAAATGATTTCCCTACTTATACAATGATGTCTGGTTGGAGCATGAAGGGAAAACTATCATGTACTATTTGTATGAATAATACATGATCGAGAAGGCTTAAATATCGTCGTAGTTTAAGTTTCATGGGGCATTGATGATTCTTGCCAATGGATCATTAATACAGGACGAATTTTCAGAGGCTTGATAATACCGTTGAGACTGAACAACCACCTCAACGTATGTCAAGAAGTGATGTGCTTAATGAATTAAAAGATTTCAGTTTTTCATTAGGTAAAGGTCAGTTGAAATCTAAAAAGAGGAAGAATGTTGACACTTAAACATCTTACAATTGGAAAAAGAGAAGTATTTTTTTTTGAATTTTCATATTGGTCTACCAATTTGTTACTTCATTGTTTAGATGTAATGCATATTGAGAAAAATACATGTGAAATATTGCTTTCCATTCTTCTAAATATAAAGGGGAAGACCAAAGACAACTTCTGATCTTGTCGAGACTTGTTGGATTGGGGTATTTGACCATAATCGCATCCTGTGTGTATCAGTGAAAACAAATGGAAAGTTCCTTGTGATTATTATGTGATGAAATTGTTAGAGAAAGATAAATTTCTGGAAGTATTGGAGAATATCAAGGTTCTCAATGGCTATCTCAGCAGCATATCTAAATGAGTCAAAATAACAGATGTGAAACTAAAATCTCTGAAAACTCATGATTATCACATCCTTCTTCATGAATTGATTCCAATAGAAATTTTGAATTTTCTATCCAATAATGTAAGGGTGACAGTGATTTTCGTGTGGCATTTTTTTAGATACCTTTCTGCTAAAATGTTATCCAAGTCATTCTTGATAAAAATGCAGCAGGAGGCGCCATTAATTTTATGTGAGATGGAAAATATTTTTCCTCCATCCTTTTTCACTTGCATGTTGCATTTAACATTTCATCTTCCAACTGAAACACTTCTTGGGGGACCATTTTCTTTTCGATGGATGTATCCTACTGAAAGAAATATGTGCACAATGAAATCATATGTTCGAAACAAGAATTATCTTGAAGGTTCGATTGTGAGGGGTTTCTGGCTCAAGAATGTATGGATTTTTGTTCAATGTATTTTTCTGATGTCACCACGAGACATAATCGGCCAATGAGAAATGAAGATGAATAGTATGGGGAAATTGAGCCCTCATTTCCATCTCTTCCCCAAATAAGAGGAATTTTTGGGTCTTATACATTGACTACATTGTTCCTTGAAGAGCGGGATATGGAACATCGAACAATCTTGTTTAGATGTGGTTTGTTCGATGACTATATCAAGTAAGTAATTTGGATATTTATATGTTATCTCATATTATGAAATTTAACATATATCTTACACTTTTATTATAATTTTATGTAGGGAACATAAACAAATTATAAGTAGAGTTCATCGATCTGTGTCTTTGAGAAGGAGAGAAGCTTTTCATAGCCTAGAGTTTCCTGCTTTGTTGAAATCAAAGGTATTACCATTACTTTAATTAGTTTAAAAAATAGATATCCATTTAATTTTATTATTCATATATATTTCAGGTGTTGAGTGTACCTATTAATTCCATTTCTCAATAATTGAGAGCTTTGTCTTTTGGTCCTAATTCTTTGGTTCATGAATGTAAATATTTAATAATCAATGTGTATAAATTTGCTACAATGGATCAAGCGGTGAAAATGAGAACACAACATGATGACATTATGTTAACCACTAAAACGGATTGTTATGCCAGTGTATCAGATAATCATCCTCGATATGAAGATGTGTATTATTATGGTCTAGTTGATAAAATATTGTTATTGGATTACTACTCTCAAGGTAGAGTCACTATGATGAAATGTAAATGGTTTGATTCAATGATACGTCATGGTACATTTATTGATGACTATGGATTCATAGTTATTAATATAAGGCAATGCCTACGTACTGATGAACCATAAATTTTGGAATCAATGGGTAAACAAGTGTTTTATGTGAAAGATCATCTGAGACCCGATTATGGTGTCATTAATGACGTAATCCCTAGACATATTTTTCATGATGCTGGTGATGAAATTTCCACCATTGACGTCCCCATTGGTGGTAACCGAAATATTGAATTTTATGAATCAAATTTTACCATTATGAGATTTGATGTTTAACCTGAAGTAGTGGTCGGTAATATATAGAATCAACCATATATGTTCACTGTTCATTCAGTTTATATTGACATGAGTTTCCCAGGTTAGTATTACTATAATTACTTTAATTATGTTTCAGTTTGGAATGAAGTTTCTGTTTTTTTTATTTTATGGTGTCGTTTCATTAAAATAGATTTTCTTATGTATATTATGACAAATACTATAGAAGGTCGAAGGAAGCGACTATTTGATCCTAATCGACTGGGGTGTGAGCATGCACTGCCTTCGCTTCCATCAGTGAGTATTATAATTGTAATTTTTTTTTCTGCATTACATATAATTTCATGTTAATATACATTATAAAAAAAATTAGGGAAATTCAGTTCCACTGGATTTGACTCATAATATGGTTATCATGGGTATGAGTGGGGATGATCCTAGACCTAGACGGAGCACCCGTCATACCTGTTTCCACACTGACCTACCATCGGACACCCCTTTCGCCACACCTTTCCATCCTCTTGAGTCTTCAGGGATGTTTTTATCCATGCCTCCATCATCATCTCAACTACCCTCTTATTCAAAATCCATGACTACACCACCTCCATAGATGTTTCCACCTTTACCATATCCATATTCGATGATGTATCCCCCATCCTACTACCCATATGTTGCCATGTCTACACCACCTCAAATTCCTACCATCCAGCCAGCATCTAATGAGTCTGTTCTATTACCTTCCACTCCATTGCATGAAGTTCACCCAGATCATGGACTAGAACAGACACTTCCTACAGAGGCTGCTGAGTCAGGACAACCCACATATCCATCACAGTCTATTGAGTAATCTTCATACGGTTTTTTGATTATAACTATTTCAAATTATATCACTTTATTTTTGTTGTGTTGTACCATGACTTAATTCTTCTTTACCCCCTATTTTTCTTATTCAGTGGGATCTTCTTCTAGGTGATGTGGGTGCACCCATATGAAGGAAGTTTTGAATTTCCAAAAACAGCTAATGGTGGATTAAAATTGACAAAATCAGATGGTAGGTCCAACTGCAACGCAGTGTAGAAGTTTCATGGCCACTATGGCCAAGTATCACAATATCATTCTTGTGGAACCAGTTTCATGGAGACATATTAGTAAATAGATTAAGGACAAATCATGGGAGAAAATATGGGTAAGAAAATTATATAAAGTCATATTCATATTATTGGTGTATTTAAATGAAATAACATGTTCATTGCAGATTCGGTTTAACTTTCCCAAAGGAGAAGCTGTTAATACAGCAAGGTTGATGGATGTTGGGGAGTTCTAAAACTCATAGAAGCATGAGTTGTATGTTTGTTGGAAGAGAAGGGTTGTTACTGACTTAGAGTGGATACCCATATTCCCCGACTGTCCAAAAAGTCAATATGAAAAAATGATTGCACATTGGAAGACAGCTAAGTTTAAGGTAATCTCAATATTTAATGGTTGAAATATAAAATTTAACTCTAATTACTTGTATTGGAATTTTTTTTAGGAATTTTTAGAGAAAAACATAAAGAATAAGGATTCAATGACATATTTTTACACATTGGGGTGCACTACAATGCATGGTCATGAAAAGTACCAGGTACTTTAATCGGTTATTGTGATGTTATACAGGATGTTCTGCTGAAAATATTATTGAATAGACATAGGTCAGATTTTTGCATTTCTCATATATGGTACAAATCTAGATTTGTGCATTTCTCATTTAAAGTAATCTAAATTGGGCATCGAAGGTCCTGTACCTCATGCAAAATTATTTTTCTCCAGTAGAAAGAAAAAGGATGGAAGTGCAGTAAATGCACAGACACAAGATAAAATTGTAAAGTTTTTTATTTATATTGTAAAAATTTATACAAAATTCATAATTCAATATGTTTATAATTTCAAAAGTCTACCTTGGAGGCCCTCGATGGTAAGGAATATGACAACTTCGGGCCACATGATCAAGTCAGGTATTTGGTGAGGAGCACCCAAGTAGAGTACGATGTCTACCAGATAAAAACATCATCCCCTCTAAGTATTAGTTGTCATCGGGATCCTCTCAAGCCTCCCAGACCTCTGATCTGAATGTTTCTCATTCTAAAGTAGCTGAGGCAAAGAAAATAGTTTTAGAGGAGCATGAAAGAATTAAGCTGATAACTGAACATTTCATGAAAGCTTTTTTATGGAAGTTTTGAGTCAGTCGCTTCCATTATATTCTATTTCCACTTTTGAATTATATATGGAGTCAATGAGATATTTAAATGATGTATTGGGTGATGCCAATGAGGGTCGTAGTGGCAACGAAGGTGGTGGCGATAGAGCTGTTGGTGGTGAGGATGTTATGGATGCTGTTGTTGGTGATGAGGTTGTTGATGATGTTGTTGATGATGAGGATGATATTGATAATGATTGACATGGACATGGGGATGGGGATGTTGGTGATGTGTGGGGATATTAATCCCCTCCATTTTTGAATTTGTAGGGAGACTTATGTATGTACTTTAAGAGCTTTAATTGAATTTTTGTATGGATGAGAATGGATTTTTCTCTTCTGAAAAGTTCTACATAAATTTTTTCATGCATTTACATAAAGATAACATTAGAATCCTTAGTCATGCATATGGGTAAGCGATGCCCTTAATACCATAGAATACTTAGCTCTAAATGATATCCCATATAGTGACATTGGATTCCATTTATTATCTCTTTATTTTTCATAAATTATTGAATTGACAAGTCTAAATTAATGTAGGTAAAAAAGGAATATATTCCTCAGTTTTTATTTATAAAATTTGCATTTTTTTAAATCTAAAGTTGTTATATTGATTGAACTAGTTGGGTTTTTTGAGATCCCAAGTCCCTGAATGATATGGTAAATGCTAGAGATTTTTTTTGGGTTTATAGGTATCTTTGTAAGAAGGGTGCAGGGGGTAGGGGGCTTGGTATAGGGGGTGGGGCTGGGTGCAGGGGGGTGGGGCTGGGTGCAGGGGTGGTGGGGAGGGGGGTTGGGTGCAGGGGGAGGGGGTTGGGTGTATGGGGTGGGGCTAGGTGCTTGGGGGGTGCTGGGGGTGGGGCTGGGTGCGGGGGGGGGGGGGTGCAGGGGGGATGGGTGTAGGGAGGGGGTGTTGGGTGCTGGGGCTGGGGCTGGGTGTGGGGGGGGTCTAGGTGCTTGGGGGTAGGGGTGGGTGCATGGGGTTGGGTGTAGGGGGAGGGGGTTGGGTGCTGGGGGTGGGGGTGGGGCTGGGTGATGGGGCTGGGGTTGGGGGCTGGGTGCAGGGGGTGGGGCTGGGGGATGGGTAAAAGGGGGTGGGGTTGGGTGCAGGGGGAGCTGGGTGCTTGGGGGTGGGGCTAGGTGCAGGGGGAGGGGGGGCTGGGTGCGGGGGGGCTTGGTGTTTTTTGGCTATGCAACTCATTGTTCATGGAAATTTTATAATCTCATGTATGACTGGATCTTTGAATGTGTTTGGTTTCATGACTTTATTTGCAGCTGGATTGCAGTTATGGGATTACATGGATCTTGTCTTGCCTGAAGGTATGTTTCACTTAGGTGTGTTTTTTACATGTGTTTTCAAAGAATTATCATGGTTTTTTCTATCTATGATTTTATTTAGTAAGCTATGTGTTTATATTGTTTAAAATAGAATGATTATTATATTCAAAATGCTCATAGAATAATAAGAGAAACACCTTTCAATTTGTATTCAAATGAACGTGTATGCTTAATGAACTCTATAACCAGTAAAAACTATGGAAATGAATTATTCATGCATTTTAAACACCTTTAAATTTGTATTCGAATCATATTAATTATATTCTGTACATGTGCAGGGAAACAAGAAGACAAGGGTGTGTTGATATCAACATATATGACTATGTCATGCAAGATTTTCTTAGAAAAGGAAAAGAAGTCCATGAATTTAATTTCCACATAATGGTGACTAAAAGTGGCTTCACCCCAGGTAGTATTACATGTAATAATATTATAAAATGTCTCAAAAAAATGAATCAAATTGTAGTGGTTTCAGAGTTCTCATTTCTTGGAATGCTTCTAACAAACCAATACAAATCTGAATTTTTTTTGTTTGATTCTTTTTTAATGGTTATTAAACTATGTTCTATTTTAGGAGCCTCCTGCTAAAGATTCATTTAAAGAAATCATTCTCATAATTATTGTTCTTGTATGACATGGATGTTTAAGGTGTGTTTTTTATGAGAGCATAAACATTAGGCAGTTATTACCCCTATATTATTTAATATTTGAATTTCTATAACATAAAACATCTAATAATTTTACCAATCCTATTATGAAGGTTCTATTATTTTTAGTAGAAGCATTAAACGCAAGTAAATTTATGATCAATCCCAATATTCCAATATTTGACACCATTAAAAATAGTTTCGAATATATATTTACATTATCATAACTAGAATAATACTAGAAGTGGTTAAGTATCATTGCTTACATTAGCACAGCTTCTACTGTAACCTTTATATTAGGAGTGCTTACACTAGCATCCTATACTAATAACAATGTTTACACTGGAAAAGTTTACATATTTACACATTTGTCTTCATTAGTAGCAACATTACACTAGCATTTCTTACAGGAGTAGTATTCACACTAGCAATGTTTATACTAACATCATTACAGTAGCAGTGCTTACATTATTAGTTATTAGACTAGAAATGATTAAAATGGAATTGTTCGTAGCAACATTACCTATACAAACACCTTTTCATAATGCATATGTTTGTGAAATACAAGGGTGAAAAATCTGGGAAACATGGGAAGAATCCTGCTGAAGCTCTGTCTGCAATGACATGAGCAGCCCACTCATTGGTGCAGGGGAAGAGGAGACAGGTATGTTGTGGTTGAGTTTTTATTTTATTTTCTTTATTGCATCGGTCACTTAGGCCTTTTACCTCTTTCTTCGGATGGAGGGTACTTATATTCTGTGAAGGGGGATATAAGGGCACTGGAGGTGGCTACGCATTTTTCTTTGCAGGGGAGGGAGATCAGGGTAGTTGAGGGATTGATAGTGTGTTTCATTTTTGTATGCTTTTACTATGTTGCTTCTGTTTATTTTCTTTTCCTTTGGAATGGATTTCTGACATATGGATGGTTCATGCCAAAATTTTATTTATTTTCTACTGCTGTTTTAATTAATTGTTTGTGGAGGTGATTAATCCCTTGTTTGAGACACCAAATACATATCAATATCTCCAAATCATGAATTTCATTTCATTATGAAATTCTTCCATGCATACATTCACCCTCAGTCCTATTTTAAGGTTTATTCTTTATGTTAACACATCAAATAGACTCTTCATATATAAATTTTCAACACATCTTCATGCAATAGATCTTCATGCCATTATTCTTGAAAAAGCCCATGCCTCTTTAATCAAACATACCTGATTTTATAATAAAACCCCTCCAACGGAGGGGTGCTATCTTCTAAACCAAATAATAGTGATGATTAGATCTGTGATAGTATTCCATGAGTATTGTGATCAATGTTGAGACTGACTAATCACAATTTCTGTCGGCGGGGCAATGGCTGGAATGTTACCCTACCTCCTCCCGCTCCCTTCTCTCCTGGCTAGAAGATGTTACCCCACGGATGTCGTTGGACTGAGCCAACACGCCACAGTCACGCAGCAGTCAAGCCGCTGTCATTCCGCGATCACGCCACGGTCACGCCGCGATAATGCCGTGATTTGGACCTACTCCAAGACGACACCCCGCGGCGGTTTGCAGTTCTATCAGAATTTGATGTATGATACCTAGATAGAGTTTTAGATACATTACCCACCCATAGTTAATGGGGAGGGAGGCCCTCAGGTAGAAAATATCTTTATTGAGTCTCTCATGAAAATATTTAGTCACCTGTAGACAACATTGGAGATGAGGGTGAAGCTTGCTACTTGTATTATACAAGGACCATCTAAGTGCTTGAGGGGCATCATAGTAAATGTTGGACAATAAGAAAACTTGATAATACTTTTATAATGATATTTGTATTTGGAAAAGTGTCCTTCAGAGTTTGATATTTTTATGATCCTGATGATCGGATGAGTGTTTTGACCCTTGTAGAGAAAATTCTTCTACATTGTCTTTTTTTCTGTGTGAGAACAACAAACAACACACACCTCATATAGTGTAGTTGGAGATTTCTACAACAATGGGGAATCTGATGGATGATCAGCTAGGTGATAGTATTCCATGAGTCTTGTGATCAATGTTGAGACTGACTAATCACAATTTCTGCTGGTGGGGCGATGGCCGGAATGTAGCCCCACCACCTCCCGCTCCCTTTTCTCCTGGCCGGAAGATGCTGCACCACAGATGTCACTGGACCGGGCCAACACACTGCTATCACACCGCGGTAATGTCATGATTTGGCCTTGCTTCAGGATTACACCCCGTGGAGGTTTGCAGTCCTGTCAAAATTCGATGTATGATACCTATATAGATTTTTAGATACATTACCCACCAATAGTTAATGGGGAGGGAGGCCCTTAGGTATAAAATCTCTTGATTGAGTCTCTCATGAAAATATTTAGTCACCTGTAGACAACATTGGAGATGAGGGTGAAGCTTGCTACTTGTATTATACAAGGACCATCTAAGTTCTCTAGGGGCATCATAGTAAATATTGGATAATAAGAAGACTTTAGAATACTTTTATAATGATATTTTTATTTGGAAAAGTGTCCTTCAGAGTTTGATATTTTTATGATCCTAATGATCAGATGAGTGTTTTGACCCTTGTAGAGAAAATGATTCTACATTATCTTTTTTTTCTATGTGACAACAATAAACAACACACACCTCATATAGTGTAGTTGGATATTTCTACAACAATGGGGAATTTGATGGATGATCATATCTTTGATTGTATTCCATGAGTCTTGTGATCAATGTTGAGACTAACTAATCATAATTTCTACCGGCAGGGTGATGGCCAGAATGTTGATGTGTCTCCTCCTACTCCCTTCTCTCCCAGATGGAAGATGTTTCCTCGTGGATGTCGCTAGATCGGGCCAACACGTCGCGGTTAGGCCGCAGTCATGCCACGGTCATGCCGCGGTCACGCCATGGTCACGCAGTGGTCAAGTTGCGGTCACGCCAGGGTCACGCCGCGGTCACGCCGCGGTCACGCCACGGTCACACCGCGGTCACGTCGTGGTCACGCCGTGGTCCTGCCGCGGTCATGCCGAGGTCACGCCGCGGTCAAGCCACGATCATGTCATGATCACGCCGCAGTAATTCCGTGATTTAGCCCTACTCCAGGATGACACCCCGCGGTGGTTTGCAGTCATGTCGGAATTTGATTTATAAGGCCTAGATAGAGTTGTAGATACATTACCCACACATAGTTAATGGGGAGGGAGGCCCTCAGGTATTAAATCTCTTGATTGAGTCTCTCATGAAAATATTTAGTCACCTATAGACAATATTGGAGATGAGGGTGAAGCTTTCTACTTGTTTTCTTCAAGGACCATCTAAGTGCTCGAGGGGCATCATAGTAAATGTTGGAAAATAATAATACTTGAGAATACTTTTATAATGATATTTGTATTTGGAAAATTGTCCTTTAGAGTTTGATATTTTTATGATCCCGATGATCAGATGATTGTTTTGACCCTTGTAGAGAAAATTCTTTTACATTATATTTTTTTCTGTGTGAGAATAGTAGACAACACACACCTCATATAGTGTAGTTGGAGCATTCTACAACAATGGAGAATTTGATGGATGATCAGCTCTGTGATAGTATTCCATGAGTCTTGTGATCAATGTTGAGACAGACTAATCACCATTTCTATCGGCGGGGAGATGATCGGAATGTTGTCTCACCTCCTCCCGCTCCCTTCGCTCCTGGCCAGAAGATATTGCCCCACAGATGTCACTGGACCGGGCCAACACGTTGCGGTCACGCCGCGGTCACACTGTGGTCACGCCACGACCACCTGCAATCCAGCCCCCACTAGCTACCACACCATCCCCCACCCCCAGCCTCCATCAAAACACTCATTCCAGTCCTCTTCCACTTGCAAAACAGCCCCAACCACCAGTTCCAGCCCACACTAGCCCCCTTCCATCCCCCTGCTACCTACCTTCCCGCCCGCACCAGCCACTCCAGCCTGCACCAGCCGCCGCACCAGCCCCCATAACCACTTTTTATCCTTCAGAGGAAGAATTACGCTGGTGAATTTCATCCTTAGATCCATTACGATTCATGTGTTATCGGTCCTAATGGCTTCAAAAGTGGTGTTACAGAATATTGAAAAGATAATAACTTCTTTAATATTGTGTGGATAAGGATGGCCAGACTAGTGGTAGATGCTGGTATCAACTTTTTCAGTGTCGAGGGATCAATGCACATTCTACAAGCTAAGTTTTCTTGGGAGGTTCTTAAAGGTCGTTCTCTATGGGGAAATTTCATATTTTTCATAGTATTGATCTGACTATGGGGATCTACGGGGAAAGTCTCATGGATGTGGAAGGAGTTGTATGGGAAAATTTTGGTTCTCAAGAAGCAGTCTTGGTGGATTGTGGAATGAGGAAACATAAACATATGGGGGTGTTTAGGGGGGTGCAAGGGGGCTTTCCAGGGGGAATGGGGGTGTTTAGGGGGGCTGTTCAGGGGGTATGTCCATACCTTCTGAGCATTTCAAAAATAAAACTCCACTTTATTGTATCAAATTCCTTTTAGATATCAAGATTTAAAGCAAATTTCCCATGTTTAACCTTTAGTTTCATGGTGTTAACACATTCAGAGGTAGTTCTAAATATTCCTACCAGGGATAAAACCAAACTGATTTGAAGAGATAAACCCATGAGAAATGGGACCTAACCTCATAGCAATAATTTTTCTAATGATTTTTGGAAAGGTATTCCCAATAGAAATAGGTCTGAAATCCTTTACATCCACATCATTTTCCTTATTTGGGATCAGGGAAATAAAATTAGAGTTGATTCTATATGTAATTGAGGTGTGGTTAAAGAACTCCCTCATAGAGTTAAGAAGCTCATCATGAACTATGTCCCAGTAGAACATAAAAAATATCGCAACACTATATTCTTCATTTAAGACTCCGAATACTATGGAATCTATATTACCAAAAATATTCATTCAAAACATCGCTAGCATGAGACTCAAAAACTTGATTCATGAAACCATCTGAACCATGAAAGAGTTGCATTCACATGCTACATGTTCTTCCTCATGAACACTGCCTATTAACCTGCTTGTCCACACCTACAGTCGTAGTTCCCATTCTATAACAGCTTCATGGAAGCTTTTGACTCCTTGTGAAACAATATTTATGCAGGCCATTGAAATGTTGTGTAACCTCAGCCTACTAAACCAGTTAATAATTTCTCCATCATTCATGTATTTTAAATAAGTTCCAGATTTCAGATATTAAGATCAATTCCAGATTTAATTTATCAGCCACCTCTTTAATTCAAGCAGTGAACATGATCCACATCCAATTTCTAACCTGTATCAACTTTCATCCATGCTCCAAACACATATCAATATCTCTAAATCATGAATGTCATTTCATTATGAAATTCTTCCATGCATACCTTCACCCTCGGTCCTCTTCTAAGACTTATTATTTATGTTAACACATCTAATGCACTCTTTATATATATATATATATATATATATTCAACACATCTTCATGCAATAGATCTTCATTCCATTATTATTGACAAGGGGGGATGGGGGTTTGTCTAGGGGGAAGGGAGGGGATGTAGGGGGAGTGCAGAGGGGTTTCTAGGGGGTTTCCAGGGGGTTTGTCTTGTGGGGAAGAGAGGGTCTGCAAGGGGAGTGGGGAGGGGTGTCCAGGGGGTGTCCAGGGGGTGTCCAAGGGGTGTTCAATGTAACTAGAAATTCTTTTCAAGATGATCTAAACCTTGAAAGAATGATCAACTACCTCACTATAAGCATTCACCTTGAAAAAAATACCTGCGAAAAAATTTCTATTTGTAGTCCCGTCTCAAACTTCTGAGATTTCATCTACTAATTTGAAACGATCTAGGGTGTGTGCTGCACTAGTTCAGCAAAATGATTGGTATACTCCATCACTGATTAGCCACCTTTGTAAATATAAATATACTCTCAGGATCTGGAATAATCTAGGGCCTCAGGACACTTATAATCTTTTAAAATGATCTTAAAATATTTCAACATATCTCTACGGTCATCCTAGTTTGAACCATTGAGTCCTAGTATCTTCAATTAGGACCCTCTAACAAGAACAAAACACATTTTACTCTGACAGGCTCAGGATTATCATCAAATTAAAACATTATCATTATCTTCTCAAGATACTCCTCTTCTTCATAGGGTTCAACATTACCTCAGAATGTGTGAGTTATTTTCTGGAGAAACTCCAAATCATTGTCCTTTACAGGAACTGGTTCCGCTTCCCTATCTAAAATCTTGAGCAGACCAGACTAGAACATACACTAATCTCTGATCAATTGTTGAGGTATAATACTCTTTGTCATCTTCTCACAGTTTCACAAGAAGTCTCATGGGTTTCAGGGGAAGGGGGTTATCCTGGAGGGGGGGTCCAGGGGGTGTCTAGGGTCCAAGGGGGGTCCAATGGGGGGGGTCTGGGGGGTCCAGTGGGGGTGTCCAGGGTCCAATGGGGGTCCAATGGGGGTGTCCAGGGGGAGGGGGTTGTCCAGGAGGGGGTGAAGGGGGTTGTCCAGGAGGGGGTGTCCAGGGGATCCAATGGGGGGTCCAGTGGGGGTTTCCAGGGTCTAGGGGGTTTGGGGGTTTGGGGGGGTTCTAGGGGGGTCTAAGGGGAGGAGGCTACAGGTCAAGGGGGTCTGTCCAGGGGGGAAGGGAGGGGATAGGGATGCAGGTCCAGTGTGTGTGTGTGTGGGGGGGGGGGGTTCTGTCCGGGAGGGGCTGCAGGTCCAGTGAGGGGCTACAGCGGGGGGTCTGTCCAGGGGGAGGGGGTTGTAGGTCCAAGGGGAGGGGGGCTGCAGGTCCCGGGGGGTTGCAGGTGGGAGGGGCTACAGGTCCAGGGGGTCTGTCCAGGGGGGAAGGGAGGGGTTTCATGTCCAGTTGGGGGATTTAGGGAGGGGGTCTATCCAGGGGGGTTGCAGGTCTAGTGGGGGCTGCAGGGGGGGTCTGTCCAGGAGGGGATGCGGGTCCATGGGGGGTCTATCCAGGGGGAAGGGAGGGGCTACATGTGGTTTTGTCCAGGGGATAAGGGAGGGGTTGCATGTCCATTGGGGGCTGCAGGGGGGTCTATCCAGGGGGGCTGCAGGTCCAGTGGGGGGATGCAAGGGGGTCTGTCTAGGAGGGGCTGCGAGTCCAGGGGGGTCTGTCCAGGGGGAAGGGAGGGGCTGTAGGGGGGGTCTGTCCAGGGGAGAAGGGAGGGGTTATAGGTTTAGTGGGGGTTATAGGGGGAAGGGATGGGTTGCAGGGGAGTCTGTTCAGGGGGGAGGGAGGGGATGCAGGTCCAGTGGGGGTGTCCAGTGGGGGGCTGCAGGGGGGTATCTATCTATACCCATGGTTTGTTGAACCGTGGGTATGTTTTTTGTTGAAAAACTATGTATACCCATGGTTTACTTAACTGTGGGTATATAATTTGGGCTGTAAAAATGTATCCCTATGGTTATATAAACCTTGGGTATATATGTATACCTACGGTTCACTAGAACCGTGGGTAATATGAGATTTCAGTGGGATATACCCACGGTTTCTACAGAACCGTGGGTATAAGGCTAATCTGACGCCTCGGGAGCCCACGGTTCATGAAACCGTGGGTATAGACTATACCCATGGTTTCATGGGCTATACCCATGGTTTAAAACTGTGGGTATAGGAAGATTTTCCAGTAGTGATATGTTTCAGATGTTTGGCATTATGCATTCCCTCATTATGGTATAAGTAACTGATAAACCATGTGATTATTCAACTTATAGAATATCAATGTTTATGTTTCATTCTATTATGATCATTTATATATCCATATTTAATCATCTTTCATTCCTACCATATTATTCTCAAGTATATTTTTAAAGGCATGTGATTTTAGTTGTTCACCATGCCTAGTGTTTATTTTTATGATAACTTCTATCGTATTACTTACCCTTACTGATCATCTAAGCTCACCCCTTTCTTATGTTTTATTTTCCCCTAGTTTTGAAGATGAATATTATTTTCCCCTAGTTTTCCCCTTTCTTATGTATTTTATTTCATGTTGTAATGTTGAACCTATGTTTTTATCTGGTTTTTAAAAACTATTAAACTATTATTTCCTTCAAGATATGAATTTCTTGTAATCATTAAAAAGTATTAGTATAAGATAGCAGCTCTGGAAAACTGGGGTCTGGGTCTTTACAGTTGGTATCAGAGGAAGTTTAGTAGAAAACTTGGAAACTAGATTTCTAAAACATATATTAGGGAAAAACCCTAAGATAGAATTTGAGGATAAGTATATAAGAACATCCTATAATTTTGGTAAGGTATGGATTATGTGGATCTTTTTAAAAAATATATCCCTAACTGGATTCTATAAGTGGATGTGGTTCTCGCATAGATGTACCTAGGAGTAACTCTAACAAGGTGTTACAGGCTTGACTCGGGGAACCTGGTACATGAAAATAAGCCTTACTGTAAACCTGGTTTGACACTCCCAGGGGACATTCTTAAACAATTCACATTTTCTTTATAAACCATTATGAAGGATTTAAATGTAAATATGCCCTCAAAATATCCATACTTATGATTATGATATTAGAAATGCTTAAAATTTCAATGTATGTTGTGTGTTTTTCTAGTTCGATATTATACATTATAATTCATAACCTAATTTAGTGTATGCCATTATTTAGAAATGGATCCTAGTAGAAGGAATGGAAACCGAATGAATTCATGAATCATTTATAGGGATTTCCCACCTATGCAAAATAATTATGTTGGTTATGAAGCTATGATTGGTGTGGAGAAACATGTAACTATACTGGGACAGCTAACTCAGGTTATGAACAATAATCTTATCCATATGAAGCATCCTAATCCACAATGTGGTGGAGCAATGTTAGACCACATTATGCAATAATAGCCTCCATCATTCAATGAGACTATAAACCCATTCATAGCGGAGCAGTGCATAAGTTCCTTAGAAAATATATTTCTCACTTTGGGATGTAATGAAAGGGAGAGGGTTGTTATGGAAGTTTACCATCTATCAGGAGATGTGAATCAGTGGTGGTCATTAATTCAAAACATGAAGGAGGAGGAATAAATAGAAGAAATGGAATGGAGGTACTTTAAAGAAATATTTTTATAAAGATATTTTCCTCGAGAACAATGAGTATATATGGAGAGGAAATTCTTAATTTTAGAACAAAAAGAGGATAAAAATGTTGCAAAGTATGAAGACAATTTTACAAGGATGGAAAGGCATGCCGCGGAAAACATATGTAATCCAAGGATCAATATTGATCGATTATTTGATGGTTTAAAACCATTATTTCGAAGGGAATTGGTTTCCTAAACTTTCTCATCATACGAAGATATAGTCTCATGCAAAATCAAGATAAAGAAATAGTACTCTAAGTATTATGACTATAAAGGAAAGAAAGATAAGAATAGGGTGGTAGGGGAAAGGATTGATAAAGGGAAGAATAAAAAGGGGAGTTTTCCAACATGTGATACTTGTGGAAAGAAACACCTTGAATCCTACTTAAAAGGAAAAGGTGTATGTTACAAATGTGGAGAAAGAGGCCACCAATATCATGATTAGATGGGAAATAAAGAATCTACCAATGTTAAATGATAAAATTGTAAAGAGATGGGACATTATGCAAATTATTGTCCTAATCATCAAGTAAATATTCCCCATAAAAGGCCAAGGGAGCAAGGCCAAGCTTATGAGAGCACAACTGCTGGAGTTGAAGTACCTAATGATGTGGTGGCAAGTACTATAATCATTTCCTCAAACTTTTCTAATGCTTTATTTGATTCTGGATCATCTCATTCCTTTATATCTTCCCAATTTTCTTTAAAAATATGATATTTCTAATTCTCCTTAACAAGAGATGTGTCATTAAAAACCCCTAAGGGAAGTCCCATTGCAACAAATATGTGTCAAGAAGTCCCCATTATGGCATATAAATGAGATTTATCTGCTGATTTTATCATCATACATATGTTCGAATGTGACATAATCCTTTTCATGGATTGGATTTCAAAATATGATGCAAAAAATTATTGTAAGAAGAAGGAAATTATGATTTGTGATGAAGGTGTAGAATCCATTATCTTTAGAGTAGAAACATCGCCATCTGATTCTTATCTAAATCCACCCCTAGTATATCTACTGAATATAATTCTTGGGGAGGAAGATAAAACAATATCTATGGTTGAGGGAAGAAATATTCAAATTGAGGATGTACCTATTGTGAAAGAATACATTGATGTATTTCCATAAGATTTACCTGGACATCCTCTAGAGTGGGAAGTTGAGTTATCTTTTGATTTAATTCCTAGTTGAAGACCGTTATCACTGACCCCTTATAGAATGGACACAATAGAATTAGTATAACTAAAAAACAACTAGAGTAATTTAGTGATAAAGGATTTATCCTCCCTAGTGTTTCTCCATGGGGATATCCTGTTTTTTTTTTGTTAAGAAGAAATATGGATTTATGTGGTTGTGCATTGACTAAAGGGAGATCAATGCTATTACCATAAGGAATAAGTATCCTCTTCCTTTCATTGATGATTTATTTGGTCAACTTCATGGAGCCCAATATTTTTTGAAGATTAACCTTGAATATGGATATCATCATTTGCATGTGAGGAAAGAATATATTTCAAAGACAACATTTCAAACCAGGTATGGGCATTATAAGTTTATAGTATTTCATTTTGTACTAACTAATGCACCCTTTGTTTTCATGGATCTAATGAATATATTTTTCAAGAATATCTTGATGAATTTTTTGTGGTAGTTATTGATGATATCTTGGTATACTCCAAAAGCTATAAATATCATGAGAATCACTTGCGCATTATTCTGAAGACTCTTGAGGAAAATATTTATATGGGAAGTTTAGCAGGTGTGAATTATGGATTTAAACAGTTTCTTTTCTTGGTCATTTTGTCTCTAAGGATGAAATATTAGTTGATCCTACAAAGAAAAAGGCAGTTTAGGAATGGCCTACTCTAATGAACATAAACAAGGTACGTAGTTTTATTGGTTTAGTAGGTTACCATTAGCATTTCTTTTAAAACTTTGCACGATTAGATAACCTATTAACCAAGATTACTCGTAAAGGGGTTAATTTCATATGGAAAAAATATATGAAGAATGTTTTTAATAATTTAATAATAGTTTATTTAATGCTTTAATATTGACTCTACCATCATGAAATGGTGTATTTTTTATTTATAGTGATTCATTAAATAAATTAATTGGTTGTGTTCTTATGTATAATGGTAGAGTTATTACCTATGCATCAAGGTAGTTAAAAATTCATGAAATAAAATATCCAACTCATGATCTTGATTTAGCATCTGTAATATTTTATTTGAAGATATGGAGACATTATCTCTATGGTAAAATATGTGAGATATATCATGATCACAAGAGCTTGAAATATATCTTCTCACAGAAATAACTCAACATAAGGAAAAGGAGATGGATCTAACTACTCAAGGATTATGATTGTCCCATAAACTACCATCCAGGGAAGTAAAATAAGGTGGTGGATGCATTGAGTATGAAGGATCATGGAGTTATGAACAAAATGAGGATTGATAAGGATCATATATACAAGGATCTAGTGAGGATGGATATGGTAATTATCAAAGAAGGTGAAGCATCATTACTTTTTCAATTGGTTTCTCAACCATCTTTATTGGAAATAATTAAAATTTCTCAATCTAATGATGAGAATATTCAAAATAAAATTAAATTTGTGAATGTTGGGAAGTTTCTAGATTTCATATGCGAGGATGGAATTCTAAAATTTGGGAGAAGGTTATGTGTTCCCTCTATAACCGAGCTAAAAAGTGAGTTATTGGATGATGGATATAGTTTGAATTTCTATATACACCCAAAAATCACTAAGATGTATAGGGATTTGAAAGAAAATTTCTGGTGGGAGAACATGAAGCATGAAATTATTAATTATGTATCAAGATGTTTAGTCTGTCAACAGATCAAGGTTGAAATATAAAATACTAGAGGAGTCATGAAACCTATACCTATTCCTATATGGAAATGGGATGACATTACTATGGATTTTGTCATTGTATTACCAAAACTCCAAGAAGGAATGATGTAATATGATTAATTGTTGATTGACTTACCAAATCTGCACATTTCCTCGCAATAAGGGAGGATTTACCACTGGAGCACATTGCACTGCTCTATATCAATGAAGTTTTAAGACTTCATGGATCACCTCACTCAATTGTGTCTGATCATGATCCAAAATTTACATCATAATTCTAGAAAAGTGTCCAGAAATATTTGGATATTGAGCTTCATTTGAGTACTACTTATCATCCTCAAACTAACAGGTAGTCGGAAAAAAAGATCCAAACTTTATAATACATGTTGAGATCGATCTCACTTGATTTTCAAGGTATGTTGGATCAGTATTTACCTTTGGTATAGATTTCCTATAGTAATAGTTTACATTAAAGTATTTAAATGGCACCATATAAAGCATTGTATGGAAAGAGATGTCATACACCAACATGTTGGGATGAAGTTGGTGAAAGGAAGCTTGTAGGCCCAGAGATTGTGGAGGAAACAATACCGAAGGTACAGACTATTAAAACCCATATCAAAGAATCTCAAAGTAGTTAAAATAGATATATTGATAATCAAAGTAAGGATTTGGAATTTCAAGTGGGGAATCATGTTTTCTTAAACGTATCTCCGTGGAAGGGTGTTATAAAATTTGGGAAGAAATGGAAACTAAGTCCTAGGTACATTGGTCCTTTTGAAATTTTAGAGAGAATTGGAGTTATGGCTTATCATTTGGAAATTCCACCTAGCCTTTCTAAGGTACACAATGTGTTCCATGTCTCATTGTTGAGAAAGTACACGCCAGACCCAACACATGTACTCACTTCTGAAGGTATTGAATTGGAACCTAACTTATCTTTATGAGAAGATCCTATTCGAATTATAGACACTAAAGAACTAGTGTTGAGGAATTGGATGACCTGGCTAGTAAAGTTACTTTGGAAAAATCATAAAATTGTAGAGGCAACGTGGGATCCTGAGAAACTTATGATGAAAACCTACCCAAATCTTTTTATGAGGTAACATTTTGGAAATTTTGAGGAAAAAATTTTTGTAAGGGGGGAATAATGTAATAACCCAAGGTTTTACAAATAAATTTAATATATAATTTAATGCATGAAACACTGAGTCTCTGCAAAGAAACACTTTTTTATTATAACCTAGATGTTAAACATAATTTCTCTGCCTTTGTGTTTTGAATTTCAGAAAACGGACAAACACGGTTAAAATCAGTAAGATATTTAGTGCTTGATATGATCAAATTACATTTTTTGGGGAATAGTAACTTAACCCTTATGAATAGTAATTTACCCTTATGAATAGTAACTTCATTCATGTAAGTATAAATAAATTTTAGGCACCTTAAAAATGAGAGTGAATATTTTAAAAATTAATAGTTAAGTGTTGGAATTTTTTTGTGTAGTAAATATTTAATTATAATTTTAAATTAATAAATTGATTTAAAATAAAATTTATTTTCATAAAATGTATTCCTGAATAAATATTTTATTTTCCTATGCTTTGAGGATAATTTTATGAGACCTCAGTTAATTTTTTAAAGTATTATAAAATCAGTTTTAAATTTAAAATTTGTATTTTTCAAGTAAATAATGATTTTATTTAAAAATTAAATTTCACAGATTTAGAAAATTATTTTTATAAAATGGAGTTAATTTTTTGAATTCTACATGTTGAAAATGGTTATGGTAAATTTTTTGGATTGTTATGAAGTACTTGAATTTTTAGTGAATAATAAAATACGGTAATTTGCAGTATAAATACATTAGAAGCTAAATAAACTATTCCTTGAGTTATCACTGATGTAATAACACTTGGTTCAAACTCACATGCACTTATTAATATTTTTGGTCATGAGAATCAATGTTATTGGTTGTCTTGAGCAACAAAATAAAATAATGAATAAGATATTCAAAAATCACCCCTCAGTCCCTCTTCTCCTCACTCCTCTAGGACTTGAAGCTTCTCAAAGTTCTACCCAAATACTCTTCATAGTCTCTACCCACTTCCAAGAGATCTTCGTCTTTCAAAAATACCAAAACCTATTCTCTTGAGGAGGTTCTCAAGGAGGAGTACTCAAGATGTAAAATCATCTTCCTTTTTCCTTTTAATTTCTTTTAAGTTTCTTCTTTTATTATTATCTCCTCACCTCCTCTATACAAATGATCTTGGTAACTCTATTATAATCTAAATAATATAATTATATAATTTTAATGGAAGATCCATCATCAATATCCTTACTCTCTCTCTCTTTTATTTTTAAAAACAAAATCATCGTTTGGGAGGTGTCGATTTACAACCTTCGTTGACGATGAATTTTCATTCTTTAATTTATCCTTCAAGTCTGGTCATGAAATAATTTTTATGGTTGATCCAGATTATTAAATATGTATTATATAATATTTAATGTTCTAGAACCTTTATATATACATAATATGAATTCATACGACAAAACTAGTTTGGGATGATTGAAATATCGCGAAAATAATCTAAATGAAAATCACAAATTTTTTATATAATGATTCATACTCATGCTATATAAAAAAATGATATGTATAACCATTTAAAATAATTTATGTTAATAAATATCATATAAATTCAATTCTATACAATTATACCCATTCCACATGAACTTCCATTATCTTATACAATTATACTGATCCTGAAAACCAAGGAAATAAACGCTCCTGAGTGATAAATTTGTATCTTATAACTCATCCAGAAAGCCATATATTAACTTAATAAAATTATAATAAATTAAATACATGTATATAAGGTTCTAAATTAATTAATTAATGGATTTAATTTGATTGTTCAGGATGTTAAGGTCAAGTGCAGAACTCCTTCGGACATAAGTTAGGGGTGTTCTACCCGAACCTCCATTTTCTTTCATGTTGCTCTTTATCTCTCTTAATCCAAATTGAATTATTAACTATTATTATGTAATAATAATAAATTTTATTTAAATTTTATTTATATGTGTACCAATCATAGTCCTTATTTATTTTATGGCGAGTTAAATGTTTTATTATGATCTTTCTCAATTCTTCCCGATAAACAAGCCCGATTCAAGGGAACTTCTCAAATTCTTACCTATTTTCAAGTACACTATATATTCTATTTTAAACCACCATTATTTTTATAAAACCAAAAATTTTATCATGGAAAAACTACCTTAGTTAATTTCAAGTTTTATGCAAATATTTTTCCAAAATAACTCTTATGTTCAAAGTAAAACAGTATTTCTCTCAAAAAATCCTCAATGATTTTATTAGAGTATTTTTGTCTATTTCAACACCTGTGATAAATTTTATGTATTATTGAGGTTAATATCTTATGTTATCATATAACATGTTGTATTAAATGGTTTATGATAAATTTTACTATGGATTTTCTATCTTGATACCATTCACCATACTACTCAGAATGGTTAGTGTTTATGTGTGCAGATTGGGGAAAGTTATTTCATATGTTCATGTAGTTTAAGTTTACCCCCTTTCATATGATGAATGAATTTTAATTAACAAGTGACAGGAGAGTCCCCCTATATCCCCTTGATGTATCATTAGGTATCATGAGACAATATAGAATTGGGTTTTGGTCGAGGCCTTACCCTAGTATTTTCAAACATCTTGGTCGATGCCTTGACAATATGTTTCGGATATCCAGCACTATGAATTCCCTAGTTATGGTATTAGTAATTGATAAAACATGTGATTGTTAGACTAGTATAATATCAATTTTTATGTTTCATTATCTTATGATCGTTTATATGGCCATATTTAATCAACTTTAATTCCTGCCATATTATGCTCAAGTATATTTTTAAAGGTGTGTGCTTTTAGTTGTTCACCATGCCTAGTGTTTATTTTTATGATAACTTCCCCTGTATTACTTACCCTTACTGAGTATTTGATATCACCCCTTAATTATGTTTCATTTTCCCTAGGGTTTGAATGTGAATATTACGAATGACTTTTAGGGATAATCTAAGATTCATATCGATTTGCTATTATGTATTTAATTTCAAGTTGTAATGCTAAACTTATGTTGGTATCTTGTTTTCCAAAACTACTAAACTATTCATTCCTTTGGGATATGACTTTCTTATAATCATATAAATTTATTATTATAAGGCACCAGCTCTGGGAAACTTGGGTATTTGTCTTTACACTACGTATCCTTGTTGCTACAGGAATGAAAACCCATGTAGTTTGTTGGACTTGTGCAGTTTTATGTCATGCGAAAAGAACTTATATGGGTTCTCTAGAACATAGAGTATTCAAGCTCGAGCCCCAGATAGATTTCATATGTATCCCAAGTATAGTGAGAATCATATCTGTACTAGTTCATTCAATTAGGTCTTATATATCGAGGTTACCCCTATCATTATACAGACTCATGGTGCAGATGGTATGATTATCGCAACTCCCTAAGCTCACGTGAGCCAAGATCAGAGTGAGAAACAAGTGGCATAAAATGATAATTTTATTTCTTATAATGTGGCACTTATGCGCTGGGATTTCCATGATATGATTTATCATGGAACTTGGGTCTCAAAGATACATCCTACATATCCTCATTATAGTAAGAATAAGATTCATCATAGTACATTTGATATTGTGGCTTGAATACTGAGGCTGTTCATACCATTGTGGTGGCTTATATGTGGATGTCATGATCATTGAAACTTCCTAAGACCACATGATCCATTCTCATTGTTTGAAACAAGGGATAACAAGTAATCAATGTCATTGCATTAAATAAGGGACTTAGATGCTAGGATTTCCCTAGATGGTCAATATAGAGCTTGAACCTTAGGTAAGGTGGCCTACTTATCCTGAATATGGAATGAATCACAAATACTTAGTTCCCTTTATATTGGGGATTACATGTTAATGTTGACCGTATGACCTAGCCGACTTTTCTAGAGGGTGTTTAGTGACCCATTTTACTTATCCAGAGGACATCGTAAGATCCAGATGGTTTGTTCTAGGAAACATCGTCTGACTGGGCTGGCTTTCCCAGGAGGTGTTGCATGATCCAGCTAATGTGCCCTGGTGTCATTCACAAGAATTGGTTTGACACATATGGAGGGTGTCACGATAGTCATTACGACATGTCTCATAGGATTTCGTGTATCTTATCTAACATCCCTGGAGTTCATCGTGAGACCTGGCCGACATGTTTGGAGGGAATCGCGAATCTCAACTAACTTGCCTAGCGGGTATCGTGAGAGCTCAGTTTTCATGATTAAGTGAAACCATGAGACTTTAATGACATGATAATGCATCGTTATATGAGTTAGGCAATGTATCTGAAGTACATCACAAGGTTCGGGCAATAGGTATAGAGGGTTTTGCGAGACCAAAGTGGTGTGCACAATGGGGTCATATGACTTTCTTTGACATGCCCAAAGGATTTTTTATGCCCCAAATAGCATTATGAAGAAGCATTGAGATATCTATTAGATGTGTATTGGTACCATTTTGTGTCTTTGGATGACTCACACGAAGCTCATGAGGGCCATCAAACATGTATTTCACTTAATTCTTTCCATTTTAATATTGGTTCTAGCCCTTATAATGTGAATTCCTTCAGTTTTTTCGATATCAGTTTATCTTGAGTCTTGCATGATCTGGGGGGATATATAGTATGTTCTTATCACACCTTTCCAGTATTCATTTGTGTGATTTATGAATTATTACGCTTATGTATGGCGTATTATTGCTCTAGTTGTTTGCTGGTATATTACCTGATGAAAGACTCACCAATCACGAGATCAGCTGCTCTGAGAAGTCCTATCTAGCCCCTATTCCTAATATTCCAGAGGTCGAGAGTCAAATAATCCAGAATCTAACTATTTTTTCATGTTGGGGTGTAGAATTTATAGGCATCACCACCCACTTTGTTCGCCGGTTTGTGTGGTGTATCTAGAGTGAATCTAGGCTGGAGTCAGTGAAAGTCTCTAGCACCACACGACTTCACGAGTCTCTATCATGTACCGCTCTAAGGGAATCACCTAATTTTCAGTGACCATGAGTCCCTATAATCAATTCCTTCATTATTGTATTATTTCCAATTAATGGGGACTCGTTTGACCGCACATATATGTTTAAGGACTTCCTTATGGTCATATTGACATGTCAAAGGGACTTTGCGAGATCCAAGTGACAATTGAAAGGCATCCAAGAGATGTTTAATGACTTGTCTAGGGATTTCTGTGAGATAAGGATGGTTTTCTTGGGGGTCTCTCGAGACCACGTGGTGAACTTCCTTAATGTGTCGTAAGCATTTTACAACTACAAGTTCCTTATGACTCATCCCTAGTTTATTCATGTTGTTTTATGTAATAAAGGTTGGGAGTCATGCGAAATTTCATGATTAATGTTGAGGAAAATTACTCTATTTTTTGGTGATGCATCATGTGACCAATATGGGTTATATGGGGTTGCACAAGAATTTTGTGGATAATTATATTTTTTCCCTTTGAGTGCCAAAGGGAAGAGTATGGTCATCCGAACATACCTAAGGATTTCTGTGTGACAAGGATAAAAATTCTAAGGTACTTCACAAGATGAGGTGTACATGTCACCTGGGACTCACGGCATCTTGAAGAACATTATGGGTTCACTGCATGTCTTTCAGCGACCGTGAGTAGCTCCCACCTCCTCCCTTTTTATCTCCTTTGTTTTATTTCACAAAGGCTCAGAGGTCTTCAAAATTTTCTTGGATGTTGTCAAGCATAATTACCCTTATCATCAATGGTAAGTTGTGTGAACATTATGACTTCTAGGGGATTCCACCTTTTCAGTGTCCTTCCTCCCATTTCTAGAGTATTTTCAAGTAAGGTTTCCAGGTTCTTATCACTAGAAACCCTCATGGACTAGGGGATCTCATCTAGTTATTGAATGTGTGGTTATTGGTTGTCCAGAGCACCTTCGAAAATTTTTGTCTAGAGAACCTTAGAAAAAGTAGAGGAACTCATTGAAAAGGTGGCTCCATGGGATCATCTATGGGTTATTTTTTGTGCATTGAGACTTCATGTGACCTTATAATGGTCACACAATTGTGAGTCTTTTAAGGGTTCTTGCAATTCATAGGTCTCGACCATATTCATCTTCCATTTCTTTTATGGAGGAAATAATACCCATATTCAGGTATTTATTCCTTGTAATTTTTCAATGCTTATTTGGCTGGTGTCAACAAAACTACATTGAAAATTGGTGCTAGAAATTTTCTAGTGAAACTTTCACTATAGTGAAAATTTCTACTAGATACCTATACTAAAAATTTCCACTATAAACCTACAATGGAAATTTCAATTGAAAACTTTTAACATTAACAATAAAAATCTTATCATAAATTTATGAAACTTTTCAATAAAACCTTCTAGTTTGTTCCATATAAATGTATACTATAAATATTCAATAATACATAATTTCTTAATCAAATCTATAAATGGTTGGGTATGAGTTTTTTGAACTAAAACTGAAGAAAAAAATCAATTTTCACCTTAGGTATCCTTCCTTTATCATATCAAGAGTGAATATATAAACAAATATGAAGTTGTTGATGATTTATAGTTCTCCAATATGAGGGTAAGTTGTCGTACAAGTATCCCCCTCATATCTGATGACGAAATATTTTAAGATCTTTTCAACGGAAAAGGAAAAAACAGTTGGTGGGATGAATCCATAGAAAAATATGAGAACAGTATTGATTTCCATTTCTCCAAAATAAGAGAAGGTTGTTACATGAATATCACCCTTATTTATTAGGGATAATTATTTTGTAGTTAGTTCAACGGGGAATAAAAAAACAACCATTTACTTTATTTTTATAGTCATTTTGTAAAACTAATCAAACACTAATTGGAACCATGAGGAATTTCAAAACCGAGAATGAATGATCAGTCATAGGAGATGTATATAATTGGTGAAACATGCGTTGAATTTTATTATTATGATAAAAATGAAAAATGGAAATAAAAATATAAGAAAAAAATAAGAATTAGATAGAACACAATGTAGAGCATAAAACTCCACACAAGTCATTAATGCGTAGCCCTATATATTGAGTACATTTGATATGATCCAATGGTTGAGGTTAAACCAAATTATATAAAATCTGATGTTTGGAATCCAAGATTTATCTATGAAAAATCTTGGTCAATTAAAAGGGTTAGTTTGGAGGTGAGGATTCATAATCATTATTATCATAATTCAGACATCCATTAAATAATTTTTTATAACACTCCCACTTATATTTCATAATTTCATGAAATATTATATAATCTTCATTTAAATTAAACCCTATAATAAAAATAATTAAATTCACAGTAATTTAATTCCATGCCATGCCACCTCATTAAAAATCCTATCAGGAAAACCTAGTTGGAAAACCTCAATGAAGGGAAAAAGAGTGCGACATTCCCAACTCCACCTGATCATTCAATTGTGTATTCATGACATCAATTAATATTATTATTTATTTATGTTTTTGAGACATTGGATAAAGACTATATGTAATAATGAATGGCCTCATTGAAAATTGTAACTCATGTGGAAGGTCAATGGTTACAATTAATTATATATATCTATAATAATTTATAATATTCCTATGAATATATGATTACCCCATAAAAAATTGCATCAAGGAAAAACCCTATAGGGAGAAAACCATTGATTTGGGAAAAATAGTATAACAACATCAAGTCCCCATAGTGTTTTCTCATTAAAACCCTTATTAAGAAAACCCTAATGGGAAAAAAATTTGACTAGGGGGAAAAGAGTGCAACAGTTACATCTCCCTCTCATAATATTCATTACTACATCATTTACCTCATAGAACTCCCATGATCAATTCATAACCAAAACATTGAGTTTTTAATTTTGGAATAATAATAATTTATACCCTTTAAATTTCATTGAGTAAGGAAGAACATTACCTTACATCGTAATATGATTTCTTATTATTTTCAAGGTACATACACGTATCCTTTATGGATAAATAAAATGTGCATTTATATTTAATATCCCATTATGTATGATGTATATTAAAAGATCAAAAGAGTAATCAGTTTACTGCAAGAGGGGGTTAATTTTATTTTATAAAATAAAAATTACAATTTACTTATCCTCTTTATAATGATAATTTGGACAAACATTTTTCTGATTTAAAATAAAGTAATCGAATATAATTTTTTACCGATACTTTATAAAATCATAGTTCAGGAAAATGATTATAAAAAATGTTTGAAACATTCCTTAAAAATTCATAGTGGAAAAAAACTTATAAAACAAGAAATGTAAACTTTATAAAGAAAGTGAGAAAACCCAAAAAAAAATTATAACAAATATATCCACTTTTTAACCATAAGAGTTAAGGAAGTAAATAACCCTAATATTAGGTATCCATGGTTTTCACAAAACCATAAAGGTTTGTCTTTATTAATAAAGGAATCCCTTGATACAAATATCTAAAGAACTTTGGTTTCCCTATCCCTGAGAACCCTCAATAAAAAAGATTGGAATCTCAATCTTCCTATCCCCAGAATCCCTCGATCTAACACAAGATCAGAAAAAACAATTACAAACACAAAAGAACTTAATGTCGTTATAATCCTCACATGGATTACTTAAGATAAAAAATCCCTAAATATTATAATGGAGTGCCTATGTAATAATATGTTACAAAATATTTAAAGTAACTTTAGATCATTAATCATGCAAAAATATTCCTTCTCGTAGAATTTTGATTCAATTTATTAGAATTTTGTAAATGGTTATATTCCATATTTCTCAGAGGTGGTTGCAACGACTTTGGACAAACTCGTATTCACTTGATAAGGTTTAGTTTAGCTTCATCTGATGGTATCCTTAGTAACACCATTAAATTATTGTAGAATTTTTTCTAATAGATTTGACTTTGTTCTTCTAATGGAATGGACTTTTTTTATCTAGTAAAAAGGAATTCCTCATTCGATATATTTTATGGTTGTTTGTCTAGAAATCATGCCTGCCACTCTCTGATTAGGTTTTTATGTTAATTTTTTGTAAAAATTCATCTGAAGGGATTAATTATACTTTGACTTCTAGACTTTTATAAATCTTCAATTGATGAAGTTTGTAATTATCCATATAATACAATTACATCCAATTATTTAATTACTTTATCCAATAACAATATATTTCTATATCCAATAAATTTAATTTCCTAAAAAACTTTCTAAAACTAGGAAAGTATAAAAGTTAGTAAAATAAATCATTTAAGGAAGTGAGTTGTGATTTTCAAAACTAAGGTAAGAAAGTGTTGAATGTAAAATTTTGAATTAATAATCTCCCCCTTTTCAAAAAGTACAAAACAAAAAAAATTAAAGATAAAAATAAATTGAAAACATAAAAGAATTACTCCCTTTTTATTATATAATTTTACTTTTTACCTATCTGTTCTTTATTTATTTCTCCCCCCTTTTTTAGAGTTTATAATCTTTCATCCAGACCTTTCAAAAAATTTAGACTTTATCTTCAAAAGTTCTAAAAATTTCTTACCCTTTATTATTTTTGAAAATAATTATTTATAGGACATAAAAAGTTTACCTAAAATATTAGGGAAAGAAAATAAATATTACATAAAATATATATACAATCAGGAAAAATGTTTGTGTAAAGGTCAGAACCCTCACATCCAGATTCAGTAAAAAATGTTGTGTATTTTTTTATAAAATATAACTAAACAAATACACATTACCTTATAAATTCAAGGACCGTTTCTGGTCTTGGTTTTGGAGAATTAGACAAAACATTACATATTTTTGGAGTTATGTGAAATATATAAAATTGACTAAATAATTTCACGTGTGCTGACTCCTTATTCGAAACAAACACCATTTGAAGTTTTACACAAACTATACAAATAATTTAAATTATGGTTTGAGCATAAAAGTTTCCCAGTAAAGGGTTTAAAATCAAGTGAAAAATACTTTTATAAAAAAACTCATCTAAAAACTCTTTTAAAACATTTTATATCAAATATAGATAAGTGATATATAAAATACCTTAAAAAATACTTATCATTTTAAAAAATCTTTTCAAAAATAATCTTTCTAAAACAATTATATTTCTACTCAAAAATCATAAAATAATAATTCTTTCATGGATTATTATGATACTTTATGAATCTTATAAAACGCATGAGGATATTTAGTAAAATCACATGTAGGATAGTATCCCCTTAGGGTAGTGGACTCACTACCTACCCCTTATAATTTCATATGATATGCAATCACCAATTTTAAGAAATCATTTTTTTAAGATTCATATTTCTCATAAATAAACTATTAAAAACTTTACCAAATCTTACACATATTATTTTCATATAAGATAATAATTTTATAACTTTTACACTTGGAAAAATATCCTTTTGTAGAAAATTCAACTATTGGGATAAATCTATTTTTTTCAAAACATAAAATTAAAAAGAGGTAAACAAAAATACTTTGATGTGAAATAATTACTTGAATTTAAAATGCATGAAATGTTAATTATAGATGATGGACATATCTAATGTTATGAATGACATGAATGGACACATAGGGTCATTTCGTATATAAAATGATAACTTCTATGATTCAAAATAAAATCAAATATCCTTTAAATAAGAGTTTTAAAATTAATCAATAAAAAAATATGGTTTTTTATTGTTTATAAACAAATAATTGAATTTTTTAATTGATTATTTTTTGTTTTTTTTTTTTGAATAAAATTTAACATAAATACACAATCTTTTATAAATTAAAAAATAATTTTGATATATTTGAACTTTAAAAATAAAAAAAAAATATCTTACACAATTATAATAAAATTGTAAATTTTTGAAAATAAAATTCTTTACATAAAATCATAATTTATTTTTGGAAAAAAAACCCTTACCTTTGATTTACAGCAAAGTAGTCGGTTTCTTCTTCTCTTTAGTAGAAGACTCATTCTCAATCTCTCTCTCCTATTTCTCACTTATTTTCTCTCATTCTGCCCAGACTAAAATACTCGATTTATAATGGAATAAGGCTATTTTATAGCCATATTTTCACTATTTTAAATTTATATAATATTTGTAAAAGAATTAAAATAATTTATCATTTGGCCGAAAAAGTCAAGGGAATATCTCAATTTTCTATAAATTTTTGGTTAAAGTGTAATGCTTGCTGAGCATAGTTATCAATTGAAAATATCGATAAAGGATTATTTAAGAAGTATTAGTCTACAACTAATAAAAAATGATCCAAATCTTACTGAAATCATTGAAAACGATATACAAAATGCTTTCAATTTAATACTAATATTTAAAATCAACATCGAGAGGTAGAAAATTCCAACAATGACTAAAAGGGGCTATATACGTTGACCAATGAAGAAATATGAAAGAATATGATGAACCAGTAAATTAATACACTAAAAATGATGGATTAAAATACAAATACTATCATTTGATTTCTTGCAAATCAAAAAAATACAAGAGAAAAATGACCCCCTTCTGCATTCAAAACCCTCTCAGATCACTTTTCGAGCCATTGAAATTAAGAAAAAATACCCAATAGACTGGTAGAAGTTCAACACGAAGCTTAGTCTTCTTGAAACCTTCACGTCCAGCATCCCAAACCATCACGCTCACCCTTACTATGGTCAAACCTCCTAGAAACAAAACCCCAAATAGCTGCTGATCTTGGTTTACTTTTTTAGCCTTAGATCTGGCGTTCGATCCTAATTTTATCCACAGTCGATTTTTGACCATCATCTCACTCATACTTCGTCCGACAATCAAATCTATGCTCAATCCCTCAGTACACACTCAGTCTCCTTCAAAGACCTTGGGTGGTCAAACCCCTCTCAACTGCTTGATCCCTATTGCGTTCGACTTCCCCCATATGAAATTGAACCCCTTGGTTCAATTTTCTCTTATCCGTTTTTTATAAAAACTAATATTAATATTTTTCATTTAATTATTCATATTTTATTAATAATTATTTTAATTTTGTTAAACTATTTTTAATGTAAAAATTTTATAAAACAAATTTATAATCCAGTATTTTGTATAAAATAAATCTAATTATTTAAAATTATCTTAATTTAATTAATTTATAATTTTATATTTTACTTTAATAAATTTATTATATTAACTTAATATTCATAATCTAGATTTTAAATGATAATAATACTCATATCATAATTTAATATATTTATAATTAAAAGTTTATAATATATTACCTTTAATAATTTTATAGTTTTCATAATTATTATAATTCATATATTAATATCTGTATT